>JACYFF010002017.1:55695694-55710884 GCA_017589665.1 Selenicereus undatus
TGATGACTCATCCATTCTTGAGACCATACTCAACAATCAATCTCACGTGGAGTCGTTTCAGTTAGCTGTGAAACATGGACAAGGGGAACGAGCTTCATCATCCCGACGACCAAGAAAGAAGAAAAGATTCATTCGGAGGGATCGAGAAGATGCACATGATCGCCTCCACAGAGACTACTTTGTAGAGAACTCTATGTACAATGAAACCCACTTTCGGCGTAGATTTCGGATGCGGAAACACCTGTTCATCCGCATTGTTGACGCCCTTAGTAGTCGATTTGAGTACTTCCAGTTGAGGCACGATGGTCTTGGTAGGCGTGGGTTGTCGCCGCTCACCAAGTGCACCGCAGCGATGCGTATGCTGGCTTATGGGGTTTCAGCAGATTGTGTAGATGAGTACTTAAAAATTGGAGGAAGCACGGCTATGGAATGTATGAAAAACTTTGCTGCCGGTGTCATTCAAGTGTTTGGGGCCGAGTACTTGAGAAAACCAACACAAGCTGATGTCGACCGACTGTTGCAAGTTACCGAGGCACGTGATTTCCCCGACATGTTAGACAGTATAGATTGTATGCATTGGGAATGGAAGAATTGTCCATCGGCTTGGAAAGGGATGTTTGCAAAAGGGATTTATAAGAGTCCCCACCTTGATTCTTGAAGCTGTTGCTTCATATGACCTTTGGATATGACACGCCTTCTTTGGGTGCCCAGTTAGCCTGAACGACTTAAATGTTCTTCACCGATCAGATGTTTTCCAAGAGGTATATGAGGGTCGGGCTCCAAAATGTGAATACGTCATGAACAGTCACGAGTACAATATTGGGTACTTTCTGTCGGATGGTATTTATCCAAAGTGGGCAAGATTCGTGAAAACTATTTCTCTTCCCAAAGGACCCAAGGCAAGATTGTTTGCCGAACGTCAGGAGTCTGTTAGGAAGGACGTGGAAAGAGCATTTGGGGTTCTACAAGCCCGGTTCGCTAGCATTCGCGGTCCAGCTCGAAACATGGACAAAGGTGAGTTAGGTATGATAATGAAGACATGCGTTATACTCCATAACATGATCGTCGAGGACGAACGAGATTCGTATGATCTTGCCTTCGACTGCGATGATGTCGACGACAACACCCCGCAACCAAATGTCCAACAGGGCCATCATCCGTGCTATGCTGCCTACCTCCGTAGAGTAGCACAAATTCATGACCCCGCACTACATGTACGTCTCCAATCAGACCTTATCGAGGAAATATGGAATCGCCATAGGCGCGGCAAAGCTCACAACCATAGGTGTGAAGGGTTATCCGTCATTCGCCGATGTTGTATTATGAATTAGTGTTTTAAATTTTGAACACTCGAGTTGTAATTGTCTTCAATGTAGGAAAAATTATTTGCGCTTGTATCAATTCAATTCTACATCATATTCCACATGCTTTGTATTCGTTCAACCACTATAAATTAAGTCATTATTTTTAACTTACACAATTAGGAGACTTTAAAATAAATTAGTCGATTTTCCGGGAAGATAAAAGCATATTTCTCCATTCGAAAAATGCAAATTATTTTTAACTTACACAAAATTAATTATGCAAGAATAAATTTTATTACATAAAACAAATAAAGTATGTTCAGTGGTGGGCTCCATCAACAAATATTATATCATTTGTCCTGAAATGAATTCCGCTGGCTGGCAGAATGAAGGAATACAAATTCCAGAACTGTAGAACTTCTGCTGATGTGGCATGCCAGAGTGCTGAAATGATTCTCCCATCTGTCTTCGTAATTTGACAGTGTTTTTCTTCCTCACTCATAAACCCTTGCGAAACAATCCTCCGAAGAGCCAAAACCCTTCCCAAAAGAGAGGGAGCCCAGTTTCTATATCCTCGATTGACACAGGCGATTACTCCAATTAGGGTGACAGAATGCTCAACTGGGGAGCAATAGCGTCCAACACATCTTCTTCAACTCCAGGTGTAGATGGGTTTTTGGATACACAACATCTACAACAATCAACGCTGGAAGTTCTGATTTCACGTTAGATTACTTGGTGGATTCACTTGGGTTCTCCAAAGAAGAAGCCATTGTCGCTTCCTCCAAGGTTTGTCCCTTAAAATCCAATCAAAACCCTAATTCTGTTGTGAACTTGCTCAAAACCAATGGATTCAATGAAACCCAGATTTAAAAAGTCGTCTTTTCTGTGCCCAGAATCCTATCTTGCGATGTCGACAAAACCCTAAAACCCAAATTGAAGGCTTTTGAGGATCTTGGCTTATATGGGTCTGATTTAGCAGATATCATGGCTGTTCACCCTCATGTCTTTTTGAGGGCCTTAAATAGGTATATTTTGCCTACGTTTGAGCTATTAGAATCAATGTTTGAAGATAAATACATTTTGCTAGAAGCTCTGAAGAAATGCCCTCGGATGCTTGGTCCCACTGTGCCTAAAAGTCTCCCTTTAAATGTTGACTTATTGAAGAGCTATGGGCTTTCTATGGATCAAATTAAGTGTGTGTTCCGTGGAGAATCAAGGTATTTTACGATGGATCCAAAATGGTTTCAAGCTGTTCTGAAGAGGGTTGAAGAAAAACTTGGAATCCCTCGCGATTCATCCATGTTTCTTCATGGAGTTTTTTCCTTGTGTGGTATGAGTGAAGAGTGCTTAGAATCAAAATTCAAAGTATTCAGGAGCTTTGGATGGAGTGAGTCAGATATCCTGACGTTGGCTAGGCGAAACCCACGTATCCTTGCATTGTCTGAATCCAAACTTCGAAGCAGTTTGAGTTTTTTCATGAATGATCTTGGCCATCAGCCTGCCGAGATTGTCTCACATGTATGCCTATTGACTTTCAGCTTAGAGAAGAGAGCAATCCCTAGAAATGCAGTTCTTGAGGTTTTAAAGGAGAAGAGGCTGATCAGGTCTAACTACAGAATTTCTTCTTGTCTAGTAATGACAGAGCAGCGATTCATCGACAAGTTTGTGCTACCATTCAAGGATGAAGTTCTTGATCTTTACACTGATTACATGAGAAGAGCGGGTTCTGCTTTGGAGACTGCTAAGTGGAGTATTGATATGTGCATCCACTCAAAGTTTTTCATTTGACAGTAATTTTTCTGGAATGAATTAAGACTCCATCAGAAGATACAAGTAGAAGAACCCCTCAAGAGAATGCGCAAAGCTTTCAGAAGAAATAATATCATATGTTTGTCTTGAAAGGCATGTTTGCATGGTTTTCTTGCGAACTATTTTTCTTCCTATAGGGGTAAGGTTGCATACATTTGGGGTTCCTTAAACTCTAGAGAGGGGTTTGTGCTGGGGGGTTCTTGGTGTATCATCGGGAATGTGTCATGAACAAAGGCAGGGCTCTGGATACAAGAATTAGGATTATGCGTACAGAATTTTGGTTGATAGTAAATCAAGAACGTGCCCTTTGCACCAACGTAGAATTCATATTTTCTGTTCCATAGTTGTTGGCAACTTTATGGTGCTGTGTAGTGTGCAAATTGCTTAAGTGTCGCTCTAATTTTTCTCGTGAGTAGAAGAGGTTTCTTTTTGTGTTCTATCAGAGTATATTGCTGTCATTTTTGGAGATTGTTGTACCGGGGATGTTTATTGAGATTGGAGGTGGTTTATTGCTTGAGAATACCACTTCAGAGACTTGTTAAATGTCTTTTACGGTTTACTTAAATCAACTGGGTTTCCTCGGAGTCTTCTATCTTTGTTGTTTTTGGTCCTGCTGAGTCCCACTAAGATGACAACTATTGCTGCATTAGTTTCAAGTCCTTTTGGTTTCTTTATGCTTTGGTTTTCTTATTCCCAATTAGGCAATAAGTATACCAGAATATAATATCATTATGGTGACTTGAAAACGGGGCTATTGATGACATTTTAGCATTCTGTGAATCTAATGTCAACAGACAATTGAGCCAGACATTGATTATGAAACTGAATACTTTGGAAAGTCTATTTTATTTTGTGGTTTCTAAGTCCTTTACTTCGTTATAGCCTGGCGTGTGTTAGTTGATTATTCTCTTGCCTGTACCAAGTCAACTTGTTTTCTGGCTACTGTGTTTTTGCTTCAATTCGATGCTCTAAGGTGCCCTAGATATTTTTGGTGAAGTAGCAATCTACAGTTCTACACTTGTAACTGAGCAATGTGGGAGGTGTTCCTAGGTGGGGGACCAGGGGTAAGTAATTGTAGTCCATGGAAATTGTTGAACGCTAGAGATTGTACTCTGTTCAATAAAGCAAGCACTATGAGATACAAGAACAGAGCTAAGCGAAGTTGATGAAGCTTCTTATCAAAACGTTATGTGCTCACCTGTGAAGCTTGGCCTGGAAGCATGTGCTTTTGGATACAATGTAACTGCATGGTTCTCTTAAACAAAGTAGTGGAAGTGTCTGCCACTCTGTATATGCATTTGTTATGAATTTAGCAGAAAATTTCCATTCATGGTTTTGATGTTTTGTTTCATTCCTCTCAATTTCCTTTCATAGAGATGTCTTGAGTTGTAATTATTATGCTGAAGATGTATGGCATTTTCGCTTCAAACCTGGCTGGCTTTTGTCTTTTTTTTCATTTTCTGTTGCTCATTGAAATGTTGGAATAAATGCAATTATAGTTTGTAACCGTGAATATTCACATTCACATACAGTGGTTAGCTCATCAATCAGTCTGGCTTACACCAGACAGATCTGGTGCAGGTTATCTTTTCTCAGTGACGTGAACTGAACTGGAGGAGTTTGATCACTCCAAAGATTGAGGCTGCTTGGTGTTGGAGAAATGAATAGTAATAGCTGCTGGAAGGAGAATGAGATGACCTGTGTTGTGGTATGAACTACTGACCTGAAAGCTTAATTCGCCCGACTTAGGTGCAAATCGTTATGGCGAAAAAGCTCCCCAAAGTTTAACACAGCTGGCTTCGCACTCGTGCACTCGAGGGAGAAGTTTTGGAGTATAGCAACTTGTATGCCCAGGAAGTAGAGAGGAGAAGAGAGAATACGTTTTCTGTGTGTTCTGCAGAGTTGCAGAGGGGTCTCTTTTATAGTGGATTGGGGGAGAGAAAAATCGCCAACCAAGCAATAAAGGAAGGCGTGAAATAGGGGCAGAAAATCAGGCAAAGGAGAGAATAATGTAACTGAAGGATTAATAGGGAGAGGATCATGGTGATTGAGGCAGAGATGGAGGAAGACTTGGTCAACTAGCCGTTAGGAATACGACAGCTCATACGCAATCAGTTCTCTCGAGAATTCCTCCAAAAATTATAGTGTAAGGCCCAAGCCCACAGCCCGCAGCACGCCCGGCCCGGCCCGGACGAGCAAGCGGCAGCGGCGCGCGAGTGTGTGGCAGCCCAATTCCCCTTAAAACATGGCTTCAAGTTGTTCGACAAGTGCAAGAAGGGTGTGATATATAACCTTTTGAATCTACTGCCAAAAGTTCCATGTGAGACAACAAAAGAGATAAGAAGAGTAAGTGAACACCCTTTTGGGGTGCCATTACTCCAACAATCCCCCACTAATGGTACACAAAAGGAAAAGACGAATGAAAAAGATTTCCTGGGCAAGAGGGGTCAGATACTTAAGTATCAATATCTTTCGATTGAATTGATACGTAGTGAAGAGAGGCAACATCTAAGTCTGACAAGTAAGCTTAGTCTTGAACTTATTAGACTTTGAATGAGGCCCTAAAGGATGTATACTCCGCGATAATCACTTGCGCTTTTAGGCCCATGCGCATACCTCGGGTTTCATAAGTGCTCTAGAGAGACAACCCTAATCTCTCATAGAAGGCGGTCAGACCTTCACACTTACTTAGGTAATTCCATCTAGGGGTGTTCATCGGTCCAAACTCGGACTGAATCGGACCAGACCGGGTTGGACCGAGGACCGAATAAAAGGAAAATTATGGACTGTGGATCGGACCGAATAAGTCAAGGACCGGACCGAAAAAAATTGGACCGGACCGGACCGGACCGAATTGTCAACCTAGCAACTTTTTACGATATGAACATCTTATATTTATTTTCATATGAATAATTTCAACATATTTTCATCATCAAAAACAAATCAATATTCTTGAACGTTTGAGAAATTATAAGTTGGAAAAGAAAATTAAAATTGAATAAGTAAAAAGTCAATTTTCAAAATTTTTTTATTCGGTCCTCGGTCCGGACCGGTGGACCGGACCGGACCGGACCGAAGACCGAATAAAAAAAAATTTGTGGACCGCGGACCGGACCGAATTCATTCGATTCGGTCTGGTCCGGTCCGGTCTACGCCGATCTTCGGTCTGGTCCGAGTTTGGACCGAATAATGAACACCCCTAATTCCATCAGTCTATCTCTACTTAGACCACCATATCATGACTTGGAATTATTAAGAGCATGTGTTAGCTCAACCTCTTGTAGAGTGAAGAATACATCAAGTGCTTCTCTGTAGCACCACCATAATAGGTTATGGATTCATTTAATGTGCTTCTCTATAGCACACGCACTACCACACGCCATAGGAATGAGAAGTAGTGCAGTTAGAAGATTAATATGGCTTCATTTGACCGCAAATGGGTATCCACCATATCTTTTCATTCCATGGGCTTTAGCCCCATCTCCCTCGACCTTTCAAGAACTGCACTTCTTGGCAATTCCTTTGTAAGAGGATCTGCCAAATTTTTCTCGGATCTCACATATTCCAAGGAGATAACACCATGCTTCAGCAATTGCTTTACCGCAACATGTCTAATACAGATGTGTCTCTTTTTCCTGTTGTAGACGTTATTATGCGCAACTCCAATTGCTGCTTGCGAGCCACAATGCAAGGAGACAGGTGTTGATTGTTTCCCCCACAATGGTATGTCAGTCAGGAGACCCTTGAGCCATTCTGCTTCTTGACCTGCCAACTCAAGAGCAATAAACTCAGATTCCATTGCTGAGCGAACTATACATGTCTGTTTTGCAGATTTCCATGAAATAGCTCATCCACCCAATGTAAAAACATAGCCACTAGTAGAACTTACTTCATCGTTATCAGCAACCCAATTAGCATCGCAAAAGCCTTCAAGTACAGTAGGAAATTTACAAAAATGTAAACACAAATCCATAGTACCTTTAAGGTATCTCAACAAACAATGAAATGCATCCCAATGTTCTTTAGTAGGATTATGAGTGTACCTACTTAGTCTACTAACTGCATTTGCAATGTCAGGACGAGTGGAGTTAATGAGAAACATCACACTCCCTATTATCTTAGCATATTCAATTTGAGACACACTAGGTCCTTTGTTCTTTTTAAGATGTATGCTAGGGTCATAGGGAGTTCTTATAGGTACCACATTGAAAGAGTTAAAATTTTTTAACACTTTCTCAATGTAATGAGACTGACTTAAGGAAAAGCCACTCTTGGTTTTTATAAGTTTGATCCCCAAGATAACATCTACTTCTCCTAGATCTTTCATTTCAAAGAGAGAAGACAGAATTCGTTTAGTCTCATTTATGGCACATAGGTTGGTACCAAATATCAGCATATCATCCACATACAAGCATATGATCATATAATCAGATCCAAACAATTTGGAATAAACACAAGAATCTGAGTTGTTGACAGTAAAACCATTTTTCTCTAAAGAACTAGCAAATTTCTCATATCACTGTTTTGGGGCTTACTTTAGACCATACAGAGATTTTCTCAGTTTACATACTTTGTTCTCCTGATCAGGGACCTCACGCCCTTCAGGTTGTGACATATAAATTTCTTCCTCTAAGTCACAATTGAGGAATGCTGTTTTAACATCCATCTGATGTACCACAAGATCATGGATAGTAGCCAAAGCAACTAGACTTCTAATTGTTGCAATTTTGGTCACAAGAGAATAAGTATCAAAGAAATCAATTCCCTTCTTTTGGTCAAAGCTTCTAATGACCAATCTAGTTTTGTACCTTTCAATAGAGCCATCTGTCCTAAGTTTCTTCTTGAAGATTCATTTACTATTAATGGGTCTACAACCCTTAGGCAAGTCGGTCAATTCCTAAGTTTCGTTTGACTCAAGGGAATCTATTTCACTCTTGATACCTTCTTTCCAGAAGTTAGCATCTATAGACCTCATAGCCTCTTGGTAGGTTTTAGGATCTTCCTCAAGTAAATAAAGAGACACAAGTTCATCGGTCAAAGTATCAATGTTAAAGTTCTCAAGGACTTCTACCAAAAAGGAGGTGATAAAGTTAGGGCCAAAACTAGTTTCAATCTTCTGTCTCTTGCTCCTTCTAGGTTCAGTTTTCAAGTTTCTAATACTAGCGCTAGAAGCAGGCAAGTTCACATGTTCAGGTACAATATTAGATACAATATGAGGCACATTCCTTTTTAAAGGGAAAACATGCTCAAAGAAATCAGCATCTCTATGCTCTAAAATAGAGAAATCAGATAAAGACATAAATTTATATGTAGCACTATTTTGAGCATAACCAATAAAAACAGCATCAAAAGTCTTGGGGCTGATGTTTGAACGTTTACGACTAGGTAGTGCAACTTTGGCCAGACACCCCCACACTTTCAGATAATTCAGGTTGGGAGCATACCCTTTCCACAATTCATATGGGGTTTGATCTAACTTTTTATGGGGAACTCTATTGAGTATATAACAAGCTGTCAAGACAGCCTCCCCCCACATGTTATCAGATAGATCAGAACTAACTAGCATGGCATTCATCATGTCATTAAGGGTACGATTTTTCCGTTCAGCAACACCGTTTTGTTGAGGAGTGTAAGGGGCACTAGTCTCATGTATTATGCCATTTTTCTCACAAAAGGCGGTCAAAGAATTTGTGTCATATTCCCCACCTCTGTCAGATCTAAGTCTTTTGATTTTTCGATTTAACTGATTCTCAACTTCGGATTTGTATTTTAAGAACATTTCCTCAGCCTCGTCTTTAAACTTGAGAAGGTAAATCTTGGTATACTTAGAGTAGTCGTCTATAAAGGTGATATACCATTTCTTTCCACCCTTACTCATGGTGTTCTTAAAGTGTTCTAAGTTTGAATGCACAAGTTCTAACAATTCTGTTTTTCTGGTTGTTACATTTTTAAAAGGTTTTTTAGCAAATTTTGCTTCAACACAGACTGGACACTTAGAACAATTTTTAGTATTTCCATTTGAAATTAAACGCATGTTTCTAAGTCTTTTCAATGAAGCAAAATTAACATGTCCAAGTCTACCATGCCACAGATCAACAGACTCAGCAATATAATCAGAATTGGCAGCAGTTTCATTATTAATTTGTGCAACAACATTCAAAACAAGGAGCCCCCACTACGATACCCCTTTCCAACGAAGTCCCCATTTCACATGATAACAACTTTACCGGCTTCTTGCACAATTTTAAGGCCAGCCACGTCAAGAAGGGTACTAGAGACCAAGTTTCTACGAAGGGAAGGGACAAATAAAACATTACTTAAAGACAGCAATTTTCCAGAAGTAAACTTAAGTAAAATCTTCCCTTTACCCTTGACAATAGCTGTAGAAGAGTTGCCCATGTAGACGCATTGTCCATCAACAACATCTTCAAAGTTAGTCATGAGTTCCTTGTTGGCACATAAGTGCCTTGATACTCCAGGATCCATTCTGACAGATTATGCACCGGATTGGCCTCCACGGTTGTAACCGCACAGATAATCTCATCATCCTCGGTTTCAGCAATGTTGACAGTAGGTGTTGCAGACTTGTATTTAGCTTGGATTGACCCCTTCCTTTGATTGCATTGGTAGGCCTTGTGTCCAGGCCTGTCGCACACATAGCATACCACCTTCGGCTTCTGAATCCTTTTGTTGGCAGAATTTTGATTCCTGAGATTTTGAGTTGGCTTCTGAAATCTCTTTCCTTTGCCTTTGAACCTGTCTTTGTTCGTTTGCACTGCAGATTCAACCAGGTTAGAACTAACAGAATTTAAAGAAAGGAAAGACATCTTATCTTTCAACCGGTTTGCCTCCTCAGTCCGCATATGGATAATTAATTCCTACAGTGTAAGATCTTTCTTTTTGTGCTTGAGGTGGTTTCTGTAATCGCTCCAAGATGGTGGAAAATTTTCGATCAGCACGTTAGCTTGGAGGATTTAGCACATCTTCATGCCTTCTGCTAGGACCTCAGCACACAGGTTTTCGTAGACGTGAACCTGTTCCATAATAGGTTTGTCGTCCATGATCTGGAATTGTAGCCACTTGCCAACGATGTATTTTCTTTTCCCGGCGTCATCTGAACCATATTTTGCCTCAAGTTTGGTCCAGATAACCTTGGCAGATTTAAAGATTACAAACAGATCAAACAAAGGGTTAGACATATTATTCAAAAGGTAATTGCGAGCAAGTTTGTTGTCCTTTTCGAATTTCTTCTTTGTGGCTTCGTCAAGAGGAATAGGAGGAGTTCTGGAGACAGTAGGAGTTGCAGGTTCAGAATCTGGGTTGCCTTCATCAGGGAGATTAGTAGTGAGCACGTAGTCGATCTCAAGTTGCTTAAAGCAGAGAAGCAATTTTTGAGACCAACGTTTATAATTGGTTCCATCAAGAGGTTCAATTTTGTAGAGATCGGGGAGAGTTTTTGGACCAGCAGCCATTTTAATTAAGCTTTCAGATTGTTGGAGAAATGAATAGTAATAGTTGCTGGAAGGAGAAGGAGATAACCTGTGTCGTGGTATGAACCACTGACCTGAAAGCTTAATTCGCGCGACTTAGGTGCAAATCGTTATGGTGAAGAAGCTCCCCAAAGTTTAACACAACTGGCTTCGCACTCGTGCACTCGAGGGAGAAGCTTTGGAGTATAGCAACTTGTATGCCCAGGAAGTAGAGAGGAGAGGAGAGAATAATGTAACTGAAGAATTAATGGGGAGAGGATCATGGTGATTGAGGCAGAGATGGAGGAAGACTTGGTCAACTAGCCGTTCGGAATACGGCAACTCATACACAATCAGTCCTCTCAAGAAGCCCGGACCGGACGGGCGGGCGGCGGCGGCGCGCGTGCGTGTGGCAGCCCAAGTCCCCTCAACCCCCCTTAAAACATGACTTCAAGTTGTTCGACAACTGCAAGAAGGGTGGGATATATAACCTTTTGAAGCTACTCCCAAAAGTTCCATGTGGGACAACAAAAGAGATAGGAAGAGTAAGTGAACACTCTTTTGGAGTGTCATTACTCCAACACTTGGCACACGAATTTCATAAGCCAAACAGTTAACATGTTAGATTAGATTGACACATTGACTGCTACAGTGTATAGTTCTCTAACTTGAAGCATGAGCTCAAAAAGAATAGTTCCCAGCTTCTTTTTGGAGCAGAACGCAATGGTCCTTAAAGCTCAACAATTTCTCAGTAATCTTATCTCTTTCTTCCCACCATGCTGAAATAGTCACTGGGATATTTGCACAGGTCAAAACATGCATCATTTCAAAAAGAGGTTGTCCTGGACTGAGATGGTCACTGGGATATTCTTCTCTCTAGGAATAAGAAAGATTTTTTTCGCCTAGCAGCTTGCTGTTCTTTAAAGTGCCAATATTTTCCCATGAGACTCATTGCGAAGTATATATTTTTGGGTTTTGGAGTTGCATCAAATGTTGTGCTCATGATTTAAAATTTTTTTTTTCACTTTGGAGTATTTCTGACTTGTTATTAATTAATTTGTTATCATAGAATCATTATGTAGTTGTCCTATAATTAATATAAGAATCAAATGATTGTTTTTTTACTATTGTTTTATAAAGAAGTTCGATCAGGTTTCATTTCAAAAAATTTTAAATGAATAGCTATGTACAAGTAAATTTAAAATTTAAAATTCAAAATGAGCTCGTGCATTCCACAGGTTGTAAAATTAGTATGCTATACTTGATAACCAATTTCAAATGACAACAATAAGAAACATCTTCAATAAAATTCACTAGAGTTAAAATTGTAAACATAACATTCCATTTTTTTAATCTTTATTATCTAAATGAAAAAGTGATATTCAAGTTTGTTTTTCCCCCCTGAAATGTCAATTTTATTTTATTACAAAGTAGAATATCCCACATTTTACGTCAAATGAAATGAAACAAGTGCAAAAATCTTCTCCACGTCGGGTTTTAGCTGCATTTTTGGGTACAAAACATCTGCAATCAATGCTGGAAGCTCCAACTTTACGGTAGATTATTTGGTGAATTCACTTGGGTTCTCCAAAGAAAAAGCCATTGTCGTTTCCACCAAGGTTAGTCCCTTAAAATCCCCTGAGAACCCCAATTCTGTTGTGCATTTGCTTAAAACCAGTGGATTCAACAAAACTCATATTCAAAAAGCCATCTTTTCTATGCCCACAATCCTATCTTTCGATGCCAACAAAACCCTGAAACCCAAATTGAAGGCTTTTCAGGATCTTGGGTTATATGGGTCTGATTTAGCGGATGCCATTTTTGTTCATCCTCACATCTTCTTAAGGGGTTTAGATAGGCATATTTTGCCTACACTTGAGCTGCTGAAATCAATATTGCACTATTGAGGAGATATGGGCTTTCTAGGCACCAAATTAAGGTGATACTCTTTACAAAATCAAGATATATCATGCTGGATCCAAAATGGTTGCAAACTGCTTTGATCAGAGTGGAAGAAAAACATGGAATTCCTCGTGGTTCACCCATGTTTGTTCATGGAGTATTTATCATGGGCGGTATGAGCAAAGAGTGCGTAGAATTAAAATTCAAAGTATTTAGGAGCTTTGGATGGAATGAGTCGGATATCCTGAGATTGGCTAGGAATAACCCACGTACCCTTGCATTGTCGGAATCCAAAATTAGAAAGGGTTTGAATTTTATCATGAAAGTTCTTGCTATCGGCCTATTGAGATTGCGGCACATGCATCGATAACGATTGTGAGCTTATAAAGGAGAGTAATGCCTAGACATGCAGTTCTTGAGGTTTTAAAGGAGAAGCTGCTCGGACCTAACTACAGACTTTCTTCTTGTCTAACAATGACCGAGCCGAAACTCTTCAACAGATTTGTGCAACCATTCAAGGATGAGGTCCTCGATCTTTACACAGATTACATAAGAAGGGCATGTTCTGCTTTGAAGATTGCTGGATAGACTATTGATATGATGCACCGAATCAAGGTCTTTCAACTTGATTGTAAGTTTTCTGGAATGAATTAAGACTCCCTCAAATCATTGAATGTTTGTCTAGAAAGATGTCTTTGCATGCTTTGCTTGGGAACTATATATGGGTAAAGTTGCATACATTTGGGGTTCCTTGAACTCTTAAATGGGGTTTGTTATAGGTGGTTGTTGATGTACCATCAGGAATGTATCACAGGCAATGACAGGTGACTGTACATAAGATTTAGGATTATGGTCACAAAATTTTGGTGAGTAGTGAGTCAAGAATGTACCCCTTCCCACACATTTAAAATTCATATGTTCCGTTCCATGTTCATTGCGACTTTATGGTGTAGTTGTACACATTCCTTAAGTGTAACACCAATTTTTCTCCTGAATAGAAGTATTTTTCCCCCCCTGTTTGATCAAACTATATTGCTGTCATTTTTTGGATGGCTTTTGTTGCAAAAAGGTATATTGAGATCGGGCATCATTTATAGTTTGAGAAGTTCTACACAGACGCTTGCTATGTTCCTTGTCTGTTAACTACAATCAAGTGGGTTTCCTCATAATCTGTTTTTTTGTTGTTTTAGGTCCTACCGACTACCCTTAAGATGACAACGTTTTCTATATTAGTCTATACTCCTTTTGGTTTTTGGATGGTTTGGTTTTCTTATTGCCAATTACTATTCCAGCATCTGAGATAACTATCATGACTTTCACGTTTAAGATGTGGTTCTCAGTGACATTTTAGCATTCTTGGATTTTTGTGCAACAGCCAATTATGAAACAAACATTGATTATTGAAACTGAATACTTTAAGCCTCAATTTCGTTATGTGGTTTCAAAGTCTCTTGCTTCAATATAACCTGGGATGTGTTAGTTGATTATTCTGTAGCTTGTGTCAAGTCAATTTGGTTTCTGGCTATTGTGTGCTTGCTTCAATGCTTGTGTGTTTGTTGTGAAGTAGCAATCTATGCACTTGTTGAGCAATCTGGGTAAGTCATATGTAGCCCATGGAAATTGCTGAATGCTAATGGTTGTGCTCGGTTGAATAGGCTGAAATATGAGAACTAAACAGCGTTGATGAAGCTTGTTGTCAGAGCGTTATGTGCTCATTTGTGAAGCTTCGCCTAGAAAGATATGACTGCATGGTTCTCTTCACAAAGTAGAAATAATATATGCAATTCTGCATTAGTTCTGGGATTCAATATTTAGCAGAGAGCATTTCCTTTCACTGGTTTGAATTTTGTTGCATTCCTCTGAATTTGCTGTCACAGAAGACATCTTGTGTCGTGACTCGTAATTGTTATCACGACATGTATTGTCAAACTGGCTATCCTTTTTGGGAAGGAGATAGTATATTTTAGGCAATTTTTCTTGGGTTATTGGCTTTAGAAATAGACTAGAAAATCTGAATTTCTTGAATTGAGCTCAATCTCATAATCAATAAGCTTATACCTACTTTCTTACTTTTCTTCTTGGAAAGCGCACATATCTTTAGGGTTATGAGGCACAATTGCATGAATGTACTGTCGAAGGGGAGTTGGTCGGGTGGCCAACACTCCACATGTCCCTCCTCTCGGGCTCAAAACTAGGGGATACAATTCTGCCTTTGTGCAATTGTGTGTGAGAGGCTTGTGGGCCTGGGCTTTTGTCTGGGCATTGACATTCCCCTTCTCCTTGCCCATTCCACTGGATACCCATGTAATAAGGGTCAGTGGGTTGAGCTCGCTTACCCTTGTAAAAAATAAAAAATAAAAAATTGCATGAATGTACTTACAAATTTGCAAAAGAATCATCAAACTTAAAACCAGAGTTCAGCAAGTTAAACTAAGAGAAACCCAAAAAAATAGAAATAAGAACAAAAATAAGATGACTGGCCTTCATTTGAACAAATTTTTGATTGGAGCAACTATGCCACATCCAACATAGCTTGAAAATGACTTTACGGACAAGTGAGAACTCTTCAATTTTCCAAGATTGCTAGGGGCTTTTTAATCAAACAGTTGGATTTTTGGCACGCGAGTTTCTTGTTTTCCAAGGGGACTAAGAGCATATCCAATGGTGATTCATAATTTCAGATCACAAGTGGAGGCCCACACC
>JACYFF010002017.1:55752476-55805162 GCA_017589665.1 Selenicereus undatus
GGCTAAGGAACAAGGTCATGAAATCTCATGCGAGGCTTAAATGTAATACCAATCTATTGTGTTTAGAGTACTAATAATTAAGGTTGTATGGACCATGCTTTAGTATTGTGTTTGAAACTCATGTGTGCATTAATACACTAGTTAAAATGTAGTAGGTGTTAGCTAATCTAGTAATTAAGGTTCTTAGTTCTTACTACCTTAGGAAGATGTGTTCGAGTTGTAGAAGAAGTATAAAAATAGATTTTAGCTTATCTTCATTTCCATTTTTTTCATTTGGAATATATTTTGTTTGAAAGTAGAACTTGGCATGAAAATTTTGCCATCTATTATTCCTTGGCTTTAAATTTTTAACATCGTGTACAACTCAACATTGAAAAAATTGAGCTAAAATAACTTAATGAGGTGTGGATCCAACTCAACTTATCTCGATTTGGTCAAAGATTAGTCATCCCTGGATAACTTGACCAAGCATTTGAATAGACCTGGTCAAAGATTAGTCATGCCTACAATAGATGTTCATCTTTTTCAATTGATTGTTGCATGTGTCAGTCATTGGCAACAATTTGGGTACTTCATCTTGTCACAAGACAAATTAGAACCTTGCATTTTCGATCAATGGCTCCACATATATGTCAGCTCTGTTTGGCAAATAACTGTTAGCTAATTGATGTTAGTTGTTTGCATTATCTGTTTGTTATTAACTTATTGCATTAGATGTTTGTAAAAAAGTGTTTGCTGAAATGTTTGCTTGTGTAAAAATTATTTGATGAAATCACTTGTCTATCCTTAAATCTAGTTTATTGTTTACAGGCACATGAATTTTATTCTTTATTAGTATTCAATTTTCTTATCATCATTTATGAATTAAAATTTAACTAACATGTACAATAACATTTATTAATAAAGTCTTGTTTTGTTAATTGTACTTATTTTTGTCTAACTTTTTTATATTATGAAGTAAAATTTACACAACACCTATTATTCATAATATTGTCTAGCTTTTTTACTTGGAAATTGTCTTTATTTATTATTAGTCTATTTCAAATTTTACAATATGATGTAAAATTTACATGATCTTTAAAATATTTATTATGTAAAATTAATTCACATAAATGATATAACCTTTTTGTTGTAAATGACAATTAATGTAATTCGGGGCAACCTTTGGGCGTTTTGGTCATTTGAAAACAAAATCCAAACAACCATTTGAAAAAGCTAGTTGGTTTAGCTATTTGAGAAATAACTTTTTGGGACTAAAAAACGATTTTAAACAGCTATTAACCAAACACCTAAAGCAGCTATTTGACTAAGTCAAATAGCCGAAATGCTCCCAAATAGCTATTTTTTATCAAAAAAATCATCCAAATAGCCAACAACCAAACATCCTATCATGTGATTACCATATGACACAAAAACTATCGTGATGTTATCCACAGAGTTTCGAAAGGAAATATACTTAAATTTACAGTTGTCGGGCTTTAACTGTTTCGGTTTAGTTTAACTAAACATATTTAAAATCTAAGATTAAGGAAACTAACACAGTTTCTTAATTAAATAGTCTGCAATAACCCCCAGGCGAAGTGTTGCAAATTGGGGAGAATAGAATTTGGGGAAAAGATACCAGTCTTGATTTCACCTGTGTTATATAGAGGACTTGAATGATAATCACTTTCAATTCCTCCGCAGTACGATGACAACAGCGCGAGGGGAGAAGTCCAGGGGAGCATATGGACATGATGGGCTAGAGCAAAGTACTGGTGAGGATAATCATAATGATTTTGGAGTGGAAGAGAAGAGAGCACAAGTTCGAAGTGGGGGTAAGCACGTCTAACGGTTACCCTAGAACCGGATTGGAACCTGTCAAACAGTTCCGCCTCTCGTTCCTAATAATAAGAAATCTGTCTCGTCGGTTCCGGTTCCGGTTCCTAAAATAAAACCTGGAATCGGAATCGAGAACTTGTTATGACCACGCAAAAAAAAGTCACAGCCTAATATATAGACCCAATTCTTCTATTAATCTTGTATATAATAAAATGTCCCAATCCAATCTTCCATTAAGCTTAAACCAAAAAAACCTAAAAAACATTTCCCTTCCATTGAAATTTATACTTTTTATGTTTACTTTCACGTCTAAATTTATAATTTGCTACCCTCAGTTGATTATTTTTTATCTTGTCCAATAAATGGACAAACGAGACTTGCACCACATCTTAATGAATATAATTTGCTACCTTTAACTGGTAAATATTAGCTACGAAACGATATTTTATAGTTTATAGATCTTGAAATGAAACTTGTTGTGATATGATTGATTTTTTTTACAATAAATAAGTACTAACTATGAAAATTTGAAAAAGTATATAGTTGGTGCGGGTACGCAAAATCAGAACCAGAACCGGTTGTTACAGTTCCGGTTCCCAAAATTGTAGAACCAGGACCTGTGGATTTAGTTCTGGTTCCGAACAATAAGGAACACGTTTGACTGGTTCTGGATCCCGTTTCCAATTTTGGGGACAGGTACCTAGCTAGAACCACTCACCCGTATTTTGAAGTGTTATTCTACATCTACATCAAATGAATAGTACTAATCTCCATCGTATAGAACTCCATTGTCACTAAGCAACCCGAGTTTGTTTGGTTTTTTAATATAAAAATTATCAAGTACTCTATTAGGGGCCTGCTCATTTTGTTTGGAATATATGAGTTGGGATTTGAGAAATAGGTGCACTTGGTTGAGATTGGTAGAAGAGGGTTGAAGTGAGTATTTTTTTTATTGATCTGGGTTGAAATACATTGAAGTAGGCTAAAGTGAGTTGAAGTTGGAAAAAATTGGTATATTTTTTTATATAACGGATAGAAGTTGGTTAAAATAGTGGGAAGTGGGTTGAAGTTGGTTGAAGTTAGAAATTCTTTTTTTTTTATTGAAGTTGATGAAGTGAGTTGAAGTTAGTAAATTGGAATTTACCAATGAACAAATCGAGCTTTGATTTGGGGAAGAATGAGTATTACGATTTTATTCCCATTGCTTCAATCAATAGCAGATACACAAGTTCAATATATACAAGTCTCTAGATGCTTGCTATTTGCACTAGCTTATGCCACAAGCCACTAATAATAAGGAAAGGACAAAAACTAAATCATATCTAAAGATAATTAAAAAGATTATACAAATATTTATTTACGTTAGGAGACCTGTTAACAGTCCGCCTCAAGTTGGTGCATGAAGGTTGACCATGCCCAACTTGCTTTGTAAATATTGAAATTGTCGCTTGTCAAGTGCTTTTATGAAGATATTGGCGGGTTGCATTTTGGAAGGAATGTAGGAAAGTGTCAGATCACCCAAATGATACCGTTCACGAATCAAGTGGCAGTCAATCTTGATGTGCATGGTACTTTTGTGGAACACAGGATTTTTGGCAATGTGAAGAGCAGCCTGACTGTCACAAAATAGCTGCATAGCGTGATTGTGGAACACAAAAGTTTGCTAGTGACAGCATCCATAGACCGATACTAAACTTCTGTTGAGGACCTAGAAACTGTAGTTTGCTTCTTGGTTTTCTAGGAAACAGGTGAGCTGCCAAGGAGCACCAAATACCCAATCAAGGAATGCCTTGTATGGGGGCATGCACTCCAGTCTGAATCACAATAGGCAGACACCTGTAACTCATTACTAGCTTGAAGCAAAATACCACAACCAGGAGTGTCGTTAATGTAGCAAAGAACTCTGTAGGCTGCATTCATATGCACTTCTTAAGAATTCTACATGAACTGGGAGAGAATATGCACTGGACAACATAAATCTAGGCAAGTAATAGTGAGATAGATTAAGCGACCTACAAGTTGTCTATAATGCCCAACATCGGATAATGGAGAACCAATAGCAAGGGCAAGTTTGTGATTCTCCTCCATGAAAAATCGTTGGGCTTAAAACCCAACAACCCACATTCGTCCACGATCCCCAGTGCATATTTGTGCTGACTCAAGAACAGGTCCTTAGGGCCGCAAGCGACCTCGATCCCAAGAAAATATTTGAGAGGGCCAAGATCTTTTATGCTGAAGCAAGCATCTAAGTAGCATTTGAAGGCTATACAGGCACTAGAACCATTGCACGCTAGAGTAATATTGTTGACATAAACCAAAACTACCATAAAGATGAAGCCTTTCCTATAGGTAAAGAGTGAATAATCCGCACACGAATGAGTGAACCCATTGTCACACAACTTATAGGAAAGCTTCTCAAACCATTGGCGGGGCGCCTGTCGACGGCTGTAGAGAGATTTTTGAAGACAACACACTTTGGTTGGGGAGCTGCATGTAAAACTCGGCTGTAGCTTTATATAAACCTCCTCATCCAGATCAGCATGAAGAAATGCATTGGTGATGTCTACTTGATGCAGTTCCCAACCTTTCAATATGGCAACAGAGAGAAAGCATCGCACACTACACATCTTGGCAACTGGGGAAAAGGTCTCATTGCAAGCAAGGCCTTCAACTTGATAATCTCCACGTATAACAAGATGTGCCTTTTATTGCTGTATGGTTCCATGGAATTATGTTTGACCCAATATACCCATTTGCAACTAATAGGCTTCTTCCCATCGGGCAGGTCCCTGAGCACCCAAGTGTTGTTTTTCTCGAGAGCCTGAATTTCTTCTGTTGTCGTTGCTCTCCAGTTGGGGTCTTTTATGGCTTCATGATAATGCTTGGGCTCTATCTCCTTAGTAATAGCGGTTCAAATTTGTTGATGTGAAGTAGAAAAATTAGCACAAATGACATGATTTGCTATAGGATAAGGCGTACTTGAGGAATCTTCCTGAAGCCAGTGTGTAAGCGAGAGAGGGTCCTTAGCACTCAAAGTGTAGCAAAAATAATAATCCAGATGTGCAGGAGCGTGCCGCTTTCGATGAATGCGCGTGGAAAAAGGCTATGAAGTAGGCCCCACACTACAAAAACGCAGTCGATCTCCGACGGGCAAAGCCACGCTCTGGACAGACGTCGGGAAATGTCAGAGGGGACCGACGGAAAAACAAACGGGGCCCGACGGGAATCGGAATTTCCGACGGAATTTCTGACGGACGCCCTTTCCTTCGGAAATTCCGACGGAATTCCGTCGGATTCCGTCGGAAATTCCATCGGAATCCGTCAAGCATTTTCATAGATATCGAGCACGGGCGTTCACGTTCGTTTATAAATTTGGGGAGAGGGCGTTCGTTCAGTAGTTTGCAAAATTTAGAGAGAGAAGGTCTCAAAGAGGAAGAGAGGGAAGAGATAGAAAGAAAAGATTGAAGATTTTTGTAATCGGTAAGTTTTTTGTTTCGTTAGTACGTTGTTTAAAATTAAAATAATTTAGTTATTTGATATTTTGTATGTTTTAAATTTGTCAATTGTGACCGTGTCAGCTGTTTTGTCGCCGCTAGTACTGTTCACTGCCGCCCCCTACCGCCGCCGCCGTCGCCCCGTGCCTTTTCATGCCGGTAATCCGTTTGATTTTCCGCGTTTGAAGGTTAGTCGAAATTATTTCGTTTTAAAATTTTAAAGTTATATTCATGTTTGTTATTTTAAATTAAGTATTTTAAGCGTGTTTAATATGTTTTTGTGAATAATTTAAATAAAATGAGTTCTGTTATTATAAAACGCTAAATATGTTAACTATGCATGTTTTTTAAGGTATGTTTAATGTTGTTGTTATTTTACTGAAAGTATGTATTTTTTGGTGAATATGCGAATATTATGCCTTTTTTGAGACGTAGTTTATTTTTTATATGATTTGGTTGGTTTAATATGAAATTTAGTTGTTCGTAACATATGAACGTAAATTTTGTTAAATTTCTATTTCATTTCTGAAGTGTATTTATTTGAATAAGTGAAATATTATATAATAAATATGTATATGTCATCACAAAGGTTAAATGCGTTAAACATGTATGAATTGTAAAGTATGTTTGCATTTCTTTTTATTTTAAAGTATGTTTGATTTTGTTGTTGTTTTTGTGAATTTATGTATTTTTTGGTGGTTATGTGAATAATATGCTTTTTCTGGAACGTTAGTTAATTTTTCAAATGATTTTTCAAATTAATTATTTGTAGCATTCATGTGTAGTTACATTAAGTGTTGGGTTTGAGGTGTTGTGAGAATTTTTTATGATAACGAAAAAGTATTATATTTTTCTGATTTCATATTTAGCGTATATTGTTCTGAATAATTAAACAGCATGTTTAGCATGTGGAATAATTCTAATTTAATATATATTTCGTTGTGGTAAATGGTTTAATAATGTTAAGTGCGTGTTTTGTTCGAATTGTCGTGTACATTAAATTTTGGTGAATATGTGAATAATATGCCTTTTTTGGGATGTGCACATGTTAAAAAATATGCTTTGTTCGACGGAAAATGGCGAAGAAAAATTACACTGACATCCTTCACTCCTCCCTCGAAATCAGCCCCCTTCACTGCCTCAATTGGTCACTGCATTCGATGTAGCACTAAAAAACTCATTATCTTTGAAATGAGTAACCGAACCTAATGTTATTGGAGAGAACATTGAATTGTCATTAAAAGATGGTGAGTTTCTTAGTGTTACATGGAATGTTTAGTGCCCGACATCCGTCGGCTTCCGTCGCCCACTCCGTCAGCCCGCTTTCCGACGGCTGTCTCTTTCTGTTGAAATGTGTCCGACGGACGGGAGATTCCGTCGAAACCAGCGGGTCAAGGGAACTTTTTCCTACAGCCATTTTCCGTCGGATTTTTCAACAGAAAATCATTTTTTGGTTTAATATGAAATTTATTTGTTGCTAACAAATGAAATTTATGTTAAGTTTGTTTTTCATTTGTGAAGTTTATTCATTTGAATAAGTGGAATAAAATGTGATAAACATGTACATTTTTAATTATTATATAATTATTATGAAATGTTGAAGTATGTTACACATGTGTAATGTGTTTTGTTTTAGGGAATACTTTAAATTTCTTAAGTATATGAATATTTTCTTTGGTTTGTGATATATATATTAACGTTTTGTAAGTACGTGAATTGTATTATATGTAATTAAGTTGGTTTGGATTTATTTAATTCAATGAAATACAAAGTAATAATTTCATTTGTGTTTAATTTTTATTGTATAAGTATATGAAGTGTTCTACTTAATTAGGTGTGTTATGATATATTAAATAGTTTTGTTTTGAATGTGTTCTGATTGAATATGTGACGTATATTATTTTGAATAATTAAACAGTATGTGTATTATGTGGAATAATTTTAATTTAATTTATCTTTCGTTTTGATAAATGGTTTAATAATGTTAACTGCGTGATTTTTTCGGTTTGGTGTTTGATGTTTGATGTTCGATGACATTTATTTTTACAAATAATATGTACTGTCTTGAATTTTTCGTTGAAATGTTTAAATATGTTTAATTTTTATTTAAGTATGTGATGTGTGAAATAAATTATGTAATTTATGTTTAATGCTTAATTAGGTGTACTGTGATGATATATTTAATGGTTTTGTGAAATATATTTTAATGTAATTCATACATGCATGTTGAACTGGTTGAATTCATTTGTGCAAGAATTTTATTACAATTAATTGTAGTGTACGTAACAATTAAGGAATTCATATTAGGAACATATGGATGGGCCGTTGCATCGTCAATGGATGTATAGAAGAAGAAATCCTAATGGACATGGACTTAGAGAGGAGTGGTTGGAGGGAGTTAATATGTTTGATGAATTTGCACGAAATCAGGAGGAGTATAAAATTAATGGAGTTTATAGATGTCCATGTGTCAAGTGTAAGAATATGCAATATTTTGCACCTGACGTTGTAAAGTCCCATTTGTATAGAAAGGGATTTGTGAAAAGTTATTGGTATTGGACGAGTCATGGAGAAGAAGATAATTCGGAAGTTAGGGGTGCAAGTAGTTCACATTCTATGAATTTTGATTATGAGCACAACGATTATAATGATATGGAGAATATGGTGCATGCTGCGTTCCAAGCTAATGAAATGAACATGAGTAGTCCGCATGACGTAAATCCTGAGGCCTTTTACATTATGCTTGAATCTGCCCAGAGACCTTTGTATGAAGGGTGTGATATAACTGAACTTGAAACATCTGTGAGGCTACTGAGTATTAAATCGGGACACAACATGTCTCAACGTTGTTTCAATGAAGTTGTTGGCCTGATGAGAGATGTATGCCCTTCTGAAAGTGGCATTCCGAAAAATTATCATCAGCAGATGAAAAAAGTGAGAGACTTGGGTATGGATGTTCAGGAAATTGATTGTTGTCCAAATAATTGCATGCTTTATTATAAAGAAGATGAGAGTTTGTCCGCATGCAAATTTTGTGGACATGCAAGACAATTACCGAAGAACTCCAACCAACGAGGTCGTAAGGATGTACCATATGCAAAAATGCAGTACCTGTCTTTAATTCCAAGACTACAACGATTGTATGCCTCCAAAAAGACTGTCGTCCATATGAGATGACATCATAAGCACCGCCAAGAATCGGGTGTTCTCTGCCATCCCTCATATGGTTTAGCTTGGAAGCATTTCGACCAAAAGTATCCAAACTTCGCTGCAGAACCTCGGAATGTGAGGTTAAGTCTTTGTGCTGATGGTTTCACACCATTTTTCATATCTGGAAGATCGTATTCTGTGTGGCCGGTTGTGGTAACACCTTACAACTTACCTCCCGAAATGTGTATGACTACCCCATACATGTTTTTAAGTTGCATTATTTCAGGTCCAGCAAATCCGAAGAACAGGATTGATGTGTACTTGCAACCCTTAATTGATGAGTTGAAATTGCTGTGGGATGTTGGGGTTGATACATTTGATGTATCAAGCGGTGCAACTTTTAGATTGCATGCCGCATTGATGTGGACTATCAATGATTTTCCCGCATATGGTATGTTATCTGGATGGAGTACTCATGGGCTGCTAGCATGTCCGGTTTGTATGCATCAAAATTGTGCATTTCAATTACAGTATGGCCGAAAGCCATCTTGGTTCGATTGCCATCGTCGGTTCTTACCTCGGAATCATTGTTTTAGAGCTAATAAAGTTGCTTTTCGTAAAGGGAAGAGCATACACATTGGCCATCCCCGAAGGATTCCTGGTGAGATCTTGTCTGATACTGTATCCACTTTGCCTAAAGTGACTACAGATATCAATTTCCAAATTTCGGGATTTGAGGAGAATGAACATAATTGGACAAAGCAAAGTATCTTCTGGGAGTTGCCGTATTGGAAGCATCAACTTCTGAGGCATAACCTTGATGTGATGCATATTGAGAAAAATTTCTGTGAAAATATTATAAACACAGTCATGGATGTTCCGGGAAAAACAAAGGATGACGTCAAAGCAAAGATGGATATGTCCATTTTGTGTAGTAGGCAAGAGTTGGACTTGGCTACAAGAGGGTGAACTGATAGATTGTGTAAGCCAAAAGCCATGTTTGCACTATCGCTACCTCAAAAAAGGGTTGTATGTCATTGGTTGCGGGAGGTTCATGTACCTGATGGTTATTGCTCTAATGTGGGCAACTGGGTGGATCCATCTAACACAAAGTTGCAAAATATGAAAAGTCATGATCATCATGTGTTTTTGGAGAATCTTCTTCCGGTAGCTTTTGCTGCTCTTCCGGATGATGTGTTGGGACCCTTGGTCGAATTGAGTGAATTTTTCAGAAACCTATGCTCTAGTGAGCTGTAAGTAAGCATGCTGGAAGAGATGCACAAGAACATTGCTGTAATTCTTTGTAAATTGGAGACTGTGTTCCCTCCTGGTTTTTGGAATGTCATGGAACATTTGCCTATTTATTTAGCCGAAGAAGCTTTGTTGGGTGGCCCTGTTCAATATCGATGGATGTATCCTTTTGAGAGGTACTTTGGTTGGTTGAAACCTACGACAAAGAATAAAGCCCGTGTTGAAGCATCTATGGTTCACGCATATTTGGCGTTTGAGATAAAACATTTCGCTGAGTACTATTTTCAGTCAAGCTTGGATAGCCCAAGTATAGGGCGTAATGAGGGTATGCAATAGCCTGAATCACAAATGCCAACGCTATCGGTGTTCAACCGTAAGGGTACTCCATTTGGGAATCGAGGTCGAAGATATCTCACTGAGGCGGAGTACCGTGTCGCTCGCCTTCACATTTTACTGAACTGTGGTGAAGTGCAACCATATCTGGAGTAAGTACATCAGTTACTGAAAGTTTTATTTAAATACTTAATAATTGTCGAATAATAAGTAATTAGTTTCATTTGTTAAACATTACAGTTGCTTCAGACATCAGTTTCGCGGTCATAATCCAAGTGCGAGTGATGCGGAAGTTGACTTGTTCATCGAGGCAAATTTCGCATAGTGGTTCGAGTGTAATGTAAGTAATCTATCATAAGTAATCTTCAACTTCCGAAACACATTTGTGTAATTCTGAAGAGGATTGACTTCTTTTTCTCTCCGTAGGTCAATTCTTATCGGGTGTTTAATGATGAGAGGCAAGATTTTTTGGTGAACTTATCTCATGGACCGCTTACGGTGGTGGAGTGTTTCTTTGGATATAAAGTTAATGGTTATCGGTTTCATACCAAGGTCAAAAATGAAGGTAAAGCAACATATAACTGTGGCGTCTGTGTCAAAGGAGTTGGGGAAGGTGACGAAGTCTCAGGGGATTATTATGGTGTACTTCACGAAATTGTTCGCGTTAAATTCACGGGTGAGCCAATTAAAAAATATGTTCTTTTCAATTGTGAGTGGTTTGACCCGGATGTTCCTCAGGGGTTACGTTATCCTAAATTTACCCCATATCCCGAGGTGAATCATACCAGACGTTACAAAAAGTATGACCCATTTATATTTGCTGATGTTGCAACCCAAGTGGTATATGTTAAGTACCCTGAGGGGATATCAGGAAAAGCGAATTGGTGGGTAGTTATACCAAACAAACCTCGCGGTGCTCCTAAAGATAAAGAAAACCTAGAACTTGCCTATCAACAGTTTGGAATGACAAACATGAACGTGGACAATGTCATAGTAAGCACATTAGTCGATGAAACTGCAGAGGCTGATGATGTTGATGAGCATGATTGGGGTGATGATGATGATGGGAATGGTGAACATGATGATGGTGATGAAGAGGATGAAGAAGGTGAATGGGAGGATGAAGATGAAGACACTGATGATGGCCATGATGAAAATACGGCAGTGCAAAGTGGTGATGATGACGATGACAATGCGTCCAACCATGATTGATTGAATTGTTTTGTTGTATGGATATTTATGCATATGTATATAAAGCGTTTCTTTATTGCAAACTCAAAAAAAATTGTCTGTATGTACTGTAATTTGTCACTAACAATAGTATCAAAAATGGCGCGGTTTTATTTTTTTGTTCTTATTTTTTAGATGTCTGGAAACAATGGTGGACGTGGTCGTGGTCGAACGGCCAGGAGTGATGCCGGTAGAGGAGTACCACAACCGACTCCACAGTATGATCCTGCAGATCAAACTTATGAGCCGAACACCTTTAGTGGAATGTTTGGAGGTTTTCTTGATCCAAGTCAACCATTCGAAAATTATTTTGGTAGTATGAATGAGCAATCCCACCTGCAACCACCTTTCTTTGGTGCGGGTATACAAACACCAATTCAACCAAATATTCCTTACATGGGTGGTGGTTCATCTACTCCATTAGTTTATCAACAGTTCGGTACTGTTAGTCCGTATTTCAATAGTAATCATTTTATGGGGCAACCTAGAATGCCAAGTCAGTCAGTGCACAACGAAGCGGTCCGCAATGAAGGGGGAGGAAGAGATAGACACAGTCCTACACCTGAAAGTGACACATCGAGCACCAATAATAAGATATATTTACAACCTGATGGTGACACGTAATTTATTATGAAGTTTGCAACTTCTTCAGTTCTCATATTCTTTTGATACGTGTAATCTTTATTACTAACCAATTCTTTTTGTATTCTTAGTTTTGTTCCATATCAGGGTGTAGTTCAGAAAATAGTCGAAAGTTTTGCAGGTAAGTACCCACGTCCTTGGACCACATGGGGGGAAGTTCCACAATCTCAAAGAGACATTTGGTTCAATGAGTTCAAGGTTCATAATTATCCGTGCAATGAATTTCAAAGTCGTGATTGGATTGCTAATTTCGAATGTTTGATTACTAATATGTATACTTTAATTTTGCCGCAGAAACACTACTACTGGCATCCAGACAATGAAAGTCAGATACGGCGTAACTTTGAGTACAGAGGTGCCACTCGACTCAGGGACATTCTAGGATACGCTAGGAAGTACAGCAAAAAACCGAAGTGGTTACCGCCTAGTGTTTGGAATGATATGCTCAAACATTGGAGTGACAATGACAACTTCAAGAAATTGAGTGAACAAAACAAGAAGAATAGATTGAGTGATGTTGAAGGTTTTGATCCTTCGTTGCACATGTGGCTCAATTCCGATTAGTGAAAGGAAAACGCGTTTGGTAAGAAATTTGATTATTAATAAATGTATTTGTTATATATAAAGCATGATATTGGTTGAGATCCTCGTTCATCATCCTCGCTTATATTTAATTGCGATTTACTTTTGTTTTTCAGACCCAAATATTAGGTAGGGAGCCCACGTGTGAGGAATTGTTCAAGGACACTCACTGCAAGGTGAAAGACAAAACTTTTGCGGACAAAAAATCTGCCAAAAAATATGTAAGTTTCACACATTCTATTTACAGATAATTCATATGTGATAATTGTAGGTTTGATTTAAAATAGTTTTATATTGTATAATTTTCAGGAGGATCATCAGAACAAATGGCAGGAGTACTCCCAAGCTGCAACTCAAGAGGGTTCTCAACTGCCACTTATGACCCAAGAGGAGTTTTGGATTGAAGAAAATCTTGACAAGAAGGGTCGTGTATACGGTTTTGGCGCAGAGGGGGTCAAGTTGAAAAAATCGGCTACTATTGCAACTGCACGTCACTCATCAGCTGAGCATTTTGATCCAAGACAGCAAACACAACTCTTCAATGAGAGCATAACCAAGCAAGCATAGGCTATAACTTAAATAGCCAAGAAATAGGGGAAGATAGAGCGCATGCTGAAAAAAGTTTAAAGATTTTTCAAAGGTCAAAGTGCAGGCTCCTCCAGCCAGATCAACTTGAATCCCGACGATGAAGAGGACTCCGAAGACGACAACGATGATGATCCCACAAATTTATCCGACTCCGAATAGTTTAGTAATTTGTGTACATTTTAAACAATTTCCTATGTCGTAGTTCATATTTAATTCAACATGTTTCTTTTGACAGATATATCTATAAAATTTTACCTTTGGTAATTATATTGTTACGCGCATATTAATTTTGCGTAATTTTTTTTTTGGGTTTTCAAGAAAAATTTCCAACAAATTACTTTTTCTGTCGGATTCTCAATTCTTTAAAAAAAAAATCATCAAAATTTTTTTTTTTTAAAAAATATTTAAAAAATTTTTTTTTTTTTTAAAAAAAAGGGGAATTCAGACGGGAATTTCCGCCGAAAATTCCGTCGGAAATTCCCTCCCTCCTTTTGCGAACTTCGCTTCCTCCGATGCTGCAGGGGTGTCCGACGGTCTATCCGATGGGATATTTCCGTCAGAAATTCCGTCGGACACCGTCGGGAAAAATTTTGCGACGAGCCCAATCCCGACGTACCCTTTCTCGTCGGATTTTCCGTCGGAATGCACTTTTCCCGTCGGAAAAACATACTTTCTCCGTCGGTATTTCCGTCGCAGATCAGCTGTGTTTTTGTAGTAATTCTAGGCTGGCCCATGCATCCGTTGCAGCCTCACACAACCTAGACACGTTTGTAGGTGGACACTAGGCTTTCGTGACATCCAGGCCCTGTGAGCTCCTACTCGCTAGCTGGCCCATCTCATCGTCTGCCACTGGCCCCAAGCATGGCTTTTGCTCTGTCTCAAATGGGTTTGCTGTAATCAAAGTATGAGGCCCAGAAACGTTTGGCCTTGCCTCGGCCGGAGTCCCCTTGTCAGCAGTCCCACCCTGTCCAGAATCCATGAAGTCACAGCAAGGAAGCCCATCTCCCAACACCGACCTATCATCCAACACTAACGGCACATTGATTGGTGGCCCAGTAGCAGTGGAATTCATTATGAATGGGTAGACTTGTTCACAGAAGATGACATCTCAACTGACAAAAATTTCCTGGGTTTCCAAATCGCACATTTGCCACCCCTTTGTACCGAATGGGTAGTCGAGAAACACTCATTTATGACTCCTAGAGGAAAATTAATCCTTTATTCTTGGATTATTTCGAGCACAGTATAAACAACTGAAAACTTGAATATCATATAAGTGCGCTTCTCTTTGAAGAGAACTTCATATGGCGATTTGTCTTTTAAAAGTTTGGTGGGAGTACGATTTATTAAGTATGTCGCAGTGAGTGCACATTCTCCCCAAAAATTGAATGGGCAAGTTAGCCTGACATCAAAGCACTCTTGCCATATTCAAAATGGGGCGATGTTTCCGCTCGACCCATGTATTTTGTTGAGGAGTGTCCACACAGCTACTCTCTCGCAAAATTCCATGCTCGTGATAAAATCTTGCATAGGTCCTAAGGTAAACTCACTCTCATTGTTACTACAAACCACCTTTAGTCCTTTATTAAATTGATTTTTCCCTATAACAATGAAGTTTTTAAGAAGTTCACTTGCTTCGGTCTGATTTTGCATAAGATACACCCAAGTCGCTCTACTTGTGTCATCAACAATGCTAAGAAAATAATGTGCTCCACATGTTGAGGGAACTCTATAAGGGCCTCAAATACCACAATGAATTAAATCAAAAATATATGTTACATTGTTGGTACTGATGGAGAATCGGTTACGAGTTTGTTTCGCACGTAAGCAAATCTCACAAGCTTCTTCTTTTATTGTATTTCAACCACTAACTATGCCTAAACTATTAGGCAGGAAGGAGAGGACTTCACTCGATGGGTGCTCAAGACGTCTGTCCCACAAGCAACGTGCGTTGATCGCATTTACTTGAGTGGATGGTGTGTGCTTCAAGTAATAGACCCCTTCTCGCTACTCACCCGTTCCAATCGGAGTTCTCAAAGTGCAGTCCTGTATCACACAAAAATCATCGTAATATGTCATTGCACAATTAAATTGTTAGCACAACTTGGAAATTGAAACAAGATTACACTTTAAACTGGGCACATATGAAACATTTTCCAATTTCACGTTTTTATCCAAGACAGCCAATCCATGGTCACGAGTCACAGTATAGGTACTGTTGGGCAAGTTGATAGCTACCAGAGCAATTTTCTTTATTTCACTTAACATGGACGCATCTTCAATCATATGACACGATGCTCCGCTGTCTAGCATCCATGGCACCTTACCTGACAACTTCTAGTATCTAGGCTGTGGCACGTCAATGAGGCTCATTAATTGCTAGACCTGATCTGCTATGATCCCAGGAATTGTGGGCTAGGGCAAACACTTGTTGCCATTGCCTTTTGTTGTGCCGTAGCCTGCTAGGCTTGACCTTGTAACAGGCACAGATGCTACCTCACTGCGGACCATAGCCGAGACAATTTCTCGGCCTGCTCTATGCCCAGAATTCCCTCCTCCACGACCCAATTGTTGCCTCGTGCTCCTCTGTTCCCTTTGCCCCGTCCACAAGTTCCCTCACCCATTGGATACCCGATCACTTCATAACATACAGATTCTTCATGGCCATATCTCCCATAGATTTTGCAAGCCCTATCTCATACACATCATTTTGTTCTTTCATTGCAAATGCTACACCCGACTCAGCTTGACTATCTCGGGCAATCATAAGCTTTTTGTGGCTCTCTTCTTGTCGAGTCATGTTGAATATCGTATCGGGCAGCAGAAGCGGATCGAGTGCTTATATTGGACTCCTTGTTGTGGAGTATGGATCATCATTCAACCCATCAAGAATTGATGGGTTTTGTCTGCTTTGTACATGGTTAATATCTTGCCAGCGGCTCCACACTTGCACCCCTACATGTGCATGTTGGAACCTTGACTAGATTATTCAACAGGTCCATAGATGCATCAATTTTGAATAGAATTCGCCTACTTCCATGGCTCCTTGTTTGCAATTTGTGATGTCGGCTTTGAGTTGATGAATCCTCGAGGTGTTAGCCATTCCATACCACTTCTTAGATCATCCCATATGGTCTGAGCGGTGTCCAAATAGGCTATACTCATTCAAAGCTTTTGGGTAAGTGACGCTAAGTAGCCATGAGGACAACATGGAATTCACAATGCCCACTCGTGACATTCGGAAATTCTTCATCTTCCTTCTCGTCCGGTCTGGCTAGTTAAACTTCCGTCAATGAATATCAACTTATTTTTAGCCATCAATTTCGTTAACCGCCCTTTCCCACAAGTCATAATTTTTACCATCAACCACAACTGTCGTGATCTTCACACCGAGTCCTTTTGAGGGGTGCAAGTAGTACGTTGAGTGAGGTTTGATAACAAACCCCTTCTTTCCTCCACCGTTCGACATGGCGTGTTCTGGGCTAATATGCGGGACGTCAACCTAGCTTTGATACCATGAACAAATTGAGCTTTGATTTGGGGAAGAATGAGTATCTCGGTTTTATTCTCATTGCTTCAATCAATAGCATATATACGAGCTTAATATATACAAGTCTCTGGATGCTTGATGTTTGCCCTAGCTTATGCCACAAGCCACTAATGATAAGCAAAGGATAAAAACTAAATCATATTTAAAGATAGTAAAAAATATTATACAAATATTTGTTTACATTAGGAGTCCCGTTAGCAACCAACGAAAAGAACAGGACCTAAGGATCTTAGATTTATGAGATCAACACAACGTTCAATGGGCAACACATGGATATATATATACACACACACATAGATGCATTTGTATGTATGTATGTGTGTGTGTGTGTGTGTGTGTGTGTGTGTGTATATATATATAGATAGATAGATAGATAGATAGATATATGTGTGTGTGTGTTTGTAAATATGTATATGTGTGTGTGTACACATACATGTATACACACAACCCCCCACCTCTGGCCCCCGAGCCCCACTGTAAATCGGCTGGTGGTTCTACTTTTATTTCTCTTACCTAAGACAACCAATGTCCAATTGCTATGACAGGCAAAGGTTGTTGGCTGTCAACGACAATTCCTTCGCTTGTTTGTTCACCACAAATCTAGTCCTTTTACCAATCGCTGGTTTTAACGGGAATTCAAACGACAAAGCCATTAGAATGAAAAGAAAACCAATAGGGAGATGCTCGGTGCAGGGTGAGCCCCACTCAGGAGTGAATTTTTCCCGCAATGCTGGGATGTGTTGGTGGTGAAATATGGCAGTGGAGATCTAGATTTTGTCCTTCACCAATGAACTTTGTGATGGTTGTAGAACATGGGTGGAAGGAATCTAAGAGGGAAATTTACCGGAGGGTTACGCATTAACAAGCCTTCAACCAATCCATTTATTTTGCGACAAATAGGTGTTGCTTTTGGAGGGAAAGTCAAGTGGATGAAAAACCAAAAGCAAGCTCAATTGCCAAAATACCCTTAATGAGTTAAGGGGTCATTTTTGGGGGCGGGGGGGGGCGGGGGGGAGATTCTTTTGGCAATGAATAGGAGGAAAAATGTGAACAGAGTTGTTCTACTCCTGGAGAAAGCAATAAGGGAATTAGCAAACAGCTTCCTTGCAGTCATAGAGAGAGATCAGGATATGAATAGAGAGAGAAAGTGAATTTGAAAGAGAGAGTTCGAAGGAGAAGATCAACGACAACAAGGTTGACAAAGAGGTCGTTGGGTTGCTCAATCTAGTTCGTTTAGATAGAGACAACGCAATAATAGAGAGAGAAAGTGAGAGAGGAAGGTTGTGGTTGGAAGAACACAACTATGGAGATTGACACAACGGTAAGAGCAGAGGACTCCATAGCAGGTCGATGGCCTGAACAACGCAGTAGAAGGGTCTATTGAGGTTCAATTTGAGGTGAGTAGTTCGAAATCCCTAAATCTAGTAAGTATTCTTGATTTTGTTGTTCAATAGTGTGTAGGAAAGTTACATAAGTGGGTTCATGATTGTGAAGTTGGAATTGCATAAATATATGTCGAATTCAGTTTGCTGGTCATATGAAATCAAAGGTTTTGCAAACTACAGTTTGCTATTGACTTAGATAGGCGTATATTTATCCCTAAATGAACTGGTCTAATTGTTTATTTTGATGGAAATGTCATTGGAGCATGTAATGATAATGTAAGTGTGAATTCATACAACAATTGTGTAACACATAATCACTGTAGTAGCTATTAGTTATTGAATTGATTACCTAAATGAAAACTTTGGGTAGACATGTTGGAGCACTTCGGTAAACTCTTGGAGGCATTGTTTATGCAATCTGTTACCTTGAAAAAGGTGAAGGTGTGGTTGTAACTATTAATTTTGCTGTCATTGAGTTAGCCATTGTATGTTGGTTATTGAAGTTAGTGAAACGAAGTCATATAAAAGTGAACCTAAGTTGGTCCTCGCAAATATATGTGTGAAATGCTAAAGAATGGGAACAGTAAACTGTAATGGTGTCTAGGAATTCTGTTAAATTGATAGAAAAATTTGCCAGTCGTAGTGATGGAGATGTGTAACGTGGCACACTGAGTATACTAGTATTTGAACGAACTGTATCGGTAAAAGAAAGATGATAGTGTTACAAGAACGTGCCTGTATAGATACAAAATAAAATACGAATTTTAAAATTCGTTTCTAAAATCAATTAGCTACGAAAATTTGAAACGAAAATCTTTTCGTTTCGAATTGAATCGACGTTTTGAAACAAAACTAGAAATTAGTTTCTATTAGAAACAAAAATTAGAATTTCGTTTCTAAAATTTATATTTGATGGAAACTTGAATAAATGATCGGCCATGTACGTTTCATTTGGGTGCTTTGCCTATCTCGCACCTTCATTCCTTCATCCCCCGCGGGAAACCCTAGCGTTTGCTTATGTTGCTCTTGCTCTTACTCTTTGGAACTTTGGTTGGCAAGGCTAGTCTCTGTCTTACTCTCTGACTCGTTCTTTGTTTTTCCTGTGCTTTTGTCTTTCTCTCTCTCTCTTTCTCTCTACCTCTAACCTGTGGGCTTTCCATGTCTAGGTGTGTGGAGCGTGAGCAATGGTGGCTCCAACTATCCCGACAAGTGACGTTTCTCGAATCACTAAAGGTAATCGTAATAATACTCCTCTTCTCTTTTGCCTACCCAACCCCTTTCTTCACGTCTAGGGTTTGAATTTTGATTTAATTTTGGTAATTGGTATAAAATGTGGCATTTTCCTGTGAAATCGGTTGCTATTTCTAAGATTATTTTGGGTTCTATGTGCTTGTGCCTAAGATTAGATTTGTCAAATGTTATTTAGAATTGCAATTAAATTCATGATTGGTTCTGGGGTTCCTGCCATGCTTGTTTAGAAGTCTTCTTTCCATTAAGTCATTGCAGGGAGTGGTCAGATACAATTTTTGGATGTATATTTGAGTCTTTGAAGTCTTACTAAGTTTCCAAATTAGAGTTGCTGGCTAAATTACTTGAGATTCTTGTACATCTACTACGATATTGTAGGTTTATGATTTGGATACGATTAAACTTCGAGATTGTGGAAGTTAAAAGTTGTCTGTTATCTTTAATGGATTTGTATTCATGATCTAATTTGTCTGTGAGAATGGCTTGGCATTGATTATGTCTACTTCATCTAATATGCTTGAATTTGCTTGTGAATTTGCGGAGCAGTTCTCATCGCTTTGATGGACTTAGGAGGTTTGAAATTCAAGCTGCGACTTAACCATTCTGTATCATTTGTGAACAATGTTGCAACTTCCATTGATTATGTGCTTCCATGGATTGAGGTTGAGCTATGATGGAAATAGACCACAAAAGACACGCTTTACTAATTAGTGTCAAGCTAAGGAAAGGGTCAACGAGACCATCCTCTTGACTTTGCAACTTATGAGTGAGAAGATATATTAGATAAGAAGTCCAAGAAGAAATTTTGACCCACTTCACCCTTTTGACCCACCCAATTTATCCACGAAAGAAACAGGTCCTAAGTTATAATATACATTTATTTGAATATATGTAGATATGTTGGTATGTTCGATCTAGTGTTGAACACATAATGTTGGCATGTTATGGTTGGTATGTTCAAAGAAATCGGAAATTTAGATGAATTTTTTTTTGACAACAAATTTTGATGAAATTTTATGACATAAAAAACATAACTAGTGATGAAAAACAACAATTTAAAAACAAAAATGGTGTCTCTCACCCATATTAATTTGCTACAATTTTTAAAAACTAAAATCAATTTCATTTCTCTTTGATACAAAATGTGCACAAATTAGATATTGAACGTTTGGTTTCAATCAGACACAAAAATTAGTTTTCATTTCTAAACTCGTCTCTGATTGACACGAAAAGTTTAATATTTGAAGCAAACACTTTTTGTTCCTATCCGAAACTAAAATTGTATTTGTTTCTAAATTTTGTATTAAATAGATACAAAAATAAGTTTTGTTTTAAAATCTGATCAGCGACGGTGGATTTAGAAATGAAAAGTCCGTATCTAAATATGTTTAGAAACGAAATTCCAGCATTTAGAAACGAACTCTTTCGTCTCTAAAGGCGCGCTTACTTGTAGTTTTAGGGTTAATACACATGTGGTAAATAGGATATGGTGTGGTTTATCTGGATACAACAATAGGTATACCTATGTATAGAAGATGAATTATTTAGATTGACTGAATTGTAAATGAGTATGTGATTAAGGTATTTACCCGAATGTGTTGATCAGTGGTACTATGGTGGACATGATGGCATTAATAGATAAACTTAGGAAAGTAATTGTTAGAGAATCCTGTCCCCAACTATATGAAGTTAAAAGTGGAAGGAATTACTATGACTTAAGTTTAAGTGACCATCATATTAGAATATTGGTAAACATAAGTAGTACATGCAAGAGATTCAGTTGAATACCTACGTTACAATGAGTGACATTATGTTCAACATGATCGACTTCATAGATAAATGTAGAGATGTTAAATGTGGAGAAACCCCTCCTGAAGTGTATACACTTGAAACGGAAATTACCAATATATTACAGTGTTGGTTAATTTAGATAGCAAATGTGAGAGGATTACATGTTTACCCAGTGTACAATTAGACTCTACCGAGCTAAGCTACAGCAGAAGAAACCCATTTTCCAAGTTTGCAACTGTTGTAAGTGTAAGGTACTTATTTTGTTGCTTATTAAAGTGTAAATGAGATGTGAATTTAGAGGTTCCTTATGTTAGGCATTGCATGTTAGGGATTCAAATGTCAACCTATGTTGCAGTGAGTGTATATCATGATAGTGATGTTGGACTGAATAGGTAAATAAATGGAAATGACTTATTGTAGGTGAGGTACATAGATGTTGGTAATTACAATTTTTTTTTTTTACAATGGTAAATGTGGGTTGCCTATTGGGCTCCCTATCTCAGCGAATAACTCAACATGCAAACCAGCCCAGGGAAGGGAGACAAAGCTGCCAAGGCCCAAATGCCCAAATCTACACACCCCTTTCTCCCAATTAATTGGCAAAGGAAGGTCCCCCCCCTCCCCCGCGATTCAAACCTGGGTGGGGAGGGTGGAGCAAATGTAGCCATTATAATATGCTACAAGCAGATCGGCATGTTGATAATTATAGTGTGATAAAGGTCATACGTCAAAGTTGCTTATATTGTAGGCATTAAATGAACCCGATGTTGTAGGTTACCTCGTGTTGTAGTGATTGCATGGCATAGTACACATGATGACTGCTTTGGTAAATGGCAGGAAGGTAACTTATGTGAAGCCACTTCCCAACTAAGTATGGCTGCAACTACAATGTATAGTGTATAGATATTGATTAAAAATTTACCGTCACTGAGGTCCAGAGTTAAATGATGCATTGTTTTAGGTTGTGAACCTGTAATGCAATAAATGTATGTCGTGGTAAATATGATGGAATATTTTGGTAAACGGTAGGAAGCATTTTGTATACAAATTTCATCCTATGTTGGGTGAATCATTAGGGAAGAGAACGTCACTGTGTACTAATTTAATGTGATGTGTAATATGTTTGTTCCGATTTATGTGTTACAGATGTTTGGAATGGAGTTGCGTAGTAGACAGCAATGAAACCGAAACCCCATTGCAGAAGCAGTAGATATGTTTGAGGAGAATTCACATAATGAAAACAAGAAAAGTGAATCTGCTTATAAGAAGGGTGGCAATGGCACGTGCAGCTCGTCAATGTTGTTAGAGGAGGAGGAAGGTACAAGCAGTAGTGGGAAGTTGGGGGGGAGACGCGATCAAAGAATAGACATCTCATTTACTACTACGTTGCTCTTGTCATTTTAGTACGTCGATTAAGTGTCCTTTACCATTGCATTCGCCGTCTCTTTATGCGCCACTATTACTCTATATTTGTGTTCACAATTTATGTCCCTTGTTAGTAATTCTGACTTTATTCCACTTGAAATTGTTTACACTGAACTTCATTATGGTTAACCCTCTATACACTGCGATGGTACTATATACTGCAATGTTATCAACCATTTACCAAGGTAAGAACTACATGATAAGCGGTAAACCAATTAATTCACATAATGCACAACTATGTAGAGCTTGACCTGACACTACAATCCACACATCGTTCACAGACACGCATACTGTGAATACACTTTCGAACCAACCATCTCCAATCCAACTTGCAGGGACAGTTTACGGTGGGAAACTTCTCCCTCGAAAATAGTAAAGCACGGATTGGTCGTATACCAGTAAGCAACCAAGTTCAATTTACCACTACCCCTATTTGGTGGCTTCCTCAGGAGCATTCAAACAGTGAATGACAATCGGGGTATCAGTTGCTAGTTGGGTTTACCCATTTGAAAGCATAGTTTACCAATATTAATTTGTCGATTCCGTTGGGTGAACATGGAAGGCGACCTGCAGCCATTCAACCTGCAAAGATTGAATTGAAGATAAAGCAAACATGTTGGTTGTTCTATGACATCTCTACCACCATCAATACCACAAGAAGTATAGACCACAATCACCAATAATGACTACACCTAATATATCTTAGGGTAACCATCCAATTTGTGTATTAATGAAATTGTAAAACACAACAGTAGGTCCTACTTGCGCACGAAACATAGGAACCATCAAATAAATCTTCAACATCGACAGCATATCTTTCGTAGCTTGGATCAAAATCAGTATGGGGATTATTACAGGTGCGCTTCATGTGTCCAACTTCACTGCATTTTGAGCACCTCCGAGATTTTGTGCCCTGTGTTTGTGACTCCCTGCGCTTGCATGGACCCCCAAGAACTTAGCAACTATTTCCAAGAACCACACCTAATCTTCAATTTTATCACCACATACTAAACCATACGTGAAATTGAAAATGTGGCTGTCCGCATCCAGTGTGCAGGCCACAAGCAATGTCCCCTTGTAAGGTTCACTAAGATGGGTGTCGTACACAAATGATACTTTCCAAAACCCTAGTTTGAAACCATTGACAATAGGAACGTACACAACAAACACTCTGTTATGTACGTCGTACCATTTCTCCCACTTGTTGTCCAAACGACGCCATGATCACAAGTGTGCGCTTATCGTTTGCATGTTGTACAAGCCTTTTCTGCTTGCCTCTCCAACCCATCATTCTTACCCACATACAGATACTCATGCTCATCATTTTCCTTAAAAACTATTCGCACATCCACACCCGCTCTCAACTACCATTAATAGTTGCTAGTCATACTTCAAACTGTATGATAGTTTGTGTTCATACAAATCACTACTTATAATCTCCGTCGCCATTATTTGCACCTCCTCCAGCCCTATCCCCTCCTTTACCACAATACATTTCTTTGACCCTCCAACATATGTTACTTTTCCATATCCATCTTCCTCCAACTCCCCCCCATAAGACATAAACAACTAGCTATCTCCCCCCACCGCCGTCTCCCACAACAACAACGTCTACATCCATTTCTACTAAACGTCACAAGAATGAGTACCGTGCTAGTCACTCTTACCAATAGCTTTCCAATTCCCCTATATGTCACATAATAATAAATTTTGTGTCATAGTAAACAATACTGCATCATTTAGTCCACATAAGTACATACCATAGTCCCCAACACTACTGCTCTGGATTTACTTATTCAATACAATATGTTTACTACGGTCAACACTACATGTTACCCAGGTTTACCAATGCCTTGTTGGTCAATGTTGGTTAATACAACATGATATTCCTTCAAAAACAATATCCCCCTTAATCCTGCTACGTCCCCTACCGCATGATTCCCACAACTCGGTTTACACAATAACTACTACTATGCTACCCTGGTAAATGTTGACCGACTACATGGCATACATTTAACGCCAAACGTTTACCATTCATACATTGAACAATAGTGACGACAATGTCATTACACATGCCAAACTCATATTGTCACAACCAATTTTCACATACCTGTTGTTTACTAAGCTGCTTGTAGTCGTCTAACCACGTCAGATGTTCCAACCCTTCCTCCTCTACATTCACGGCTGATCTTCGTTGTCACGCATCCACCATCATCAAACACTCCAAGTTTAGGTCCAGCCTCCCCTACACTTTGTCATACCTACAGCTACACACGTTGCCTCACCGAGTTCTTCTCCCACAATCACGCATTGTCGATGAAATTGGGATAAGATTTCCCTCAATTTTGAAGCAAAATTGCTCAGTACCACACACTTTCAGGATTGATTCGGCTAGGGTGGGGGGGGGAGAGCATGGTATGAAGTTTACGCAAACCCTTGATTTTGGGTGTGAGGCAGATGGCTCATGGTTTTGGTTCCACGTTTTGGTAGAGAGAGAGTGATAACCCATCAGGTAAAGAGAGAGGGAGGCATAGCTCATTAAAGGTATCTTAGTAGTTGAACTTGCTTTTAATTTTTCACCCGCTTGCCTTTCCCTCCAAAAACAATACTCATTTATTGCAAAAAAAATAAATTGGTTGAAAGCTTATTAATACACAGACCTCCTATAAATTTACCAATCTAAGAGAGGAGTGGTGGGGTCACTGGAATTTGGGACATGTTAAGATTGAAATTAAGTGAGACAGCAATTCTAGAATTGGGGGGGGGGGGATTATCAAGATTGAAAAAAAAAAAGGAGGCTAATGACGTGGAAATTGCTTTTGACGATATAATTATCCAATCGCAACACTTCTAACAGAATATTGTATAATTATTTTCCGGATTTAATACCGAAACCACTGTTTCAGGTCAAAGGTGATAAAAAGCATACAACCTTTTCATCTGGTTTTATATGAATCTCATTATTATGATAATTCACAGTTCATTTAGGGTTTTATATGATTTTTATCAACGTAAAGAGTGACTAATTATCTATTAAAGGAAGACTCTAACAAATACTATTTTTCTATGTTGTTAGTCAGATTGCATAGCCAATTCAACATAAATAATTAGTCGCACCAAATTTCCGAAAAATCCTGATGAAGTACTTACATAAGCGATAATAAGATATGGACATGTTTAGGTTGAGTCTCAATAACGTTAGGGATAAGTAATTATTTATTTAAGGCGACCTTCAAGAAAGTCGTTATTAATAAATTCTTGGTCAGTTTTACAATATTAAAATCATCGTAAAAATGAGTTCCTTTTGTTTTTTTGTTTTTGTTTTTTTTTTTTTTAGTGTAGAATGCTAAAATGAGTTCTTAGTCAACATGGCTTGTCTAAACATAGTCGGAATGACTAATAAAATAACTCTATTAGATATCATAAGTCACCTGTAACAGTCGAATGAGTCATCTTGATAAATTTCTTCTTGCAACATACCCTATCGTAATTCTTACATAAGTTATATGAATGCCAAACTTTTAGAGAAGGCCAACTGAGGTATAATCACAAGACAACCCTATTCTTTTCACGATAGTGAGCTCTAAGGCTACAACTTACAGTTGTTTACTGCTTTTTAAAGTTCCTTACAACTCCTTATAACTCTCACAAATTCTTATAGCTTCATGCATGTTCTTAGATCTCCTTATATCTTTGTACATATCTTTGTATCTTAGCTTCTTGCATACTTTACAAAAATTATTGGCCAATGTATATTTTTGTGATTATTTATAACATGTTTAATTTATGATAAATGTTTTATAACATTGTAGCGGTCAACTTCTTTCCCATGTTTATTCAATATGGATGTATAATATTTGTGCAAATGTAATATTTTTTTTAAAAATACTATCAATATGAAAAATATGTTTATATGAACATAATATTTGCATTAAATATGAGTTCAAAATTATTATGATAAATATAATATTTGATCAGTAAATATATTATAATAAACCTATATGTTGAATTGAATTATGTTGTTGAGCAACTCCAGAGAAAACAAGTAAACATGGATTTGAAATTATAATACAAACTTCTCATTATGTTTGAGTTTTGACGTGACTCAGATACAAAAATAGTCAAACTATAAGTGATGAAAGCATTTGAGTGATTTCATCCCTAAGTTGATCCATTTGGTTCAAATATGCTTATATTTTTCATGTATTCTTTTTTCTAAATAAGAAAATAAAATTCTAAAAACTATAATTATCTTTATTTTTAAATTTTTATATTTCATGAACGCTATATTAATATTATAAGAGGGTTATTTTTGTAATTTTTGGCAATGTCATCTTAAAAGTATTAATTTTAATTTGTTAATTTTAATTAGTTTTTAATTTAAAGGTTCTATTCAATTTTATTGAGAAACTCATTATTTTATCCTCCGGGGTTTATTTTAATTAAAGCTATTTTTTATTTTTCTTATAGCGAGGCAAAACTAATGTTAAAAAGGTTCTCAGGTTTGGAATATATTTGGTTCTATAAATTCATGGTCAAATATTTATTTTATTGTAATTTAATTGATCAATTTAAAGATTTATTATCATAAATTATGTTATCTCACTGTTATTTTTGTTCATCAAAACAAATTGTGGATAAAAAAAATTATTTGCATCTACATGTTAAAAAACAATTTGTTTAGTGAAGATATATGTTTAATTTGATGAACATCACTAACATATTGCAAGTATTTTTATGAAGTAAGTTATTTCACAAATTATATATTAAAGACCAATATAGATATAAGAATACACACACACACACACACACACACACACACAAATATAAATATAAATATGTATATATATATATGTATATATATATATGTATATATATATATATATATATATATATATATATATATTCTGAGATCTATATTCTTATATATATATATATATAATTTTTAAATAATTCTTCAACTGCTTACATTTGTCCTTACAGCTTCTTATAACTTCTTATATCTTCTTACAGGTTCTTATATTTTCTTATAGCTTATTGTAGCTTTTTACAATTCTTACAGCTTCAGCTTCTTACAATTTCTTAAATTTTCTTACAGTTTATAGTTGCATCTTATCTAAAAAAAGAACAGGCTTGTAGTTATACATGGGTGCTATTTTGGCCCTGTTCTTTTCTATGATTGGGAGGAGTTAGTTTACAGCTTACAGCTCGTTCCAGTTTCTTACAGTTCTTTACATATTTAACTGAATTCTTGAAGCTTCTTACATCTCATTTCATGTCGTTACATCTTCTTAAATGTCCTTTTGTATTTTTTTTATAACATTTAATTGGTCATTTATTTTATTCTCATATTTATAAATATATATATATATTTTGTATACTATCAATATGAAAAATCTTACAACTTTTTTTTATGAACCTAATGTTTGCATAGACATAGAAATAGAATCTTACAAGGTGAGTTTTGACATAAAGCATGTATGTCATTATACAGAGCATAAGTCAACATGTTTTAAAATTATAACACAAAAAATCGTATTTAAGTTTGAGTTTTGGGATGAATCATACACAAAAATAGTCAAACCATAGGCGACGAAAATATTTCGGCTACTTCATCTATAAGTTTATTCATGACAACATGGTTGCTATCATTGTACAATTAAATGGGTTGAATTTAATTTCAAAATGTTTAATTTAAATAGGATTTCATTTTTAGGATTGTATCCAATTTTGTTTAGAAAAATTGATTATTTTTTAATTTGCTTATAGGGAGGTGAAGCTAATTTTAATTACAAAAAATCACCTCAAGTGTAGAATATATTTGGTTCCACATATTTTTCGGCTTGAATTTATATTATTGTTATTTAACTGACTCATTTAAAGGTTTATTTCATTAATTATATTATTTCAATATTATTTTTTATCATTCAAAAAGATAATTGTAGAAAAATAATTTTTTCTATAAATTTAAAATATAATTTGTTTAGTGAATTTATAAAATTTATTTTATAAATATCAATGATACGCAACATTTATTTTTATGAAATAATTTTTGTCACAATTCATAAGTTAAAAAGACCAACAACTATGCATATATATCTAAAAATTATATATTATACAACTTGTTAATAATTCAACAACTTCTTACTTCTATTTTTACAGCTTCTTACAACTCCTATTTTACATATTCTTATAGCTCCTTTACAATTCTTATAGCTCATTACAGCTTTTGACAGCTCCTCACATTTTCTGACAACTTACAACTACATTTTGTCGTAAAAAAGAATAGACCCTTTATAGGTTTTGAAATGACTAATGATGCATTCTGCTGTGACTTTTTATTTTAAGGATGACCAATAGTTTATTAGTACTTGCTTTCATGACAGTCACTGCTAAATGAACAATTAGTTATCTTTATATAATTATTAAAATCCACCGTAAATATATTGTCTCATAATGTACATAACAACAAATCAAAACTATTTATTAGCTATCCGATATTTTGCAAACATTCAATGCATGCTGGTATAATTGAAAATAACGTACTTTAATGCCTAGTTCGACAAAATTACATGTTCAGGTAGCAAATAGAGGTTTAAGTAGCAGACAACAGTTCAAATAGCGGATAACATTTCTAATTTAGCTATTAGCAGATAGCTGTTTAGATGAGCGATTCAAACAAATATGTTCAGTGAATTTAGTTGTTGGTTTAGCTGATTAATGTAAATTGACATAAAAAAAATATAGATATTTTTCAAAGATAACATTTTCAAAGAGTATTTTTTGGCTAAAAACTATGAAATTCTACTTTTGAACGTCAAAATCTAATAATATTAGTTTTTCAAAAACGCTGCCTAAAACACCAAATGCTACTTAAAATGCTAGTCGAATGACTATGTTACCAACACTAAAAATTATATAATTAATATATTGATTTGATCAAAATATGAAACATTACTTAAAACTTTGTTCTCCATAATTATCAAAGTCCTACCCAATAAAATTTCAAAACAATCAATTTCACTGCCAATTACTACAAATATTTATGTGAAGCATATATAACTTTGTTCATGAGTTGCCATTGAATTTTGGTCGTGTCAGCGACGGGGAGCGTACGCGTCACACCCCCTATTCATTGTATGGATTATCTTACTTTGCTGGATGCCGTGGACTCCTTGTCTCGCAAATGTATTTGGCAAGAGGGTCTTACACAAGATCTTATGTTAAATGAGGATAAGTTGTGGAATTTTGTTTTGCAAAATTATATCCTACCTAGTTTTAGAACTCTTGCGTTGCGCCGTTTGTCATGGTGTATTTACTAATTATTGTGATATACTGTTATTGGTTACTTGTTCAGGAAATTTTTTTTGAATTCAATTACTATATTATTATGGTTATATATATGAAAATAATTAAAATTAAAGAATGTGCTATAACATCCCTAATTACTATATTATTATGGTGAGAATATGTAGTAGTGTCATTTCCAAATCTTGTTGTCAGTAGTGCCAAAGAAACTTTTTCAATCATTAGAATAAAATGTTAAAATAATGAAACTATGAGTATGTAACAAAAATAAATATTATGGAAAATTCTTTCGGCAAATTTGTTTTTGTTTGACAACAAATATTAAGCATCACTAAAAAATGATAGTAATTAAAACCAAAAAGGGTAGGAAAATTAGGAATCATTACTGATAAACACTTATCAGTAGGGTGGTAATGGGTTGGATTCGGACCGGAAGTCTAGACATCCAAATCCAATCTAATTAATAACCAGGTTTGAAAATCTGATCCAAATATGCCTCTGTCGAATCTAATATTAAATTGGAGTTAGATTGAATTCCAATTGTGTTAAATCTAGATGTAAACGGAGATAATCCGAGTACACATTTTCATTCAATATTTGTATAATTTTTAACTTAAAACATTGTTTTTACTCAATGTAAATGCAATGTTTAAGATCTTTTCAATGTCATATACTTTTTCGTGTCAAACATTTCAATTTGTTAAAGTAAAAAGGTGTTGGAAAGAGGATGCGAAGTTACTTTAAAGGGAAAGTATATACAATAGTCTCGCAGCTAGAAGAAATAGAAGAAAATACAACTTTGATTGATAAAGAGGAGAGATCGAAATGGAGATTGCGAGAGGAGAGGAGAGGAGTTTATTAACAAAGAATAGGGTATAAGAGTATTGCATATATAGTGTCAACCTTATGCAGATTTTTTTAGGGTTGGGATATTAGGATTTTTCTATCTTTAAAAAAAAGTGAAATTATTAAAAAAAAAGACATCATATCGGATTGATCCTCCTCCAAGTTCAATCAGATTGGAGTTGGATTTGGATTATTTTTTATGAGATTCAGACTGGATTATTTTTTTGGATTTCAATGGGATAATTTTGCGTTGGATCATGGATTTGCATCGAATTCGGACTACACTGTCGTTCCTATTTATCGCTTACTAAATAGTTAAAACAATGGTTGACTCTGAAATTGAAGCACAAAGCAATCACTAATGGCACTTACAACATGAGTTATAAGTTGCAAAAGTGAAATTAAAGACATTGACATGAGTTACAACATGAGTAACTGAAATGAGGGCACTGAAATGATGATAGGCATCATTGATAAAAGCAAGTGTGCATTCGTTTAGGGAAGGGAATTGGTCCACAATGTCCTTGTCCATTAAGAACTAGCACATGGATACTGTAGAAAATCTGCAATCCCTAGGTATATGATGAAAATAGACTTGGAAAAAGCCTATGATTCAGTACAATGGGTTTCACTGAAGAAGTTCTTTATGGCTTACACTTCCCTCAGAAAATGGTACAAAGGATCATGGAGTGTGTTTCAAGCGTGACCTACTCTCTTTGCTTCAATGGAGAAATCTATGGGTTCTTCCATGAGAGGAGAGGAGTGAGGCAAGGTGACCCTATGTCTCCACTTTTATTTGTGTTGGGAATGGAGTATATATCTATCGAGGTTGCTGAAAGTTAAAATAGGTTAGGACTGTCACTACCACCTGAGATGCAAGCACCTGTAGTTGTGCCACTTAATATTTGCAGATGACTTGCTGCTCTTTAGCAAAGCAGACCAACAATCAATCCAATATATTGTAGATGGGCTGGAAGAATTTGCTAATACTGTGGGCTTGCAAATAAGGACAAATCTCAGGTCATTATCGCAGTCGTCAGTATTACTAGGGCTGGAAGAACTTGCTAATACTGAAGAGCATGCTAAATATTACTAGGTTCGCAGGAGGCAGCTTCCCCTTTAGATATCTCCGGGTGCTAATTTCATTTGCGAGGATGAATAAAATAGAATGCCAACAACTTTTGGACAAGATAATAGCAAGGATTAGAAAATGGGGGAGCAGATTCTTTTCCTATGCAGGAAGGGTCATGCCTATCAACTCAGTCTTGATGGGAATAATTGGATTTTGGAGTGGAATCTTTACAATCCCAAAGATGGTTATAAAGGAGGTTGAATCCAGTTGTAGAAAGTATTTATGGGGGACAAAGGAGACATTTCTGAGGGTACCTGTTGGTGGCAACGGCCACTAAGCAGAAAAAAAGGGAAAGCTGAGATGAATTGGCTGCTATTTTTAGTAAGTGGCACTGACTATTTTTAGTAAATGTGCCATCTATATAAATCCAGCTTATTGACAGAAACAAATACAACACTGATTCAGTCCTTTTTCTGCATCTTCCTAAACTCCCATTTCTCCTAATTCAATCGTGTCTCGGGTTTGGGTCATGGTCACACAACCGGGACTCTAGTAGCCACCGGGTTCAGATTGTGGAGCATAAAGGCGTCAAAAGATCAGTTCACTTCCGCAATTTAAGTATGTCCTAAAATCCTAATTAGTTTAACAGTGGTATCAGAGCCAGATTGATGTTTCTTTTGCTCTCGATTTCTAGATAAACATGCCTAAATTTATTTGTTAAATTTATGCATATTAGTTGTTTAAGTTTCTTCCTCCTGCCGTGATATAACATCAGTTTAGGCCCTCGACCCTTGATTGCGTTTAATGATAAGATAAATAAAAAAAAAAACAAAAAAAAGGGGGAAAGGGTGGTGCTAATCATACCATCAGGACGCCGCCGAGACCGCCCACAGGGGTGGCGCGTGGGTTGCACGCGCCGCCGAGAGAGATACGTTTTCTCTCTTTCCTCTTCACTTTGCCCTCCACGACCCCCGATCCGTCGCCCGAAGTCCACAAACCGCCCACCCATGACGGCGCGTGGGTAACACGCGCCACCGCCTGAGTGGCGCGTTGCGCGCGTGCCACCTACCGATGTGACCATTGTTGGCCGATCTATGTGATGGTGCCGGTAGTTTGTAAGGCGGGCGGCCAGAAAGAGAGATCGAGGGGGTTTTTTTTTCAGATTTGGGGGTGGCGGCGGGTTTTTCCTCATTTGGTGTTTTTTTTGGGTTTTGGGGCACCAGAAAACGACCGGGAGGCCAGCTGGCCGGCGGACACCCGGCTTGGTGCCCGGAATCCATGGCGGTCGGGCCTTCCCTGGCCTTTTTCCGGCACGCACCAAGGAAAATCAAGGGTCGAAGGGTAGAAACGGGATGCAGGCGAGGTGTTGGTGATGGTCGTGGCCGTGGCCTCGCCTGGTTTTGACCATGGCGGCCGACCGGCACAACGGCAAAAGAAGGGCCAGAGAGGAAGAAAGAAGAAGAGTCTAGGAGAGAGAGATAGAAGCCTCCTGACCGACCCAGTAAAAGAAACAAGATGGCCTCCCCCTCTTCCCCACCTAATTCTTGTTTTAAAAGTGGACCGGCCCTTTTTGTTGTTTTATTTATTTAAAAAAAAAACAAAAGGGGATGAAAAGGGGTCTCATTTTTTTTTACAATGGTTTTAATTTTTAAAATTTGGTTTTAAAAATTAAAATCATGCTCAGTCTCGGAAATTATAATAATGTGTTTATTTCAATTTTATTTTCCTGGCCTAGAGCTGTTTGGTCGTCTAATTGTATCATTCTAAACATGCCTGTTTAATTTTTTTTTTAAACACATGAATGGGTTTCGTGTATGTAAGTTTGTAACGATAGTTTTGTGTGAACTTTTGGCATGTAGACCGATACGTATATATATATCGCTATGTGTTCGATTAATATATGAAAGATTAGTTCTTTCCCATTTAAACATAAATAAATATGTTTTATGTTTTGTTCGTGCAAATATGCCTTGCATAAAATCTAAAACGTCTATGTGATGATAGATTATGGAATGTTAATGTGATTAAACATTGTATTCATGAGAATGTGTTTTTTGTGAAATATTAGTAATCAAAGTATCTCATTTTTTGATTCATGAAATACGTGATGATTATGAGCTTAGCGAAATTTTCGAACGTATAACATGAGTTGTAATCTTGAGTTTTCTTTGGTTACGTACAAGATATGCCTAATGTCCATTTTTTCTTAAAATTATAGATATGGCTTCTAAGACTTCTATGATTGGTGAGTTGACCACCAATGAAAGGTTGGATGGGTCCAACTATGACATGTGACGCCGGAAGATTCAGTTTCTTCTGGAAGAGTGTGAGGTGTTAGAACACCTCACAACCACAATGTTAACACCCCTGACTAGAGACAATGACGACAAGGATATTACTCATACTGATGAGTACAAAACCAGCTTGGTTGCGTACCAAGATTGGTGTAAAAAAGACCGTAAGGCACGTTATACTATGCTTTTCTGCATGCATAACGACCTTATCGGAGAGTTTGAAGTTTATCCCACTGCTAAGGAAATGTGGGATAATATTCACTTCAGGTATGGTCAAACTTCGGAGACGAAGCTTCGTGCGTTGCATCTTAAGTGGATGACGTACATGATAGACTCGAACCGAAGTATAACCGAGCATGTGCGAACTTTACAGACCATGCTGCGGGACCTAAAAGCTGCTGGTGTGGACATTTCCGAACGCGAACAGCGGACGAATGTGCTTCGTGCACTTCCCGCTGGGGACGAAAAATGAAAACCGTTCATCACCATGATGACCCACAACGAGAGCATCAAAACTTTCGCCGACATCACCAAGCATCTTGAGCTAGAAGATGAGCGCTTGAAGGCCTGTGCTCCTCCCCCTGTAGCTTTAGTGGTCAGGGTAGACAGGCCTAAGGGAAACTAGTTCAGACGAGGGAAGAAAAAGAGTCTTCATCCCTCCAAGAAACTTGGCCCTAGAGGCGGTATTGCTAAGAAGCAATCAAAGGCTAAGGGCAAGGTGACGGATAAAATGGCACGAGTGACGTGCTATAACTGCAAGAAGAAGGGCCATTTTGCTCGGGAGTGTCTCGAGCCTGCTCAGGTACCTTCTTCATTTCCTACTGTTGAACTACTTGTATGTTCCCATGCATTTGTTGCTAAATCCTTTCTTAATTGGATTGTAGATTCGGGAGCAAGCAAGCACGTAGTTCGAGATCAAGTTGGGTTTGTAGACTTTCACCCTTGTTCGGTGGGGTTGCAAACTGTGACTCTTGGAAATGGCACTGCAGAGGACGTTCTAGGAGTTGGAACATATCGACTTAAGTTGCGTGGAGGGAATTCGTTACTTCTTCACGACACTCTCTATGCGCCTGGAGTCCGATGTTCCTTAGTGTCTTATGTCTCTTTGATGAAATTAGGTTTTCAGTTTGTTTCTTGTATTGACGACTTAGATTTTTTTATAGTGGCAATTTGTTTGGCCACGCATCTTTGGTAGATGATTTCCTTGTTTTGGACTTGGATAATGAGTATTATAGTAATAATACGTCTTCTGTTTTTGTGTCATCTGTTGATTCAGACCATGATTCTGTTGTTTGCCATGCTAGACTAGGCCATATTGATCAAGAAAGAATGACTAGACTAGCTAAGAAGGTCTATTAGGATCGCTTACTAAAGTTAGGCTACCTAAATGTGAACCTTGTTTAGCTGGCAAAGCAACCAAGAAACCTTTTGGTAAGGCTTCTAGGGCGCTTGGTACCTTAGATCTCATTCACTCCGACATTTGCGGACCTATGAATGTAAAGGCACGTAATGGTGCCATTTATTTCCTCACTCTAGTTGACGATTACTCTAGATACGGATATGTTTATCTGTTATCACATCGTCATGAAGCTTTAGATGTGTTCAAACGCTTCGTATTAGAGGTAGAGATTAAGTTGGATCGAAGAGTTAAGACTCTTCAGACCGACCGTGGTCGAGAGTACCTCTCTGATATGTTCAAGAGTTTTTGTGAGAAAAAGGGTATAGTTAGACATCTTACGATTTCTTACACTCCACAACAAAATGGTGTTGCCGAGCGTAGGAATCGTACATTACTTGACATGGTCAGGTCAATGATGGCTCAAGCTAATCTCCCAATTAGCTTCTGGGGTGATGCGTTGCTTTCAGCAACTTACATCTTAAACAGAGTACCCAGTAAGAGCGTTTCAACTGCTCCATATGAGTTATGGAACAATCAGAAACCTCTTTTGGACCATTTACGACCATGGGGGTCGGTAGGCTATGTGCATAACCCGACTCATAGATATGGCAAACTTGGTCCAAGAGCCACTAAGATGGTCTTTATTAGATACCCTGAACATTCAAAAGATTATGTGATGTACGGAGAACATCCTAGTGGCGGCATGAAGGAAATTGATTCCCGAAATGTCGACTTTCTTGAGGATGAGTTCCCAACTATTGGTGAAGTCAAACAGGACTTACAGTTGTATGAGTTACAACTAAACCTACCTCTCGATGAAGGGGAGGATATGTACACTAACCATATCACCGAGGATAGAGAATTTTTTCCTGATGCTGGAGATAGTGGGAGTACACCCATCATTCCTGCTGAAGGAAGCTTGTCTGCTCAAGATGCCCAACCTGAGAACGAGGAAGACCCTCAGTCTCCTGTTAACGGAAACGAGGATAGTCCTCGTACTCACCAGCCCACACCCCAAGGGGTTAGTGGGAGTGACACCACTCCTATTCGAGGTTCTGTGCCTCGAGGGACTTCTCCTACTCAAGGTTTGGTGCCTCGGAGAAAAAGGGGGAGAGAAGAGTTGGAACCTGAACAGACAATGCAACCAGGTCCTAGCATAACCCGAAGGAGTGAGCGCGGAAGAGTTCCTCGCCGATTTTTTCAAATCGAAGAGAACGTTTTCTTCTGCATGCCTTTGGAAATAGAAAAGCCAACCTCTTATGTAGAGGCTGTTGACTCACCAAATAAGGAAGAATGGATGGATGCCATGAGGGATGAGTTGGACTCAATGGCTAGGAATGAAGTATGGGATCTAGTCAACCTTCCTCCTGGACGTAAAGCCATTGGAAACAAGTGAGTTTTCAAGGTAAAATGTCGGGCGGATGGGTCAATTGATAAGTTCAAAGCCCGGTTGGTGGCGAAAGGCTACACCCAAGTTGAGAGAGTAGACTATGAGGAAACCTTTTCTCCTGTGGTGAGATTAGCCTCTATTCGCCTACTTCTAGCACTAGTTACCCATCTGGACTTAGAACTGTTCCAGATGGATGTGAAGACTGCTTTCCTAAATGTGTCCCTTGAGGAAGAGATATATATGGTACAACCTTTTGGTTTCGTATCAAAAGGGTGAGAAGACAAAGTTTGTTGTCTCAGAAAATCCATATATGGCCTCAAACAGTCTTCAAGAGCATGGTACTTCAGATTCCATGAAGCCATTACTGCGTTTGGCTTAACCATGGTCTCAGAAGACCACTGCGTATATGTCAAGAAGACAAAAGTGGGAATTATGTTTCTTACTTTGTATGTCGATGACATTCTACTAGTTGGGAGTGACTTGGAGATGATCAATGCCACGAAGCGGTGGCTGTCCTCTGTCTTTGAGATGAAGGACATGGGTGAAGCTAGGTATGTCCTAGGGGTGGAAATAATCAGAGATCGTTCTAGGAAACTTCTCGGTTTATGTCAAAAGGCATATATTGAGAAAGTCTTAGAACGGTTTCGGATGCATTATTCCAAACCTGTTGATACCCCGATCGACAAGGGCTTAACCTTAAGTCTAGAATAGTGTCCAACAACAGATGAGGAAAAACAGAAAATGAGTAGTGTCCCTTATGCTAGTGCAGTCGGAAGCCTAATGTATGTCATGTTATGTACACGGCCTGACATTTGCTTCGCGTTTGGTTTGGTAAGTCATTACCAAAGCAACCCTGGGAACGCTCATTGGCAAGCCGTCAAGAGGATAATGCGTTATCTTCGAGGAACTACTGACTTGGTACTTTGCTACCAAGGAGGAGACCTAAGATTGAGGGGGTACACTAATGTTGACTGGGGTGGAGACTTAGATGAGTCTAAGTCCACCTCTGGATATGTCTTCACCCTGGGTGGGGGAGCCATATCTTGGTGCAGCAAGAAGCAAGATTGCATAGCCCTATCGACTATGGAAGCAGAATATGTCGCTTGTTGCCTCGCCACTCAGGAGGCAGTTTGGCTGAGGAGTTTTCTCCAGGATCTTGATCTTACTCCACGAGTTAATGATCCTGTAGAAATTTGGTGCAACAATACGGCTGCTATCCAATATGCTAAGGATCCTAAATTCCATAGGAAGGCCAAGCATATTAAAAGGCATTATCATTTTGTAAGAGACGCCATAAAGTCAAAAGAAGTTATTGTAAAATACTTATCTACTATTAAAATGATAGCGGATCCATTAACTAAACCTACTCCAAGAGATGTGTTCAAAACTCATATGATGAGTCTTGGTCTTCGTAGAGTTTAGTTAATTAGGATGTCCTGTTTTTGGGGTTTGGACAAGTATGTAATGAACATTTTGTTGATGTTTATATGTTCATTATTTTACTCTGGTTGTTTTTGATTAGGCATATCTAAATGTCACTAGGCTTTTTGATTATCTTGTCACATGGATAATCAATCCTAACGCTTAAGTTGAGGGTAGGGTAAGACCTGATCATATTGGCACTAGGTGTGCAATATTGATTATCATCGTACCTTGAGTGGTACGAGTGATGTAGAGAACTGGTCGCCTTAGTAAGTCTAAGATGAGATTCTGAGTGAATCGAATATAACACAACCTTATATCAAAGCCTAAAGCTGAATTTTGAGTGTCCAGGTTATGTTAAGTACGTTAACCGAGGAACTCGAGTCAGTTCTGAGGAGGAACTGGACTTGTAATTCGCATGGTATAAATAGTGACAGACTCACCTCAGTGGGAGTTATACCATGACTGTGTGTGCTTAAGTCGACCTAGTGGAGTGACAACTGATTCCCTTCCTTGTCACTGTGTGATCCCCGAAACATCGGTGTTTCATATAACGATTCCCTTGGACTTAGCGCTATAGCATGAATTACCAATGAGATGTTGCTACTTTAATACGTACTCCAAGAGTTATAGATATATGCAGCTCAGCGGAACGTATTAGGAAAGCAATCTTATTGAGATCTAATGTTGTGAGTTGCTAGAGGAAAACCATTGCATATTCACCATATCAGCCCGGGCGGTTATATTTCGGAATATAACCATGATATATCAGCAGGCATAAAGGGACAGTGTGTGCCTCAGGTGATGTCTTGAATGGTTTAGGGAATTGTCTGCCTTGAAAGTGTTTTTGTTAGACTGATGGTGTCTTAACAGAAATCACTACTTATTTTTGATCGCACGTCTCATTCCTGGGATGACACGTTTAGAAGAGAAAACAATGTTGTAGAAACATTGTTACGGTTTGAGTGGCCGAGTGGGAGATGTTGGTGGCAACGGCCACTAAGCAGAAAAAAGGGGAAAGCTGAGATGAATTGGCTGCTATTTTTAGTAAGTGGCACTGACTATTTTTAGTAAATGTGTCATCTATATAAATCCAGCTTATTGACAGAAACAAATACAACATTGATTCAGTCCTTTTTCTGCATCTTCCTAAACTCCCATTTCTCCTAATTCAATCGTGTCTCGGGTTTGGGTTGTGGTCACACAACTGCGACTCTAGTAGCCACCGGGTTCAGATCGTGGAGCATAAAGGCGTCAAAAGATCAGTTCGCTTCCGCAATTTAGGTATGTCCTAAAACCCTAATTAGTTTAACAGTACCTATGATGAGTTCGGAAACAGTATGTAAAGCAAAGAAGAATGGAGGTCTATGGGCCTAGGACTCAAAGATATCTCAGCCGGGAGCACAGATTTAGCAGCTAAGCATATATGGAACATGGCTATGAAGAAGGACAACCTTTGGGTAAAATGGGTGCATGAACAATACTTAAAGGAATGTACTTGGTGGGACTATCATATTACTGAAGATAGATGTTGGTTCTGGAAGAGGTTATACAAAGTAAAAGAGAAATTAAAGTTGGGCTTCAGCTCAGATTGAAGGTGGACGGTGGCTGGGAATGGGGAGTATCAGTTGGAGGGAGGATATCAGTGGCTACTGGGGGACCTGACCCTTGTGGCTGGAAAGCCTGGAATAGAATTGTGTGGAATAGAGAAAATATTCCAGAGCATGCCTTCATCTTATGGCTGCTAATGCTTGGAAGACTGCCAACAAGATAAAAAATGAGGATTTATATATCCCAGACATAGAGTTAAAGTGTGCTCTGTGTGCGGGTAACCAGGAGGACATACACCAGCTCTACCTAAGTTGTTCTTTCACAACAGCAGTCAGAGAACAAATATTTAGATGGCTTCATTTCAACGCTCGAGATCACGCAATACAGCAGCTACATGCCTATCTACTGCAAGGCGACTGGGGGAGATTGAGAGAAACTGCTTTACAAAGCAGAAGCAAGAGATAACTCAAATTAGTGAGAAGATAAAAATGGAAGTTTCAAGTAGGTTAGATTTTCTAGCAAAGCACAGAAGAAAAATTGAAGGATTGGAAAGATTGAAGTTTCAAGTAAGTTGTATATACATAGCATGACAAAAGTGCGAAAATATGATGTAAAGTGAGGTCAGTTTGGTAATAAAATTTTTTGCCTTATTACCAAAAAAAAAAAGAAAAGGAAATGATGATAGGCAGTCATCCAATTTCATTTTTTTTAAGGAATAAAAGGCGAATGAGGTGGCATTCGGCGATATGGCAATTGAAAAAATAAAATAAAATAGAGTTAGGTATTGGTATTCTGAATTCAATTTCTTCACACTTGTTCCTACAGTTAAAAGCCTTCAACATTTGTCTTGGAGATTAATGTTGCTGTTTTCTCGATGCATTGAAATCAATATTTATCTAACATTAAATGTCAATATCGATATAGAATAAAATCAATATTGTTAGACTTGTTTTATTAATTTAGTGGGAACGAATGAAATTTAGGGTTTAAAATAAACTAGTTTGGACCCGCGCTTTACACGGAGTATGTTCAAATAAACATTTTATAGATATATTATCGAAATAATAAACGAATAGTTATGGTAGACATGATTAATATTATAATTTAGAGGAGATAATAGAAAAACTCAATGAAAAAGTTAAGTATACAAACACTTCGTGCATAATTAATGAGATTAATATTTGAAAACTATATAATTGTGAAAAAAAGTCTATATAAGTATGATGGAGACAATATATAGTGAATTTGTTACAAAGCATGCTAAATAGGGTGATGATAAGTCAATTTATGACGTTAATGACAAAAAGTCCACATCCTCTTCTTGTTGGTGAGTAAAAATTTATGAAGTCGTTAATTCTATAGTGAAGTTAGGTAGAAATTATTTTAAAGTCGGTTTAGTTTTAATTTCACATGTAACACAAATAAAATTTGTCTTTCAACGAAAATAATTTGAACATTATATTTATGCTATTATATAACTTTTTTGACTATTTAAAGTGGTTCATGAGGGGGTGCTAATATAATTATGTATTCATAGTTTGTACATTTGGTTTTTAGGTCAACGTAATAGTTTCATGGGTTTTGATATAAACTTCCAATGCCCTTATATTGTCTTGCAAGAGATAGGTTGAGTTCAGATTTGTGAGTTGAGATATTTCTTAGTTTGAAGTATTTTGACGATTTGGGGCATTTTATTTTAAACGGTAAAAGATTAATTATAATTTTAGGTGTTTTATGAAGAGAATTTGATTATTGGATTTGTATGGTTTAAAAGAAACAAAAATTATTTCATTTTTTCTTATGCGTTAAATAGATTAGATTTTGGTCAATTTGTTTGAAACGTTAAAAACATTAATTATACTTTTGAGATTTATATGAATTAAATATAATTATAAGATATGTATACTTTGAAAGAAAAAGAAAAATATTTCGTTTATTTTCTTCTGTTAAATAGATTATATTAAATGTGAAAGAAATTCAGCTTCACGGGCCTAATATAATGATCGTATTTTATTTTTAATTTTTTTTATATTTCACATTCAACCCTTGCAGTATGCTATATTATGCTTACAATATGTAATTTTTTAGCACAATTCTTACATATATATGATCATAATTAATATTGACTATGTTATCAAATTCAAAGAGAAAGACAACAACGATGATAATGATAATGACGACAACAACAATAGTGATAATGGAAATAATTATGAAAACCATATTTATATTTCTATTATCTCTAGTAATACATGCTCTATGTATATTTGTATAAAAAAACCAAAATAATAATAATAATCATAGAAATAAAAAATGTTTATTATTTCTATATAAATGTGTATATTATGTTATGTGTTAATAATAAGGTGTCACATAAGGTTTTACGGCTTGTTCAGTAATTATAATTCAGTTTCCTTAAGTTAAAACTTCTAAAATATGAACTTATTCTATAATAATGAAATAATAAAAAAATTAATGTCCATTATAATCTCCTAATCTCTTTTTGATAGTAAGATGATCATAATTAATATCGACTATGTTATCAATTCAAAGAGGAAGATAACATTGTCGATATCGACAATGACGACAACAACAACAATAGTAATAATGAAAATAATTATGAAAATTGTATTTATTATTCTATTATTTCTAATAATACATGCTCAAATTTATATTTGTATCGAAAAATACAAAATATTAATAATAATGATGGAAATCAAAAACGTTTTGGTCCGTATGAGCCACAAAGGGCAATCTTTATTTTACAAATGCTAGAATTGGTGAATGCCTAAAAATGCTTTATCAAATATAAATATTAATGATGAAAATCATTATTACTATTGTTGTTGTTGTCGTCATTGTCGATACAAATATAAATATTAATAATAATAATGGAAATCAAAAACGTTTTGGTCCGTAGGAGCCACAAAGGGCAATACAATATAATGAGGGAAGGGCGAATAGAACTTGAGACCTAATATGTCAAGTAAAGAGTACAATACAATGAGGGAGGGGGGAATCGAACCTGAGATCTAATGTACCCAGTAAAAAGGAAGAAATTAACGGTTATCAAGATAAATCCAGGGGCTGAAATTGCCTAAGATTTTGATCAACGGTTGTAAAGCTTGGATTATTGAGAAATTTGGATTGAGGGAGGGAAGCATTTTTAGGCATACACCCATTCTAGCATTTGTAAGATAAAGATTCGCATTTTTTCATTTTTGGTAGTGAAGTTGGATAAGGTCAACTCATAGTGTTTTTGTTTTTTTGTTTTGTTTTTCATGACAATCATAATTAAATTAAAGGAACATAATTATAATGATAGCACTATCATAATTCCTCCATATATTTTAAAGAATATGACAGTATATCTGGATCACTTCAAATCTAACGAAAGCAGAATCTATACGGGGAGTTTTTGTTGTTGTATGACTGTAAAAGCATGTTGAAGTTGTCTAATTCATTAATAGTAAAGTTAGTGTTGTAAACACAAATTTCGAGCCTAAAATAAATTAGACAAGAGCTTGAGAAACAACTCAAATTTTTGTATTGATGTTGTATATGAGTACAATCTCTGAATTAAATATAATGAGATGATCATCTTATTCAATCTCCCAATGACTTGAATTGTTTCGAGAGCGTAACCGCTTGATCTCAATTGATGCAAATCAGCGGAAAAACTCTGAAATGATTCTTGACCTTGATCTGCAAATGCTTGATTGCTATTTTTGAAGCTCACAAGGTTTGATTATTCTTGCTTGGTAGCTGCCAGCTGGATACTGCTTGCGGCCTAAGCTTCTGAATTCTGCAATGCTGAATGCTTAATATAGTTGGTCAGATTAATCGATGCGAGGGCGATGTTGCTTAATCTCGATCGATGAATTAGATGAAGAACTCTGAAGTAGACTTCAATTTGAGGTTGTAGAAGATCCCGAGCTAGCTGATTTTGATCCTTGGTGCTTGGTAGTTGGATGTCGTTTATAGTCTATACTCTGGAGCTTGTAGGATGTTGAATGGTGAGTTCCCCCTGAGAATGAGGGGGATGACCCCTATTTATAAGCTCTGCCAACTAGGGTTATAGTCGGGTTTTGGGCTTATGCCAAGTAATTATTTCTTTGTTCTTAATAAAGAAAATAATTACTAATTTCTGCATCATCGATGATACGTGGTAGCTTTTAACTGGCTGTACTTAATTTTGACCAAGCGGATCCACCAAAGTCAACGCGACACATGGTAATTTGTGATTGGTTGATTTTTTCACACGTGGCACCATTCGATTTGTTGTAGAATTTTTGCCTTCCACAAGTGTATCATTAGTTTATATCTTTGAGATTATTTTGTTTAGAAAAATTCAAAAGTGGTTTAGCATAGATTAGGAATTATCACATCTCAGTTGTTTGCCACATAAGGTTGAGAGAGTTTGGTACTTTGTGTTTTATCTACCTTTTTATCATATGTGAGTGGTGACCAAAAAAATCAAGTGAATTTAAAAGATTTTTTCCATTATGTTTTATACTAGGAGAAATACCATGCTTTGCACAGTTTTTTGTTAATATGTAGCTAATAATAAAAGCAAATAGGTTATTGACTAATTGCAATTATAATAATTGATAATTTGGGTAGGTTATTCACTAATTGCAATATAAAATCAGCAAATTAAATATGATGTCTTGATCTAACATTCAATTATTACAATAGAATAAATGTAGTATAGTACCTAGTGTCTTTAAAATGTGGAAAAAATTACATCTAATTACACTGTAACACTTGTCATAATCCAAATTTCTTTATATATATATAAAGAAATTTGGATTATAACAACCTTTTCTTAATATTTCTTTAATAATATAAGTGAAATGAATTTAGTTTGTAATAATCCAAATTTAATTATATATATATATATGTATATATATAAAGAAAGTAGGCATTCTAAATTTTTGACAAGTGTCATTTTTATAAATTTTCTAAGATAATTAAGTGCTTTTGTTTTTTATAAGAAAAAGGAGTTAGTTAATTATGAATGGAAGATTTTCCTTCTAAAAAAAAAATTTATGAATTTACCCGCAATTTGAAAGATTTTCTTTCCAAATATAATAAGACAATGCTCAAAAATGATAAAACATTATATCATCTTACTTTTGATCAAAAAAATTATATGATATACTACTTCCAATATTACCAAAAACAATGTGTTATATTATAATAAAATAAAATGAATACATTGGTTACCGATAATCTGTTGTGCATATTTTGTTTTTCTAATTTCGACCAAATTGTGGCTCCTAATGTAGAATATTATAAAGACACATAGGCACATACGCATATTTTGATATTATATATCTTACTTACTATAAAGCATAATTATTATTACCAAGAAATAATAAAATATATTTGGTTTTCATCATCATTATTATTTTTTCCCATCTAATTGGATATCTACATAAATATAAATATGAAATATTAGAGATCTTGGATACAATAAAATCTCTTGGTGGATCTTATATACACAAGAAAATAGCACAAGAAAATAGCTCATTACTTTACCCCATTTGCATACGCTCGTGCTTTAGTAGGAGGCTAAAGAGAAACTATAGTAAAGGAGTTCTTATGACACACGTTGAATAGCGTAAGGTGAATTCAGAAGTGAATGTACCAGGTGATTATGATGACGAATTATCATGCAAGGAAAAAAAAAATTAATACAATACAGTACTCTAGCGAAACTGATGTTTGGATAGAGAAAATCATACCTAGTTGTAGAGCGGATTTGAAGTTGATGGTTTACCACTGATCACCAAATTTTGAGTTTAAGAGTGATACTTATATGTATGGATCAAGAATGAAATTTGGCGAACATCATACGGAATCAATTTATCAATCTACACCGAGGCACGAGGAATAAATCCACCAGCACGTATATTCACAAGGGGAAATCTCAAATTATGTGTCATATCATAGGATATGATATATGATGGGCTACCAAGTTTGAGGTTGGGTATTGTCAAAAGAATTTCTCAGACTGAACCAAAAAGGAGAAAAAAGGGGGAAAGAAAGAATTTTACATATGTTTGCATACAATCTCCTTTAAAGTTGAACCTTTCAGTGTACAATATATCTAAGCTGGCAGAATTAGAGCATATGTGTAATAATTTCTACATTTCATAGCTTAGAAATGATATACCACACCCAATTTTTAGCATTGATAAAACCTACAAAACTGTCTTTGAGGAGCACCATGTGCAAATTTTGGAGCACATACATGACAATGTCATAATTAGAGCATTCCCAGTTCAACACTCATGGATGAACCATAGCGTATCATAAGTCGCCTAGAAAACCGAATGAGAAGTATTGAGTTGTACTTCCAAGATTCTTTCCAATTTACAAGTTCGGACAACGAAATTTATTTTAAAGGGGGAAGACTGTAATGGACCGACCGAACCTAATCGATATTAATTACTTTAATTAGTCATAATTTAATAAAGTTGAACGCCCGCATTTCACATTTGAAACATTCATACAATTATAGCTTGAGATGACAAAGTGGGCTTGAAATCAAATTTAGCAGTGCCTCGCATAAAGTCATTTAATACTAATAAATAGATTTAAACTAGAGTATTTATGCAAATGATTGAAATACAACATTATAAACTTGTTTAATGCTTTATATAATTTGCTTACTTCTGCTGAGCAAAAGAAACAACAATGCAAAAAACCAAGATAAATAATAATAGCATAGAAATATCTAAGATTTTCTTTTTGTCAAAATTTCTAAGATTTTTGAAAACATATATGAGATTTTTTTGAAAATATATGAGATTTTTCTGAAAAATATCTTAGATTTTTTTTGAAAATATCTTAGATATTTAGGGGGAGGGAGTGTCAAAGCATAAACATAATGATCGGTAAGCTTCTCTGCGCATTGAAAATTATCCTTCTTCATCAATTCCTCATATTTCTTTTGATTGCAGATCTTTGTTACTGTACTTTCAGGATTAATACCAAATCTACCATAGAGAGTGTTCATGAGAATCTTATACAAATATGACATAGCTTCATCACCAGATTTCTTGGATTCTAGTTTGTTTTCATAGAGGTGTGAGACAAAGCCTTTGAAAGGACTGTCCTTCTTCTCAAACAAATACCCCCTAAGAGGAATTATATGATAACCTAAATTATGTGCAAACTTCAACTCTTCGCTATAATAGACTCCAACAAATTTTCCTGTAGGAAAGACTAAAGTACCAGTTTTATCCTTATAAGGTAAGAATGCCTGCACATTCCTCTTTCTCTTGTTCCTTTCACCGTTCAAGAAGTGAGGTCACTTCCGTCATCGTCGAACCGTAAATAATTATTTTTTTGTAAACAAGAGGTAAATCTTCGAGGTACGTTTATTACCTGCACCTTTCAAAAATTCACATATTTTTACACATATCAATATCTCAAAATGTACGGTTATTTCATGGATCATTTTCAAGCATTGTTTGCCATATAATCAAGTGGACTGACAAGTAATCAATTATTAGGGCTTATGTTTGTTAGTTCACGTGTGCGGCCTCAGGTCAGACTGTCCGATCAGCCTAATAAGTGTACACATATTCAATGATTGCATTGTATATACAAGCTCATCAGTTGTGGTTCCATTTTCAGATAAAAACCGATAACAATTTTAATATAATTCTCTCTCTTCCTAATTCCGAACTAAAATGAATTGAAATACAACCGCTCACTAAAAAATGAATTTTATTCTTTGTAATATAGAGGTGAACATACTAAGCCTCAACTTACCCTTCAAACATCTTGTGCTTCCACATTTTAGGTTGAGTATTTGAAAAGTTACACATTGGGCATTGCAAGTGAAGCAAGAAGTTAATCAATGAGGCCTAGCCAAACTCACAATTTCATCTTTCTATGTTTTGGAGTGCCTCAAATATGTAGGTAGGTTTTTGAACTGCCATTTAGGCTTGAGCATGTATAGCTTATATGTCATTTACCTTATATGTACTATGAGATGTTATTACGTTGGTATTGAGTACACTAATTAGGATAAAGCTGATGCCCTAACTCGACATTTCCACTTTATTAACAACTGATGACCAACTAATTAAGTCTAATTAGATTAAGAGTTGGGGCATTATACCAATGGGCTACAACGACACTAGCGGGGGAACTGCCAAAGCCCATTTACTTAGACCCAACATCTACACAACATATACAAATCATATAATATATCATCGTATATATATATATTAAAAGTTAGATTGAACTCATGTAAGAGCGACATATTGGATGCCACATAGGATGCCATCTAGGGTGCTACTTGGGATGAAAATGCCTTGTAAGATAGCAACATAAAACGCTTCTATCATGTAATAAAGATAGATGTAGGTTATCAATGTAATGTTAATTCAATTTAATGTTAACTTTTCTCATATGTTATGACTAATTAGTAATTGAATTTTATCTTAAAAAGCTTAAATATAGACCCAAGAAATGATTTAGATGTTACCAAAAAAAAATTGAAGTGTGTTAGACATTATTACTGAGCTAAGTATATATTGGACATCTAGATCTAAATATATTTATTTTTGTATATTATTTTTGAGTGAATATGTCATGAGTTGACACTTGAATGCTGATTGAGCTTCTTATTTCACATACTGTAAAGCTTGATTGCTTAAGCATGTCGCATAATTGGATTTAGATAATATGAAATTCAATACGACCTTAATGTGATTATGGGTTTTGCTTACGACTGCTTTTAGTTGGTACAATCTTTCGTTTCTTTTCACATTTATAACTTACATTCATGATATTAAAAAAAATGTTTCAGTGATTTATTCAATTTATATTTCACTTGAAATTATATTTGTGCTAAAAAATCACATAATGTAATTAGTTCTTTTAGCAAATCTAAATTTAAATTAATTTAATAGGTAAATTAACATATAAGAGTAGTTTGTCTACATTCCCATAATAGGCCATAATTGACTCTATAAATTAGTAGTATTGTCCTCCCCCCCCCCCCGCCCTCCATAAAAAAGAATGTTAAAAGTTTTCGTAAATTCAAAAACTGTACTAAAATTTCTTCATCTGCTACTAATCTCCCTTTCTTCTTTTTAAATTTTTTTTCATTTTTCTTTGTTTTTTTTAATAAATAGTTATACACCAAAGAGATAAGATTACGATCAAAGACTGATCTATCTTGCTGTTACTACTGTCAAAAATTTATCCATGCTTTGTTGATAATGAGAATAATTAATCAAATTTTATTTTTATTCAAATCATGGGTCAATAGTAGGAAGAATCATCATCACTATCAAATAATATTAAAGGTGTTGTTAAACTATTGAAATAATCTGCAATGGATATATGAAGTAAGTGCATGCGTAATGAATACAATTAAACCAATCGAAATCTCTAGGGAAAACAAACGCACCTTTTGTGATGGTTATTAGTTTTAATTGGCATGCATGACCCTACGAATTTGACATTTGGTCTCACAATGCTAATTGCTCTTTTGTTAATTTATTCTTATTGGTAAATTACCTTATTATTTCATCTGAATGTCCATCTTTAATATTATATAACCTTTTCCAAATTGCCACATGATTTCATTTCAATGTTTAGCTTTAGTTATTATACTATATATTATTTTTGAAATTAATTACCTCATTATCCTGACAACTGTTCATTTTACTCTAGAGTTTATCTTAATTTGCAATTCCTTAAATAGGGACTTAATTTTGCAGTATGTCATCTAACTTTGTGTCGTCATTTGATCAAAAAGAAAATTTGTGTCTCCATATAATTCTTAGTTGTGGAAAGATACAAAAACGAGTCCTAACAAGCGTTGGTTGGCTAAAACGGAAGAATCTTATTCTTTTCTCGATCAATATCAGAATGAATGTTATAATCCCTAGAATTGTTTGGCACTCATATGACAAAGTGGTCATTCATATTAAAAGGATGAAATATTCAAGAAGTCCATAATTGAAATACTTCTCTGTAGGTAAGTATAAATCAATACAAAAATATCGTCTTATGTTTTATTACTAAATGTATAAGTATGTAAAAAATCATTACATACATTTAACAACACATCGTTAATGACAAGTAGTTAGGAACAAATGAAAAATCAAAACCTAACTTAGTATAATATATATTACTTTTGTAGGTTACTTAATCTAAAAAAGGAAGTTGGCCACTAATAGACAACGAAGATGACAAATCTGATGTGTTATTGAACATTTCATATTAGAACTACTTTTCACAAATTACATTTCACATTACCATATGATGTATTTTTAACAATAAAGTCCAAGTCTAAGAAAGACAATATTAAATTACTGAAAATACTATGATTTTCCTTTGCTCCTTTACTCCCATGTCAATATGGTTATTTCACAAAATTATTTTAAAAAAATCACACAGTGTCAACCATATAATATCTTAAAACCAAAAAAAAATTAAAAACTTCTTGACTAACCAGATCAAAAAAGATATACTGTACATAAAAAATTCAAGTATATATAATAAAGATGATTTCATATGAAATAAAATCAGAAAAAAAGGTGCAACCATCAAGTCTATAGAACTCAATATGGTATAGCATCAACAACAATATATACAACAAAATACTGATACTTATCAACCGAAAAGTGATAGTCATCGTGCAAAGCACGGGTAAAAAACTAGTATAATATAAAAGTGAATAGATTAGTGTGTGATTGATAAGTGTCGCATCACTATTGGCTTTTTTTCCTTAACTTCAATTAGTCCATTATTATTAAATTGCTAGTTCTAAATTGACATAATAATAGTAATAAGCATTTAATGTACGCTTTTGCTCAAACAAGTCTTAAACGTAAAACATATTGTACAATTAAATTTAATTTATGAATAGTAATAATTGAAGATTTATGTACTCTATTATTTATAGGGTTAAAAATGGATTTTGCATGCAATAGAATAAGAATGAAAGTATTAATATTTTATACAATTATTTTGGTGGTTACAGATATTGCATAAGGATAATAATAGTAAAAAAATTAATGTAAACTATTACAATTATAACACTGAAAATAATGTAGCTAGGCACACTAAAAAGGAATCCACAACATATTAACATCAACAAAGTAATGCACAATTATAGTATATGCATATAAATCTAAACCATGTGTGAAAAATAAAATATATTATAATATTATGATTAGACTACAAATACCTTAAAAAGATGATAACACTACATGACTTCAACACATGCTCGTGCAAAGCACAAGATGCACACTAGTTGTATATATAATATAAAACTGAATAGATTGGTGTATGATTGACAAGTGTTGCATTACTATTGACTTTTTATCCTTAATTTCAATTAGCCAATTATTAATTGTTAGTTCTAAATTACTAATAATAATAGTAATAAGCATTTAACGTACACTTTTACTCAAACAAGTCTTAAACATAAAAAATATTTTATAATTAAATTTAATTTGTGAATAGTAATAATTGAAGATTTATGTACTCTATTATCTATAGGGTTTGAGAAGTTAAAATGGCTTTGGCATGTAATAAAATAAGAATGAAAGTACTAATATTTTATACAATTATTTTGGTGGTTACAAACAATGCATAAGGATAATAATAGTCTGGAAATCAATATAAATTATTATAGTTATAACAATGAAAATAATGTAGCCAGACACAATAAAAGGCACAAATAAACAACATATTAACATCAACAAAGTAATGCACAATTATTGTATATGCATATAAATCCAAACCATATGTGAAAAATAAAATATATTATAGTATTACGCTTAGACTACAAATACCCTAAAAAGATGATAATATTACAAACTTCAACACATACCCGTGCAAAGCACGGGATGCACACTAGTATATAATAGAAAAGTGAACGGTATGAATGGATTGATGATACATTGACAAGTGTTACATTACTATTAGCTACATTCTTTTTTCTTTCATTTTTTCTTTAATTCCAAGTGTCATAATTAATAATAAGAATTTAATGGACTCTTTTACTCCTAAATTTAAAAGTCAAAAATAGTTTTTCATTTAGATTTAATTTACAATAAATAGCTTTGAGAGGTCAAAATGACTTTACTATAAAATGATATAAAAACAATAAAGTATTACAAGATTTCATGTACTCTTTCACTCGTTTATTTTGACAAGTTAAAAATAGTTTCGTAATTAAATTTAGCTTGTAAATAGTAATAATTGTGGATTAATATAATCCTTTATTTATGCTATTTCAAAAGTAAAAGATGGGTTTACCATTTATATAATGAAATAAAACAATAAAAGTATTACTATTTTATGCAATTTTTTTCTATAATTACAAACATTTGTCAACAAACAATAAAACAAAAAATTAATAATTGTTTAATGTATGCTTTAAAAATTGCCTACAAATCAGTACACTCCCTTTAACATTAATCAACTCAAGTTGACGATCCAAAATGTTTACTAGAAGATAATGCAATTACTATTTAAAAATATCATCAGCTATAATAACTTGAAAATTTAAATAACTCTCAAGAACAAAACACTTGTGCTTAATTATTTTATAATTACGCCAATAAAGAGGAAAGTTTAGATATATGAAAAAATAATATTTATTACACAAATAAAAGTGAGTGTAACGATAATACAAATTTTGATTAACAAGTCTTTTTACAATATATTATAATTTCATAAATTATTTATGTGTATTTTTTAGGAAATACACGTACATGAGTCACATGACCAAAACGAAAGCCATAAATTGATGGAGACCTCTCCATCCCCTTTGATCAGAAAGAATCAAATCAATTAGATTATGTTAATATGCTGGCTAAAGGATGATTAAATCATCCAAGTTTTGTTTTAGTTGTTTCATTGCAGGACAA
>JACYFF010002017.1:55805172-55815563 GCA_017589665.1 Selenicereus undatus
GTCCATTCCTCCCTTGTGTTATACATCACTTCACATCAAAGAACCTTGGTTTTATCACTTAGAATCACTTGATTCTAAGTTCCATTCTCCCTTCACATACTTGATGCCTCACAACCATCATTTAATGTGTTCATTTTCACTTGTTTTCCCTTGATGTTATCTTCCCTTGGTTGCTAAGTTAGTTGTATTCTATTGAACCTTAGCTTAGTCATCGGCAGGTACATCATAAATTCATTTTTCTATTTAAAACAACTACATATAGATTCTAGGTTTATTTTTATGTTACTATTTTCTTGGAATTTATGCAAAATTTGTTATTTAAATCATGAACCATCGATATTAAAAATATTATGTGAAAAATTAGTATTTGGAATTCATTAATTATCATAATTTCATTGATATTTATTTCAAAATTTTATTTGTTTCAATAATTGTTGCATATTATAGTATATTTTAGATGTCATTAATAAATTATTTTTATTTTATTATTATTAAATAAACATTAATAAAAAACCATGCGAAGGACGGGATTCATCCTAGTCCTCATAAAGAGGTAATATGTGTTTCTTACACAACACCTGGGTGGAAAGTGTGGAAGGTTGAGTCCTTGCCCATCAAATTAGGACATCTTTGACATATTACTATATGACATGATATGATATGATATGATGATACAATGCTACTAAGAATTATGTTTTCTTTTCTAATTACTTTATAGTACAATAATAGGTCTTTCACGGGAAATTTTAATTTCTGCAATCCCTTAAAATTTTATTCTAGTTTATATTTTTGTTTGCTATTGATATGCTACAAGAATTTTGATGGAAGAAAAAAATCAAAAAATGTTTTAATTATCTACTAATGATTCCAACTTAAATATTCGTTTCATTATATTTTGCTTTTCTCTAAAACAACATTTATGACTGTATCAAATTCTGTAGCTTTGAATTTGTTTAAGAGTAACCAAACCTCCAAAATGCTATCATTTAGGTAGTTTCCTTAATTACTTACACACACACACACATATGTGTGTGTGTGTGTATATATGTGTGTGTGTGTGTGTGTACATACATACATACATACACACACACACACACACACACACACACACACACATATATATATAAAAGATTCTGTAGATAATTAAAATAAAAATTAAATAATAGATATTAGATTCCTTGTAACCATCACAGTTAGCAAATTCAACTAAGTAGATAAAGACACTCTTATCCATCATCCTAGGGGCGAAGTTTAATAAATATTTTTTAGTTCTTTTAAAACCCATCCCATATTTTCATGCATCTCATCCAAAATATGTCACATGATCAAATCTATAGGTTTGCACTTATAGTACAAATGTTGGTCTTTTATAGATCCTATAAAACTAACCCCAAATTTGAATCTGGAACTGAATGATATGATTTTATAAGTAACTTGACACCTAAAAACAATTAATTCGAAGTTAATCTGAAATCAAAATTGGTCCAATCCAAACTGAACTTTTTTTCATAATTTGTTTGGAAGACAAACTTATGGAACTAAAAAAATCAAATAACTTAAAAACAAATTCAAGTTAGGAATAACCTTATTCGAAGTGAAATTTAATTAACTTAAACACAACCCGACTCCACGACTCGTTAGGATACCAAGTTGACCAGAACATGCGGCATTGGACCCACTTATTATCTTCCCTTCAATAAGTCAATGTTACGGGAGATGAGTGGTCTATTGAGAATAGACCTGACAAATGGGTCATTCGGTTCGGGTACGGGTTGGGTCAAGTTCGAGTCGGGTCATGTTCGGGTTAAGTGACATTTCGGGTCGATTTCGGGTCAACCAATTTTTGGTGAAATACGCTCATCATGCCAAAACAAGCAATTTTGTTGAAAATTTCGGGTCGGGTATGGTTCGGGTCGGGTCAATTCGGGTTTCGGGTTCACTTTCAGGTGAGCATATTTCGGGTGTCGGCTCGGGTATGGGTCTGGGTCATTCGATTCGGATTTTGGGTCTTGGGTCAGTTTTGCCAGGTCTAATTGAGAAATGTGGACACGGCTGGAAGCATCAAATTCCATTCAACCATGTTTGTAAATTTGCAAAGCAATAGCTGAGCAAGAAAGGACGTTGTCGCTGTACCCTCCTCTTTCTTCTCGAGTCCCACATTCCACTCATTCAATACCCCGTCTTTGCCGACATCTCGAGTCCCACTTTCTTCTCTCTGGTCATCACTCTCCTCTCTATTCACACTCCACAGTTCCTTCCCATTTAAGCACTCTTCCCTTGATTCAATCATTAATTCGCTATGAATTTGAATCTGAACCCGAGCCCACATCCCCTGTTTTATTTCTCATGATCCTCTCCAATTCAATCTCAATTCTTCCTTTTTCAGATACAAGAACAAAATCCCACTTCGTATTCCTCTTCGTTGCATCCAAACGGTTTCGTTTCGCCCGGAGCCTGGTCGCATGTAAAGTGGGTGTTTTGGGAATTGACCCAAGAAGAAGCAGCAACAGCTACCTGGGGTTGGGGAGAATGCGGAGATTGAGCGTGTGGCTGATGGGGTTGATCTTATGGATGCCGCCATGGCTGAGGCTAAGGTTTCCCCTCAGCATCTGGTCATCATGGTTAATGGGCTTATTGGAAGGTACTTCCTTTATCTTTCTTTCTTTTTTTTTTTATAAATTTTTTAAGGTGCAAATGAGGCGCAAGTTTCTGGTAACAATTTGCAAAAGATTTTTATAATTTGAACTAAGTAGCAGTGTAGCACCCACTCTGTCTATCTCTTTCATAAGGTTTTATGTTCTTTTGATTAATGGGACGTCCTGTACCAGTATATTAATAACTTATTCTGTTAGGCATATATTGTTAAGGGATATATTTCATTTCTTACTTGTTTTGAAGCAATATGCTACTGGACAGTCTTCCTCTTGGTGGAGTTGTGGTGGTCAGATATACAATGTCCTAATGCCAAGATTGCACCAGGGGAAAAGGTAGCTCATGCGTAAACCCAATATTTGTCTCATTTGAAACCTATTGGCAATAGATTGAGTGACTTGCTAAGCTTATATTTTAGTCTTTATTCCTTTGATATTGTTCTAAAATCATCTCAACCAAATCTTCATACTGTTGGTTGAAGACATAGGATATGTTATATATTCTAAACAGGATCCTCATGCGAATGTCCTTTAACTATGAAGCATGAATGCTGCATAAACCCCTCATCACCTTTCACAATAATTTAATATAGGGTATTTGAGATTCGAACTTGAAACTTATCACTCAAAATGAGCTAATCCTATTTTCTAAAACCATAGAATCAAAAGACTAAACTAGAGGTTGAAGGTTCTTGATAGACTGTATACTGTAAACAAATATTATGATGTGGAAAAACTCAAAACTTGGGTTCTTTTACAATGGAACAATTTTTCTACTATCAATGGTAGCAACTCAGACTTGGCTAATCCAATCAGTTAAGTCAAACAGCTAACAGCTAACAGCTAACAACTGATTGCCAAATAGTGCCAAAAGATATCCACTTTTCTACCCTAAGAAAGAAACGACAAGGGAGAAGAGAAGAAGAAGAAAGAAATGGCATAAGCCTTGGGCTTTGAGATTGCCATACAGTCTTTTTAGAAAAACCAATTTCTAGGCCAGTTCAATAAGCATGTCCAGTTTTACATATCAAATCCTACACAAAAAGCCTTGAAGAGATGAAGTTCATACTTGAAGCTTGGCTTCTGGACGTAGATGTGGCGCAACTTACCAATTACGCACAACGTTTGGCACTTGAGCACTCGGTTGTGCACTAGAGAAGCTACATGATTTTCTGGATGTGAGAGCAGCTAGAGCAATGTGGAGACAAATCATGACCAAAAGTCCCATCAAGAAGGTATTCTTGTTCTTCTCTCCTTTTTCAAACCCAAGTGCATTTAGAAATGTCGGACAAGTCAAGGCTCTAATAGAGGAATAAGATCGAATAGTAAGAAAAACACAAGAAGTTAGGTAGGATGTTAAGAATGTCATCTGAACTTGTAAGCCAATTGCATACACTAACCTTAGAAAAAGGACCTTTTAGAAGTGAAGAGGTCATAGGGAGAGACAACGATATGGATTAACATAATACAAATGTTGTTTGGAATCTTCTAACAGTCACAAAACCTTCTTTATAGTTTCTGTTTTGGCCTGAACCTAATCTATATTAACTACTTTAATTAATTATAATTAATAAAGTTTAGCACTTAAATTTCAATTCGACGTTTGAAACATTTATGCAATTACTGGCTGAGACGACAAAGTGGCCTCGAAAGTAGATTCGGCAATGCTTCACATAAGGTCATTCAATACCGATAAATAGACATAAACTAGCGTATTTATGCAAACGATTGATAGACATAGTTATAAACTTGTTCAATGCTTTATATAATTTGGTGCTTTTGCTAAGTAAATGAAACAATAACATGAATAACCAAAATAAATAATAATAGCATGGAAAAATCTAAGACTGTTTTTCTAAAAATATATTAGTTTTGTTTTGAAAAATATATGAGATTTTTGTAAAAATATCTGAGATTTTTTTTGAAAAATATTTAAGATTTTCCTGAAAAATATCTCATATTTTTTTAAAAAATATCCTAGATGTTTAGGGGGGAGAGGGGGTCAAAACACACACACACACCCCCCCCCCCTCCAACGCCAGATATTCCTCTTTCTCTTGCTCCTTACATCATTCAAGAAGTGAGGCCACTTTCGTCATTGCCGAGCCATAAACAATTATTTTTGCAAAAAAGATATATATCTTCTAGGGACATTTGTTGTCTATACCGTTCAAAAATTCACATATTGTTATATATATTAAAATCTCAAATGTATAGTTATTTAATGGATCTTTTTCGAGTATTGTTTTTGCTACGTAATCAAGTTAACCCACCAGTTATTAGTTATCATACTTGCGCCCTTCAGTTCACCCGTGTAGCCTCAGGTCAAGCTACTCAATCAGCCAGAAGTTATATATAATATACAAACTCCTCAGCTTGGGTTCCACTTTCAGATAATAATTGACAAAAGTTTAACTATAATTCTCTCTCTCCCTAATTTCGAACTAAAACAAATTGAAATGCAATCGCTCATTGAAAAATGAATTTTATTCTTTACATTATAGGAGTGAACGTACTGAGCCTCAAATAACCCTTTGAACATTTTGTGCTTTCATGTTTTGGGTTGAACATTTGAAAAGTTATGCATTGGGTGTTGCTAGCGAGCAAGAAGTTAATTAGTGGGGTCTAGCCAAGTTTATAGTGACATCTTTCCAAGTCTTGGGGTGCCTACAATTACGTTGCTAGGCTATATTGAATTGTTATTTGGGCTCAAGCATGTGTAGTTTACACGTTGCTTACCTTATGTATACTACGAGGTGTTATTACGTTGGTTTTGACTAATTAGTTGAGCATTATCCTTTCTAGGATGATGCTAACGCCCTAACCCGACATTTTTCACTTTATTAACTACTAATGACCAATTGATTTATGCTAATTACATTATTAGGAGTTGGGGTGTTACAGTTGTGGTATCAGAGTTAGGTTAAGCTATAGTCATTGTGAGCTATAAGAGGTTTGTTAATTTTGTTACGAGAGGTGTGATAAGTTTCAAACTTTAGAAAGGGGAACACGCGAAACGAAATATGCATCCTATTCCTCCTTGTGCTATCCTTACCCGATTATTTTAAAACAAACCAATTAGGGGACCACCTTGTCTTTTACTCACATACCTAGATTATAGAATTTCAACCGTATGTAGCATTCACGTATGTTGTGCACTTAATCACGTTATTACTTTACGGTTATATGGAACCTACGAAGGAGCAGCAATGATGGAGTACGTGCAACACCCTATAAAGATAAGCAGTTAAGGTAGAGCCCATTATGATGATTTATAGCGCTCTCAAACTTGATTGTTGGTGAATACAAATATTAGCAAGGTTGTGGGACGTCATTTGCTACGAAATATACGAATCTTGTACAACATTCAATGTAGCAATAAGTGGATAGTATGTTTTTGTGCATTTGACAGTATGTTAAGATGGATGACATTGAGAAAAGAGATATGAATGATGAAGTGCTGTTTCATTTGGGTTATATGATTTAAATTGAGGACATTTGGCTGAGAGAGTCATCTCATATCATGATTAATCCAGCAACTAAATTTATATAGGCCTCAGACTCCTATTAGTCGTGGTGAAGTAGATGGAGTTCTAAAAGGAAAAAAAAAAAAGGTGAGCCCATTTGAAGATTCAAGGCTGTGATTTATTTATTATGCTGCATCTATGCGGGGCCCTACTATCAGGTAAATCTTGATCAATACGTGTGAGCATTTTGACGATTGATGATAATACTAGAAAGCTCTTGTGGAAGCATAAGGAGAATAGCATAATTTATTATTCTACCATAATTGTCCCGTACACACACATCACTTTGACTGCATGTGTACGCAGAAAGATTTAGGAACATGGTTAATCACAGCATAAAGCATGTACATTTTTTAGAATCCATAAACCTTCAGAAGTGAGAAATGAAAAAGCGGGAAGGTAAACAATTATAGTCGAAGGAAGCAACTTTAACGATGAGGTAGCTCCTCAAATATGAGAAATGTTAAAAGAAAGAACATTAATAAGAAATGCATAATCTATTGACAAGCTTCCATGGTTGGCGTTGGAAGGATGGGGAAAATCACATTGGCTGAGTATGTTTCAAAGATGACAATATATATCAAATGCCATTTCGATGTAAGGCTTTGGGTTCATGTCACTCAAGTTAAGCATGTGGTTCAAAACATGGTAACATTTTCTCTGGGTAAAGTCTTTCTCCAATGTGCGATGCCTCAGTTGCAACATCACCTCATACACCGAATCAGCGGGAAGAAAATCCTCCCAGTTTTGGATAATGTTTGGGATCATATGCATTTGAGTTTGCACTGGGAAAATTTGGGGAAATTGATCAGGTTTAGTGGTGCTGGAAGTATAGTTCCCACTACCACTTGCAGTGCTGGGGTAGCCAAAACAATGGTCATTGCATGCTCATGGGTTTAGTAGCATATGGCTCTTAGCATCTTTTTGAAAGGGTTGCTTTTACACTGTGTCAAGAGCCAGGTTTGGAGGTTGTTGGAAGGAGATTGCACATGTGTCCAAGTGTTCCTCTTGTTATATCCAGTATCAAACATCATTTAGAGGGGATGCATACCATTGGTGAATGGATGGATTTTTGAGAAAAACTTGCCCATTTAAGCTCCCGTGGGCAAGTTCCTAGCATTATGCATATATGCAAGCTCAACTACGATCAACGTGATCCCAAGCTAAAACATTGCTTTGCCTATTACTCCCTATTCCCCAAGGGATGCTTGTTTAAAAGAAAATTGATTCGCCTTGGGGTATCTAGAATCTCAGTATGGGAACCTAAGTTTTGTGGATATAGCAGAAGATAATATTCTTCGCTTGGAAGAACAACGCTTCTTCCTCGATCATTAGAACCAGAACCTCAACTGGTTGAGGATGCATGATGTAATTCATGACCTTGCACTAACTATGGTTAAGTCCAAGTATAAGATGGTGGGTTCTAAAACAAATGAATTTGATTACGAAAGAATTCACCCTGTGTCTTTCTTTGAGAGAAGAGACAGTCATCAAATGAAGATTGACTATACTTCCTTTTACTCAAAGTTCAGAATAAATTACGGTCATTTATAGACTAGTTATAGTGTCCTCCTCATATGATTATGTTGCTATTTCAAACTAGACCTATCAAAATTTGAATGTTTGATAGTACTGAGCCTCGAACATGTAGGACTAATGAAGTGCAAAAACAATAAGCGAACAAATCTCCTTACGAAATCTTGATCTGTCATGTTGTTATTTCAGCAAGCTCCCCAACTCTATAATGCAGCTTGTAAATTTGGTTCATCTAGATCTCTCCTTATGTAGGGAGCTACAGAAGCGAACAAGAGACCTGAACAAACTCGAAAAACTATTTTTGCTTGATCTCAACTACTGTGGTCAACTTCAGAAACTGCCAAGTCACATAAGCAAGCTAACAAATTAGCTTTCTCTTGATGTTGTCTTCTGTTCTCTCGGAGAATTGCCAAGGGACATGAGCAAACTGGTGAAACTAAGAGAGCTGTGCTTATATTGTTGCAAGAATCTAAGGCATATGCTATTTGGATTCAGACCATTTGGCAATAGGCCTTCAAACATTAGCCCTTTTTGTAGCAATTGGTAGGTGTTCTTGTTCAACCAATTCCAATTATTCCAATGATTCTGATGATGATTACGTGGGAGGGGTGGCTGAACTGAGTCGCCTCAACAATCTCAAGGGGCAGCTAACAATCTTTGTTCATGGAAACTACCCGTCATAGTCGAAAGCTAAGGCAGCAAACCTACACAGAAAAGAGAAGCATATACAGTTGTGCAGATCGGAGGTTGTGCAGGGAAAAGCTTGCCAAGTTCGATTGATAATAAGAATTATCCTTTTAATCTGGAAAATATTGTCGTATCCACTTGGGAAGCGTGTGTATGTCTTGGATCCTTAGGACGGCTCCCTCTCCTTAAAACTCTCAAAATTGGTGGGTTACCAAATTTGGAGTACGTAGAGAGTACAATTGTGGGGTCTAGTAGCAACATCATGGATGTAGATGCAGATGCTAATTCTGATCTTCATCCGAATGCTTTATCAACACCATTTTTGTTCTCAAGCCTTGAAGAACTGAGCCTTGAGAGACTGCCAAAGTTTAAGGGATGCCGGAAGATCTGTAGACCCAGACCAAGTAGTAACAATGAATGCTTACTACCTTGTGCTAGTCCTAGTGCTAGTGGTGGTGCTAGCTCTCTCCATAGGTTAAAAGAACTGGCACTCAAAAAGTGAGGTTAGAGGAGAGGTTCTTCCTGATGAATTTCAAACCCTTTTCTCGCTCCAGTCACTTTGGGTTTGTGATTGCAGACTCCTGAAGGACATAGAAAAGTGGATTGTCTCCCTCACCTCCTTGGACCTGCTCCACATTAAAGGTTGCCCTGAATTGACATCATCGCCAAAGAAACTAACAAAGAGGCCTACAGTAGCATCGACGAACACATACTGGACGTGGAACGAAATTTTTATGGAGTATTACTAGAAATTTAGACCGGTTTTACAATGTTGACAAAGAATGAATGAGCAATAAAAGTCTTCCTCATAACGGTCAAAACTTTAGTGAGTAGTTCACATGTCCCATGAATATTTTAGAATTCTTATTATTCAAAATATCTCTAGACATAAAAATGATGAATCATTATGCATCACCGTAGTAAAAGTAGACTAAAACAAAAATAACGAATGCATGTCATCACCAATTAGTCACCAATGATTATTTGATGTACGGTCACCATAAAAGTGTGAATCTTACCATATTTCATACAAAACATAACTACACCAAATGAAGGATGGGAATTCTAAATCATTAGATGATTTCAGTTCTCTAGTTCATCCAAGATAATATGGTAGTTGTTATGAATTAGACTCGTTTATGTTTATTTTGGGATTAGCATCACTCTTAAATTCTAAATCATGAGATACTATGTGCTCTTCTTCTTGGTTCTGTCAAGGGTTGGGATCCCCAGGATGAGGAAGGCCCTATGGTGCCTGTGATGAAAGTTGAAAAAGCTCTTCTAGAATCATATGCGAGCATTGCTGGTTCGATCAGATGCCCAGATATAGGGAATAAAAAAAGAAGCTATGGAACTTCCTTTTACTCACCCTGAATTGTTATGAAGACATTAGAATTAGACCCCTAAAGGAATTAAATTCTGTATGGGGAAAATGGAACAGGGAAGACTTTGCTGGCCAAGGTGAATCCTTTGCCCGGCAAATATTTACTATTTGTCATTTGATATGAGACGAGTGTACCATCACCTGTTCAATTTGTGTATTTTATTTGTGCACAGTCCATTATTGCATCGAACGGACTATATTTTAGCTCTTTTAAGCTCTAGAATTTAGGTTGATCACTCTTACATGTCAGATATTACATGCTTTGTTCTAATTCTAATTTTGAAGTCCAAAGGAACAACTATGCAAGGAAAACTATATAGTCACACAATTTTTGGGGTTGCCAAGTTTCTTTCATTGAAAAAACGAAGAAGTAAACCCCCCTGACTTTTGCACATTTCGAGTTGCACTTTGTTAATTGAAGTTCTGCATCTATTTTTGGACTAACACTCGCTAATTGATTCACACGTGCCAGGGTGATGGCCCTCAATTAGTAAGACAACTATTCAGAGTTGCAGATGAGCTGTCTCCATCAATTATGTTCACTGATGAAATTGTAAATACAAATTTCGAGCCTGAAATAAATTAGACAAGAAATTGATGAACAAA
>JACYFF010002017.1:55815573-55835075 GCA_017589665.1 Selenicereus undatus
TTTCCACGTGGCAGGTCTTGATTGGATGGGTAATTTTTTACCTCCTATAGAAATAAATGCGGTGGGCATGGAGAGGTACTTGTGACTCTGCTCCAAATAATGTTGTCAGTGGATCATAGTCTTCCAGCTTCATGCCGCTCCTTTTTAGTTGATTGAATTTCAGCAGGTACAATGACCATTCAGATGGTAAGCGTGAGATTCAGCGGACCATGTTGGAACTGCTGAACCAATTGGATGGTTTTGATGCAAGAGGAGATCTCAAGGTCATACTTGCAAATGAAAAGCACGTACAATTTTGGCTCACAAGTGGAGGCCTACTCCCTCCACATCATTTCATGAGCCAATTTTTCGGCTCCTAAGTTTTTGTTCCTACAATACAAGACTCATAATTTTGACTTATTAAATAAAATAATGTCTATAGACTCATTCTATAACACATAACTTTATCCTCAGAATTTAAAAAAAAAGAAAAATCAATTAAAATTATAAAAAAACAAAAAAGAGAGAAAAAAAGAAGGGAGTCGGCTCATGACCACGAACCGGCCCATCAATTGCTCATAGGCTCACCTTGCTGCAGGAATAGTGAGCCGCTCGGCTCTCGTCCTGAGGCGTGCAAGCCTCCCAATGGGAGGCGTTGCATGTGCTGTAACAAAATAGAAGTCTCGACCCAGCATCATGGTTAAGAAAACCAAACCGGACCGGCTGGTTGTACCGGGAACCGGTCAAAGCAGCGGGCCGGAAGTTGTGGAAACCTGTTTGGCCAATTGAATCGGAAAAAACCGATTAAACCCGGTTGGACCGGATGACTCGGTCAAACCGGCCAACCCGCGGTTGGACCGGATTTTCCCAGATTCCTTAAAAACCTCTTTTTTTCGGCCCAACTTCAATTACACTCCTCGACTCCCTCTCTTTGGCCTGGCGTGAGCAGCTGAGAGGAAGGAGTGTTGCAAAGAGTTAGATTCAACCGTCATTCTTTTCTTCTGCTTCCAGAAAACCGGGTTGAGGACGATAGTAGATTCTTAAAGCACATTCTCCTTACGCTGAAGAAGGACAGGAAAGAAGGGATTAAGATTTTGATGGAGATCGCTCAGAACCTCCGAAAACTCCGACAAATGGATCATTTGCAACCAGCTATGGCTATTGCATCCTAACCTTCTGAATGGTAATTTCTTTCTGCCTACAAAGAGTAAAGAAGATGCTTGAATAGCGAAAAGGCCATACTTGAATACAGAAAGAGGCGAATGTTGAAGGCAATACTTACATAGACCAATTCTTTAGATTAGAGAAAAGGGGTGGGGGGGGGGGGAAGCAGGCATAGTGGGATGGGATGAAGTTAAAATAAGTAATTAAAGCATGTCCTGTCCCAATCAATTTATTAGCTACAGCCTACTGGCAGCTGGAAACAAAAGTATTTAAGAACATGTAGGTTTATCGTCTTGTATAGAACGATGCAGTGAAATTTGAAAAAAATATATATAACAAATATATATGAAAAAAAAATTCACGTTCACCGGATTGTGCCGGTCTAACCCGATTCGATAGTAAAACGGTTCAACCGGTCCAACTCCGGTCCAAACGGTCCGACCGGTTGAACCATTGACCCACTCGGTTGATCGGGTCGATCACCGGGTCGATTCTTTCAACCTTGCCCAGCGGTACTTTACACAAGGTGAATATACAAAAAGATCGAGTTTCCTGTACCCATTAAGACAAGGAGATGCATTTTCCAAGCATTCTTGTTTTGCATATCATAGTGCAAAAGCTTTGCATATTCGGATTTTCTATGGATGCACAGTGATATAGTGTGCATTTGTGAATACAATTCCCCACGTTTTCTTCATGCCAACGCAACTTTCCAGGGGGAAAATATTGGTATAAGGCTGCAACTTATCTTCTATCAAAAAGAAAGACTGCAAGTTATATATCTTGGTGCTTCAACATTGTAACTGGTAAAAAGGCCCCCCCTCCCCCACCCAAAAAAACAACAATTCCCACACAGTAGACGAGGTGCGGCTTTGGATAATGGTTTGGCTTGGTTCGATTTAACGGACAACTAGGATTGTAGTTACTCAAACCATCATGTTTAATGGTGATTCCTTTGGATACTCTAGTATTAGCAGAGGGTTTTATTTGCACATTCAAATGTGTTGTATATTCACGTCGTTAATCAGTCTGTGTTACGATTCAGGTGGCGCTAGGGCTGTCAAATAGGTCAGGTCAGGTTGGGTTCGTGTTCGGGTCGAAGTTAAACGGGTTGAAAACCTCCCGACCTGAACCTGACCTGTTTAATAAACGGGTTGAAAAATCCAACCTGAAACCGTTTAACATTTAAACGGGTCAACCTGATTTTGATCTGTTTAACCCGTTTAAGTTAAACGGGTCAGAATCAGGTACCACTTACCTATTTAACCTGTTTAACCCACTTAAGTTTCAAACTTTAAATGAACATGTGTATGAGCCTGAGACTGCAGCTGGACACTTTGTAAACAATACATGATTACATGAATTCTTGGTATACCAACTACTGAATGAACCGGCTTCTGAGGAGATTAGTAAGTCCTACAGATCAGTAGCGAGGAGATGGGGCGAGGGGAGTGGAGAGGACATGGGGAGATCGGATCAGTAGAGAGGATAAGAGAGGGGTAACTGAAGGATGAAGCAACTCAAACAAGCTCTAACTCTGTAAGGAGGAGTGTTATTGCGAATGAAGAACTGAAGAAGGCAAGAAGCCTTTTATATCTAGGGTTTTCACTTGATAGGGTGGGCTTTATGGACTTAGGAACAAAAAATGTGAAATATATAAAATTTGAACTCCCCACCCCCTAGCCAAAAATCTGAAAATTAAAATTTTAGTGGCCCCAAAAATGTTCAAAAAAACTACACATAATAATATATCGATAGACGGGTTAAACGAGTTACTGTAAATGGGTAAACGGGTTGACCTGTTTAACCTGTTTATTTAAACGGGTTAAATATGTATTTTTTCGTGTCGAAAATTTCAACCTGAACCTAACCCGTTTAATTAAACGGGTTAATCGTGTCAACCCATTTAATTAAACGGGTTGAAAATCTTTACCCAAACCCGCCTAATTTCGTGTTCGGTTCGGATCGGTAATCATATCGGGTCAGCTTTTGACAGCCCTAGGTGGCGCATGTTGGCTTTAGGAAAGCCAAGGAATAGTGACATACAAGAAGAAAGAGGGGTTTCCTGAAGGGTCTGCATGTACACTGAATACTAATAAGAATGGCGGCCCAAACCATGTTACAAGGGTTTGGCTTATTCATCATGATTTTTCGTTGTCTTCTTGATGGCCGCAGGTGGTTTCTGATCGGAATTCAACAATCTAAATTTTTTTAATTCAAGTGGGTTTTTTTTTTTTCAAAATCTGCATTCAGGGATCGCATTCAATTGTACATATTTGCTTTGACCTATTTTTCGATTTGATAATGTTCGTGGGTCTCTTACTCTACCGGGTTTGGATTGTTAATTAGCATTTATATCTTAGACTTGAGTCTATAGACCTCGCTAATGCGGCATGATTTAAATACAAATTTTTTTGGGGGAGGGATATAGGAGGCCATGGAGGGTGGATTTTACACAAATAAAAAAACTTATTATATAATGTTTTTTGGTGCACAAAAACTTACGTTACATGATAACGTAATTTTATAAACTCGAGACTACCTTATATTGTAATTGTCAGTCATGTTTTACTTTTATCTGGAATTCAAGATAAGGTCGAGATTTGTAATGTCTGAAATTTGAAATGAGATCAACGTAGCAGCTCTGAAGGAGGCAAAGAACTCATTTTTAACATAAAAAAAAAATAGTTTATGTGCAACTTGTCATTGTAATAGGTATGAATTCATGAAAACAACATAAGCATGGCTGCTCTGCTAGGTACGGTTTGAAGAGACAGATTGCCGATATAATTTCAAAATTGGAAGAGTTAGTTCTTTTTTGAAAGAGAAACGACGAAATAATATACTTATAAACATCTCATGTGTATTAGAAAATTAATTATTATCTCATTCCATTTGTATTTCAAAATGTGTAGCTATTACTTTCTAGATGTTAAATTTTTTGTATCAAAAATTAAAAAAAAAAGAGGATGTTAACTATGTATACTTAATGTATTATTCTTATTTATCCCTTTCAAGTCCAAATCCAATTCCCCCAAATCTCCCTACCAGACGAGGTGCAGGAGGTCTGATGTAATATTCTTACCCCTAAATTGTAAAATTATAGAGAGATTTGTTTCGATTGATCCTAGATTTAAAAACCGTAGATTACCTACAACTACATAGGAACATAGCAGAGGAAGTTTTTGCTTTAGTCTGTATAATCCAAACTACAAAAATAGTTCAAACTTGCCCTTTTAAGCTATATAGATTTCAAACATGTGTTTTATTCTTATTTGTCCTTTGTGGTGGTAATAGTTACTGCTTAAAGAACAGTAAGTATTGTCTGATCAATTGTTCAATTGTGCTTCTTCCTCCCAACCCTTTTCTACTAGGTATGCTTTTCTATATATGCCTTCGTCTCTAGTTGTTTTTTGATCCAAAACTGCTACACTAACAACTTTTTTCCAAGAACAAGCTTTACATTTCCCAAGTACAGAATTTACTCAAAACCCTCAAACCCTCTTCACTGCTTGGCTCATACAGATCCATAACCCTAGTATAGTGTTCTAATTTACCATCAAATAGCCACAAAATATCCGCAGTTTAAAGTATGGTAAACCAAAGCCCCCCACATTACACTCCTGACTCCAACTTTGCTTCAACCGGATGATTGCCGGCAAGCAAGCTATCCAGCAACAGAATCAAAGTTTATAGGAACAGCTAATTAATGAATTACGCAATAAAACTCTTTCTCCTCTCATCCCAGCTGAGAAACAGAACCAGAAATATAAACTGACGAACGATACTGCCATCTCTGGATTGGAACTCTATGGTCCTCTTGAGCCTGGTGAAAGAAACCAAGTGCCAGATGCCAACTAGCAGAAAGACGCCAAAGAGCTTCAATTTAATAGCCCAAGGACAGCATCAGATCATCCATATATGGCAAAGCTTCAGTCATCATTGATTGAAACAGTATGCGAAGAGAAAACAGTATGCAAAGGGAAAACAGAGAAGTCTTAGAGTATAGTAATGGTTTTCATTAGAATGAATTTCTGTGTGTCTGTACAAAGGATGTGTATGTATATATACATGTGTTGCCTCGTTTATCAGGATCCAAGAAAATGAAAGATCTTCTAACCAACTTTTCTTTTAACCTTTCTTTTCTGTTTTGCCAGCTAGGATTAGGTTGTTATAACAATATAACTAACTAAGATGGTTAATTATCTCTTTGGCTATTATGGTATACTCATCACCCCCCCTCAAGCTGGGATGGTTTAAGACATTAACCATGCCGAGCTTGGAGAGCAATTCCTGGAAATGAGGTCCAGGCAAGATCTTTGTTAATATATCAGCAACCTGAGATGAAGTGGGTAAGTAGTTGAGTTGTAGTAGGCCTTCGAGGACTTTGTCTCTAGTGAAGTGCCAGTCTATTTCTATATGTTTTGTCCTTTCATGGAATACGGGATTCCGTGCAATGTGTAGGGCAGACTGGTTATCACAGTTAAGTGTTACAGGAGTGAGGCTTCTGACACCGAGTTCTTCAAGTAACCTTACTAGCCAGGTGATTTCAGAAGCTGCGTGGGCCATTACTCTATACTCAGCTTCTAAAGAGCTTCTTGATACAGTCCCTTGCTTCTTGGATTTCCAGCTGATTGGGGATGTGCCAAGTAAGATGAGGTAACCAGTGACAGACCTTCTTGAGTTAGGACATGTTGCCCAATCAGAGTTTGAGAATGTTTGCAGCTTTAGTTGGTTTGTTCCCTTTAATAAAATTCCTTGATTTGCTGTATTTTGAACATAGCTAAGTGTACGTATGAGGGCTTGTAAATGACCAGTTCTTGGATTTTGTAAAATTTGGCTGAGTGTTTGTACAGTGAAACTCAGGTCTGGTCTTGTGTTGGTGAGAAAGTTTAGTTTTCCAACTAAGGTTCTATATATTGTGGGATCTTCCAACAAGTTTCCCTCATTAGGTAGGAGCTTGCAGTTGATTGGTAGAGGTGTGCTTGCTTGTCTTTTAAGGGTGAGACCACAGTCTCTTAATAATTCCCTTGTAAATTTCTGCTGAGACAAGAGTACACCTTGTGGTGTTTGAGTTACTTCCAGTCCAAGGAATTAGTGAAGTTGGCCAAGGTCTTTGATTCCAAATTTTGCATTGAGGCATTCCTTAACATGCTGAATTTCCTCAAAATCTGAACCTGTGATGAGAATGTCATCCACGTAGACTGCTATGTTGGTAAGCTTCGTGGATGATTTGTTGACGAACAAGGAATAATCATTTTTGGATTGAGTATAGCCTAATGAGATGAAGGTATCTTTGAGCTTGCTGAACCACTGTCTGCTGGCTTGTTTGAGGCCATACAATGATTTCTTTAATCTACAAACTTTCTTTTCTGGATTGGGAATTCCTTTTGGCATTTGCATGTAGACCTCTTCATCCAAGTCTCCATGCAAAAAAGCATTATTAACATCCAATTGATACATCGTCCAGTTTTGTGCTGCTGCTAATGCCATAACTGTTCTGATAGTGGCCATTTTCACTACGGGGGAGAACACTTCTTGGTAATCAACTCCATATTGTTGAGTGAATCCTCTAATAACTAGTCTTGCCTTTAGTCTTTCAAGTGAACCATCTGACTTGAGTTTTGTTTTATATACCCATTTACAACTGATAGCCTTTTTCTTGGGAGGAAGGCTGACAACATCCCATGTGTTGTTTATTTGTAAGGCATTTATCTCCTTGTTCATAGCTTCTATCCATCCTGGATGTTTGGCAGCTTCTTCATAAGTGGTAGGTTCTGGAAATTCTTCCATAGCAGATATGCAAGCCATGTGTGTAGGAGGTACAACTGCAAGATTGCACCAGTTGGTCTGTAAGTTAGAACATACATAATCTTGGAGATAGGATGGGGCTTTGTGACTTCTTGTAGACCTCCTGGGCTGGATGGTATTAGGGATAGATTTTGAAGGCATGTTCTCTGATGTTTGATGTTCTGTGTTATAAATGTTGTCACCTTCAGCATGGTAATGATGTTGAGGTGTAGGTTGATATTGTTGTTGACATAGGGTTGGTATTGTGTGCCTGGGTAAGATGTAGTCATGATCTTCATGTACAGGCATGGGAAGAGTTGAATAAGATTCATAATCTTGTCTTGAATAGGGGAAGCAATTTTCATAAAAGACTACATCTCTAGAAATGAGTACTTTCTTGGATTCTAAATCATAGACTTTATACCCTTTTTGCCCATAAGGGTAGCCTAGAAAGATGCATGTGGAGGCTCGTGCTTGAAATTTACTTCTGTCCCTTTTTAGTGTTGATGTAAAACATAGGCATCCAAAGGCTCTCAAATGTGAATAAGTAGGCTTTTTAGTGTAGAGCAGCTCAAAGGGTGTTTTGTTGTCTAATATGGGTGTTGGAAACCTGTTTATTAGGTAGACTGCAGTCAAGATGCTCTCTCCCCAAAATTTTTGAGGAAGATTAGCTTGTATCATCAATGCTCTAGCCACTTCTAGGAGATGTTTGTGTTTTCTTTAAACAATCCCATTTTGCTATGGTGTATCTACACATGACTTTTGATGCATTATCCCCTTGCTTGTGTAAAACTGAATGGCTGTTTTATCTTGAAATTCTGATCCATTGTCTGACCTAATGATCTTGACTGAAGAACCAAATTGTTTTTCAATGAAAATGATAAAGCTCTGAAGGAGGGGAAATGCATTGCTTTTTGAAGACATCAAATGTACCCAAGTGGCTCTTGAATAGTCATCCACAATTGTAAGGAAGTATTTATATCCATCATATGTAGTACATTTATAAGCACCCCATATATCTACATGTATAAGCTCAAAAACAACTTTGGCTCTTGTGCTGCTCAGTGGAAATGATTGCCTGTAAAGTTTTGCTTTTGGGCAAATAGAGCAAACCTTGATAGATTTCCTTTTATTACAAGGTAAACTAATATGTTGCATTCTCTAAAAAGATAAATGTCCTAGCCTAAAGTGCCATGAATCTATTTCATAAGAGGAAATGTCTTGTTCAATCAAAGGCTGAGAAGGAACTTGCTGAGACCCACTTTGCATTGCCAGGGACCTATAAGTTGCTTCCATGTTGTTGATGTCTGAGTGCTGAACATGATATAAGCCACCTCTTTTGTTACCAAGGACCACTTCCTGTAACATGTGGCCCTGAAGAGTACACTTAGTGGAAGTAAAGGTTACTTTCCCAGCTATCTGCCTACATAACTTGCTAACTGACAGAAGATTAAACTAGAAATCTGGAACATGTAGAACATTGCATAATGTCAAAGTGGGAGTAAGCTTTACTGAACCAATGTGTGTGATTTTTGACTGTTTCCCATTGGGCATTGTAATAAGTCCTGGGATCTTTAATGGCTGTACTGAATGAAGTAATTCAGAGTGTGGTGTAATATGATCACTTGCACCACTGTCAATGATCCAGTCTTGATTGCTAAAAGATGTGAGAAAGCAAAAGGGTTTACCAGCCATAAAGCTTGCCCCAACTGAAGTGTTTGCTTCTGATGCTTGCTTGCTGAGTAAAGTCAGTAATTGTTGATATTGTTCTGTATTAAGTGTGGGCAGAGAGATTGCAGGAGTTTGGTCATGAGCTGATGGTGTATTAGTATCTTCTAGCCAAGCTACTCCTTCTTGTTCTTGACTTACAGATGCTGCAATCATTCTTTTTCCTCTATATAATTTGTGTCCAGGTGGATAACCATGTAATTTGTAGCATCTTTGGACTGTGTGACCAGAGATCTTGCAGTGATCACAAAAAAATTGTTGCCTTCTGGTAGTGATATTCCTGTTAGCAGCAAGATTGTTGTTGCTAAGGCTGCTATTTCCATTCTTTCCTTTGCTATAGTTCATGTTATTGCTTGCTAAACCCATAGATTCTTGATGAGCATTAAAGGATGAATTCATAGCAGCAAACTGGGGCATGATATGGACTTCAGAAGTCATCTCCCTTTGATGTTCTTCTTGCAAAAGCATATAATATGCCTCACTAACATTGGGTAGGGGTCTGGTCATTAATATATTTCCCCTAACCCCTTTGTAAACGTCATTCAAACCAACTAGCAACTGAATCAATTGTTCTTTTTCTCTTATTTTTTTATAATAGATGTAAGTGGTGCAGCTAGTTCCACAAAGACAAGTAGGAACAGAAAGCATAGAATCATGCTCATCCCATAGCTTTTTAATTTCGGTAAAGTATGCAGTTATGTCCTGATTACCTTGAGATATTGAGTATAAATCTTTCTTCACCTGAAAAAATCTTGTGCCATCTAACTGTCCAAATCTCTGCTCAAGATCAACCCAGATTTGTCTTGACAAACTTGAGAATAAAATGCTGTCTGAGATTCTTTTCTCTACAGCATGCAGCAGCCACGAAATTACCATCTTGTCACATCTGTTCCATTGATTCAGTAAGAAAGAGTTTGTGTCTGGTTTGGAACAGGTACCAAGAACAAAACCTAGCTTGTTCTTGGCAATGAGTGCAATTTCCATAGATTTCTTCCAAGTACCATAATTCTTGCCATTGAGCAATTCATTTACAAGAATGTTATTCGGGTTGTCAAAGGGATGGAGGAATACATCACGAGAGGGATTGAGTATATCGAATTGAGCATTGTTGATGTCATTTGTGACAGGATCGTTTTGTGCTATGTTATTGGGATCCATGGAAAGCGAAATCAAAAGAGATCAGATGTAGAAGAGAGGAGAGATCAGAATCAGAAGCAGAAGAAAAAAAACTTGGTTGAGCCGTGGCTCTGATACCATGAAACAGTATGCAAAGAGAAAACAGTATGCAAAGGGAAAACAGAGAAATCTTAGAGTATAGTAATGGTTTTCATTAGAATGAATTTCTGTGTGTCTGTACAAAGGATGTGTATGTATATATACATGTGTTGCCTCGTTTATTAGGATGCAAGAAAATGAAAGATCTTCTAACCAACTTTTCTTTTAACCTTTCTTTTCTGTTTTGCCAGCTAGGATTAGGTTGTTATAACAATATAACTAACTAAGATGGTTAATTATCTCTTTGGCTGTTATGGTATACTCATCATTGATCGATGCGATAGTTGTTTCCCACATAGATCAATGAAAGATTTTATACTTCGCATCATGGTACTTCCTTAGATTGGGATCTTTTGATGGATAAATGACCTACAACATTCAAGAAGGGTGAGCACTGGAAGGATGAAGAGGAAATACATAATGTTTACCCGACATGGAAAACGGCAATATGGGAAACGGTAATATAAAGCTAAAAAGACTGCTCATGATGGTATGTATCAGTTGAATTAGAACTAGCAAACCAAGCCTGCACCTGATCTGACCCAAATCTAAACTAAAAGAACCTGATATGATCTAACTCAAACAATGACCAGTTTTCCAGGGGAAGTTCTGCTTGCAAGCATGCATGTAGGAAGACCAAGCCAAAAATGCTACAAGACAAAGTACGCCAAAGTGGAGCAAGATTGAAGATTCCATGATTTTATCATGGCCTTTCAAACATATCATCTAATAGTTTCACAAGGCCAATGCCTCCTATTATTCGTTCACTTTCACAGGGTCATCCTGTTGTGACCTGATTCATAAAAAAAGGTCTTCCGTCCCTGATAACCCAAAAGGTCATATCACCTCCCTCTATGATCTAACTCTCCTATTTTGTTCAGGAAACATCCGGTTAACATTAATTGTTTCTCAACTTTAAATCTTTAATAACTTCATGTCTTTTCTGCCCTTACATGTCTAAAATAAGATATAAATTTAGCCTACTCTATAACATACAACTTTTTTCTTAAATCAGTTAAACAATATTCTTGGAGGGGGGAGGGGGGGGGGAAGAAAAAAAAAACAAAAAAGCACAGAAGGACCAAAAAAATGGAATGCGTGAATTCCATGCATGTCATGCGCTGGAGCCATGAAATTGGAACACAGGTCCTGGTGACTGGGACACGAGTCACTAGCTGCGAATGCTCCCAAAATTGGGAACGATGTTAGTGTACTCGTTGAAGTTTTATCGTTGTCGAACATGATCCCACATGAAATTAGCCAAACTCCTTACTAGTTCTAAAAATTGAGTAATCTTGACCTTTTTAATGATTGACAGCGACTGAAAAATTTCTTTAGATATCTCAACTCTAAATGAACCTTCAATGTTTAATGCTCTTGTATGTGACTTGCTGCTCCAATTAAAAAACGCCTGTTACATTCTCCACACACCTATAGGCTAGGATACAATCATTAAGAGTTATGACAACATCATGAGACCAAGTTTGACTATGTTAGATTTGCACAATTTGAGTGACGGGGGACGAGGAACACCCCAAGCCACATAAGTGTTTATTATCGGCATTAAGCATATTTAACCATAATTAAGTATAATTTAGCACCATTGAGCATAATTCAAAATAATTCAGTACAACCGAGCACCATTCAACACTTATAAGAAGCACTCAGAGATTATATTGTAATTAGACCTAAATTACGTAGTTTTTAATCAATAGTTGGATGTATTTTACTAATAATGTAAATAGGTTTGTTATTGTAATTGTAAAATCCTTTGAATGCTAAAAAAAATTATTACTTTACTAAGTAAACTGTTTCATACTATTACTTATAGTATAGAATATGAATATATTATCATAATTGTAGAAAAGCTTATTATTTTCAAGGGATATTATATTATTTAACTTCATAAATTTTTTAGTAATTTTCTAAGATAACATAATTATTTAAGAACCTAATTAAATTTGAGACAAATTTTTTTTAAAAAAGTATTTGTAATAAAAAATTAATAATTTTCTAACAACTTCCAACTCCAATTTATATTGATGTAGCTAATCACTTCCAACTTTTAAAATTAAACTAATGATGCAATCAATACACCTAGCGATATAGGAAATTTGTGTGTTAATACCCAAGTGACTTCAAATAGTAGATATATTTCTAAATTATTTCTATGCTATAGATATCAATTAAAAAAAAACTATTCATAAATCAATCTACAACACCGTAGCATATATATACAACTCATTGGAATATGTTTATATCCTAGCACAAGATAAACAAATATACATTTACAATAACTCGTACTGGGTACATACACATTTAAACAACTTTATAGATACATTTCTTAGCTTAATTACAATTGCATATAAACTCATCTACCATAATTCAGCATGATTCAACATGCTTCAACATGATAAACACCAATAAGTGCGTATTATAAGTCCAAAAAATGTGTCCTTAGTGTGAATGATAATTGAGCTTTGTGTCATTTTCTATTGTTGGGTGCTGATCTTTCACACACAATAAGTGCTTATTATAGGTCGTTGTCAATGGCCCCTTGCTGTGCTAGTCGGGAAATTATGCGATCCTTTTCCTAAAGTAGGGAATTGATAAGGAGCGTCTTCCAAGATATGGAAGAAACTAATTGTCCTTATGTTTGAAAAGGTGCAGAAAATGATCGACAAAATAATGCTTTTTTTTCCTTTTAAATGATGCAAAGATTATTATAGCCAGTGTACGTTGCTTCGTACCAACTTATGTCTCATCCACTATTTATCTTCTTGGCATCGCATCATGAAGTTAGGAAATTTCCAACAGCAAACTGGCGGAACTTCTTACAATCTTCCTGAGTTAAAGACTTATAAGTGATCAAACAAGGATGCTTTTTACTGTTTGAGTATAATATTTTTGTATGGAGTGATCAAACATGGATTTACATGGATGCTTTTCACTGTTTGAGTATAATATTTTTGTATGGAGTGATCAAACATGGATTTTTATAAGTAATCAAACAAAATTAATCCTTTTAAAATGATTAATAGGAGTTGATTAAGACTGAAAAAGTTACAATAAGTTTTTAGAAGTTGGAAGATGTTGGTAAAGAAGGTAAATGAGTGAGGATTTCTTTATAAAACTTTTTGAAGGAGATTGGTAAGAATTGGTGAATTTTGTGGAAGTTGGTAGAAATTAGTTATAGTTGAAAAAGATCATTTTTTTTTTTTTGATGAAAGTTGGTAGAAGTTTGTGAGAACTGATAGAAACTGAAATGAATTTACCAACGAAAAGAATACACCCTTAGTGGGAAAATAAGTACAACGTCAGCTTAGCTCTTTAGTCATACTGACTAATCAATTATTGTGAGATCCTTCTACTTTGCTAGGTGTCAAACTTTGTGTTCAGTGTGCTCTTTGTTAGTGTGGTTTCTCACTCAATTATAATGCAGTGCTAAATTTCACTTCTCCCGATCCCCTCCCTCCAACCACCCAAAGGAATAAAAAAAAAGGAACTAGTTGTTCCTTCATGCCATTGAATTGAAAGCACCTCTTATCATTCTGCTCAACACAGAAGACCATTTGCCAAAAAGAAAGTAAGCATTTTTAGACATAGCCAACTTATGAAACTTCCAAGTTTCTTGTATCAGCTGCATCAACCATTACGCTGTTTTAAAAGAACGAACCTCACGAACTCTTCAAAAGTTAATATTATCTATAGGCCAAGGGCAAGAGCAAACACCGAATAACATATCATTTGCACTATCCATCCAACCTCAGTAGCCATCTAGACGTGATTTTCACATAAGAAACAACTACATTCAACTTAAGCCCGTCATTTAAAGAATGTTGACCAATTTAAACCTTTACAAGCAACTATATTAGGATAAAATCTTTAAAAACTACTGAACTTAGTATTTGGTATAAATGATAATTACACTTTTTCATGACATAAGAGCATTTTAAATCCGCATCTGTCAATGCTACTCCTTTTCCCATAAAATTACTCTTTATAATAGCCATTTGCTCTGCCACTTACACACTAACCAGGGCAGCCATAAGTTTTCAAGGGTATGTTGTGTCAACTCTTTAAAGTCCTCTAAGGCCACTTGCAGCCAAAGACTTGCGGGGCATAGAGTGGGGCCCACGTGTGACACGCGTGGCACACTGCCTCTGCTAGCCAGCGAAATTGGGGAGAGAAATGCGTGGGAGACCGGCCCAACTTTCTCCCCCACGAGGTAAGTTTTCCATTGTTTTAATTTTTTTTTTTGGGGATGAAGTATATAGTTTTTAAATAATTTAAAAATTAGATTGTGTGTTATGAGGTGGGTCTATGACAAATATTTTTATTGGATGATTAAAATTGAGTTCCATAGGTTGGAGAAGTGATGGAATGTAAGTTCCAAAATTGTGGAACTTTTGTTGACGTGGCAGGCCAGAGTTATAAGGAACTCTAGCTAGGAATGCTCTAGCTGCAGACTTTAATTTCTTTTTATTTTTTTATTTTTTTATTTATTCATTTATTTATTTTAAGGAGGCAAACTCTGAATTTCTTAATTGGGTAGTGATATATGTCTTACTGCAAGACACTCTGAAGTGTCTTGTCTCACCATAATTAACATATTTTATGATTTAAAATCACATTTTTTTCAATGATTACTCTTAATTATGAATTGCTAACCTTAAATATTTGTCGGCTACGCCGATAAAATATTAAATGATACCCTAATCGCATCAACCCTATCTGCAAGTACATATGATACGCGTATTTTAGAAATCTGATAAATTATGGATGAAAAGATAATTTTATATAATTTATAAGTTGTAATATATATGTTTCTGCTATTCGATCATATCATTTTTTTCAATTTAAAAACATAAGAGTATGATTTTTAAGTCAAAACAAGGCACTTATGAAGTGTTTTATAGAAAGACACTTATCATTTTGCTTCTTAATTTGCCAAACCCTAGCATGGTCATTGTTGTGTCAAGAAATGTCAACTTTATATAGTTGAAAAATATGTTTCTATAAGGAGAAAAAGGAAAAAAAGAAAACCAATTCCAACTCACACAGGAAATAAGATTTTGTGGGTATTAATTTGTAGTGATGTTTCTAGGAAATGGCATTTTTCAAGATCAAAATCAACCAATTTGTGATTATTAATTTATAGTGATGTTTCCAGGAAATTGCATTTTCTGAGATCAAAAGCCACCAATTTGTAATTATTATTTAACAATGATGTTTCCAAAAAATTGCATCATTGATTTTACTTGTGCTCTATTGGCCTAGGGAGGTCATTGACAGGGGCCCATTCTATTTGCTGTCCTTGGAATTATGCCAATTTTTTCTAAGTGGGAAAGAATGGGGGTCATCTTCGAAAATGTGGAACAGATAGAATTAAAGAGTGTAAAATCTTGGCGCATCTGATAGACTTTATTGACCAAGACTTGTGACACTTTTGTATTTACTATTTACCGACCGTGGAGTACATAATTATTCATTGTACAATAAACATAAATCATGCATACCCAACAGACATCGCTGGATCAAGCCTGTCTGTTCGACTTCCACGCTACAAATAATTGGTCATAACATCTCTGAGTTGCTTGGCTTAACATCAGAAACTATACTTTCTGTTTCAGTGGTCAAAACTTGTAGGAATTCAATTCTCCTAATTGTGAGGATATTGTCGGATTCATGATTAGAGAGGTATCTTCGCTTAACTAATCGTAAGTTTACTACATTTAAGTGACCAATATAAGTGAGCACTTAGGATAATTGCATCCAAGTTTCATGTTCCTGACACGCAGTCCGTATATCACATCATTCATAAAGTGACCAATATTCACCGTGTAAAATTTGCTAGGAAATTTCTCTTGTAAATTCCCTCATCACTTTCCCTTCTATATAATGCAGAGCTTGACAGCCATGCCTAAACACACCCTCTTCTTCGTCTTCTCCAAATTACAGCCTTCATCCTTTCCATATAAAATCCTCACTTACCCTCACATATAGAGGAAGAAGAAGAAGAATAAGAAAGAAATGGCAGAACTGGGACTTGAGATCCCCAAAATCCTTATGGAGAAACTGATTTCTGGGGCGGTGAAAGAAGCCCGTTCTTTTTCACAAATCAAATCCCTCATAAAAACCCTTGAGGAGACAAAGCCCATAATCGAAGCTTGGCTTCTCGATGCAGATTCAACACAACTTACCAACCATGCAGAACGTGTGGCATTCGAGCAACTTATCTCTGCACTGGAGAAGATGAATAACTCATTGGATGTGAGAGAAGCTAGAGCCATGCGGAGACAAACCGTGAGTAGAAGCCGTCCCATCAAGAAGGTACTCTTGTTCTTCTCTCCTTCTTCCAACCCGATTGTTTGTGCATTTAGAGAAGCCCGTGAAGTCAAAGCTCTTATGGAGGAGCTAGATCGAATAGCAAGAAAACACAACCTCTTGGGTAACATGTTGAGACTGTCTTTTGAGACTGTGAGCCAAAAGCAGGCTCTGAGCTTAAAAAAGAGAGCATTCACCACCGAAGTCATCATAGGTAGAGACGAGGATAGGGATAACATAATCAGAATGTTGTTGGAATCTTCTACTGCTCAAGAGGCATTCTCTATGGTTTGCATTCTTGGTATTGGAGGGATGGGGAAAACTACACTGGCTCAGTATGTGTTTAGCAATGATAGGGTGAAGAGCCATTTTGATATGATGATTTGGGTCTATGTCCCTCAAGTTTTAATTGCTGAGGATGTGATGCAAAGCATGGTGGCATTTGCTACTGATGAAACCCGTCTTCAATGTGGGATGCTTCAGTTGCAATATCACTTGCAGCGCCAAATCACCGACAAGAAAATCCTTCTTGTTCTAGATAATGTCTGGGATAATAAGCTCCTGAGTTTGCAATGGCAAGGCTTAAGAGATCTAATAGGGTTTTGCGCACCTGGAAGTATGGTTCTCACTACCACACGCAGTGTGGGAGTAGCCAAAACAATGGGCATTGTTAACCGATACATGCTCAAGGATTTAGAGAAAGAGGACTCTTGGCATCTCTTCAAAAGAATTGCTTTTACGCAGGGTCAGGACCCACGCGTGGAGGCGATTGGAAGGGAGATTGTACAGTTGTGTCCTAAGGTTCCTCTTGTCATATGTAATATAGGGCACCATTTAAAGGGGATGTGTGACATTACTGAGTGGGTGGATTTCAAAGATAAGCTTGCCCATCTAAGAAGTTGTGGGCAGGCTCCAAATGTCATGGAGATACTTAAGCTCAGCTATGATAAACTTGACCCAAAGCTGAAGCTTTGTTTTGCTTATTGCTCCTTGTTACCCAAGCGTGACATTTTTGAGAGGGTGAATCTCAAAGATAAACTTGCCCATTTTTGGATAGCTTTAGGTTATGTAGTAGAGTCACAGTCTGAAAGCCAAAGCCTCGTTGATATAGCAAGAGATTATTTTCATCGGTTGAAAGACCAAGGCTTCTTTGATTCGTACTCGATGCATGATGTGATTCATGATCTTGCGCGTTGGGTAGCTGTGCCCACTTATAAGAGGGTGTATTCTTCTCAAGGATATGAATTTGATGAGGAAAGAATCCGTCATTTGTCCGTCTCAAGTGACAGACGGCGACAGACGGATTTTCCATGTTCGCTTCTAAACAAAACCAAGAAGCAACTACTCTCACTTCTTGTGTCTGCTTCTTCTATGAATACACCTAAATTAAACCTCCCAAAGTTTGAATGTCTGAGAGTATTGAGCATCCAAAGTGCAGGCCTAGTTGAAATGCCAAGAGCAATAAGCAAGCTAATCACCTTGAGATACCTTGATCTTTCAGGGAACAAATTCACCAAGCTCCCGGACTCCCTTACACAACTTGTCAATTTGCTTTTTCTAAGCCTATCCTGGTGTTCGGAGCTCCAGGAGCTACCAAGGGGCCTGAGCAAGCTGGAGAATTTGCTTGAGCTTGACCTTGACGATTGTCGTAAGCTCCAGAAATTGCCGACAGACATAAGCAAGTTGACAAATTTGCTTTCTCTTAATCTCAATTTCTGTGATAGTCTCGAGGAATTGCCAAGGGACATGAGCAAGCTGGTGAAGCTAAGAGAGCTTCGCTTAATTGGTTGTCTAAAATTGAGACATATGCCTGTGGGATTGGGGAATTGTACAGGTCTTGAAAGACTAGACTTGTTTGTAGCCAAAGGCCCAAGTTCGAGTTGGACGATTCCCAGTGGTTCTGACGATTATGAAGTGGGAGGGCTGGCTGATTTGGATCGCCTCAATAATCTCAAAGGGCGGTTAAGAATCAAAGTTGATGGGAAGTGGTCGTCAGAGTCGGAAGCCAGGGCAGCAAACCTGCAGGGGAAAGAGAAGCTTGAGGAATTGACGGTCGAATTCGTTGGGGGATCAAGTAGAGACAATGAGATGATGCTTGAAGGCTTCCAACCCAACGCTAATTTGAAAAGCCTATCGATTGTGGGTTACAACGGGAAGAGGATACCAAGCTGGATTCGTGATAAGCTATTGGAAAACGCAAGCACGTATATGTCTTGGCTCCTTTGGAAGGCTCCCAAACCTTGGAAGAGACTATATTTGTGATTTACCAGATTTGGAGTACATAGAGAGCACCACTACTGCTACTCCTTTGTTCCTAAGCCTTGAACTTCTGACCCTTAATTCGCTGCCAAGATTGAAGGGATGCTTGTCTGATGGTGCTGGTGCTACCACTTTTCCCAGGCTGAAGCGTTTAGACATTACCAGTGTGGGGTTAGAGGTTGTTCCTGCCGAATTTCAAGGCCTTTCCTCACTCGCAAAGCTTGTGATTGAGCATTGTAATCTCCTCAAGGGAATACCAGAGTGGATTGAAACCCTCGCCTTCCTCGAAAGGCTCAAAATCTACAGGTGTCCTCAACTGACATCGTCGCCACAGCAGATGGTTAAACTGTCCAACTTGGACTTTGACATCTCCATGGGAAGCGAATGGTTGAGTGGCAAAAGGCGAGGAAATGGTTCCACATCTTCGTCCAACTCCCACAGCCTCTGATACAACATTTATGTACTTATTATTTATACCTAATAAATTACCGGAGTTGTATCTGTTCTCAATTGGCCCCGCTTTTTCAATTTTTTCTTTTATTATTGCAATTTGTCTATTTTATGACGAAATTGCCGATTTCTAAGTTAAAGGTCACACATGTTCTTATAGACATTAACCTTCCTTCTCATTGTAATGCGAATTAGCCTTTTGCTATCAAGTTATAGAGAGTCTCTTTACACAATTACACACACACACACTCTCTGCCATTAAATTATCTTCGCATTGACTTTACCTATAACATTGCTTGATCTATCTCCAGTACAGAGGAAGAAAATCGCTTATATTTTTATTCCGAGCATCTAGTTTGCACACAAGATCATAACATGTTCGCAATCTCAAAATCTACAATACCTCTAATTTCAATCTCGAACCTTCCATGAATTGAAGTATATCTTGTATTGATCCCCTTTTGTTTGAATGACATTTTCTAGAATTTCAAATTTGGTACACATTGATAAGGTTCATTTTCTTGGATTTC
>JACYFF010002017.1:55875075-55970123 GCA_017589665.1 Selenicereus undatus
TGAGCAATTCCCTTTTTAAATTTTGCATTTTCAATTGAGCCCGAAAAATCCACCCATTTTATATGCAAAATCACTGTCACACTAACATAAAAAAAAAATGCCCTCAAATATTTTCTACACATAAAATCTAATGTTTTTATTTTTGATGGTGCTGCTCATTTTCGAACATGCATGATGCATCCCATTAATATTATGTTTGGTTTGATGTAATGTAATAACAATGTAATGTAATTAACTTTGCAATGCAATCATGATTACTTAGTTTGTGGTAATCATAATTACAAGATAGTTCTTTTGTTGCAATACTCTCATATAACCAAATAATGTAATGAAAACACAATTACAAATTTGTTTGCATTACAAAGTTAATTACATCTAGCCAAACAACACCTAAGATCTACACTTAGTTTGAAAAATTCACCATTTACCCTTGTGTATGTATACCATACAATTTAATCTAACACAAGTATAGAAAACTATCAAGAAAACCCAAATTCCTCTAGTCCCTCCCCAAAAAGATGTCTCCCATACAATTTTTATGTTTTTCTCTCCTCTTATTCATACTATTCTCATTTACCAATGCATCCATGACAAGAACCTCCTACTACTCACCCCCAAAGTCCTATGAGCCCCCTCCCTTGGCCCTGTACCTTTCCCCTGCTAAGCCTACGAGCGACATCTACCAGTACTTAGCCAGCCAAAACTCGGCTAGGGCTATTGGTGGGCTGCCACCACTGGCCTAGGACAACAAGTTGGCAGCCTACGCCTAATGGTGGGCCAACCAACGACGCAGCGATTGTGGTTTGGTCCACTCCAATGGGCCTTATGGTGAGAACATATTTTGGGTAGAGTTGAGAATGCCTGACCCAGCACAATAACACGATAAGAACATGACTCGAAGTTACTGAGAGAAATCCGAACCCGACCTGCACTGAACTGATTTTGATCTGAAGTCGACACGATTAGACCATTTGGCATGAAAAACTCTTATTTTTCAATTTAAAACAAACTTAGGCTATTTTTAACACCAACACGAAATTGACCCGTTTATTAAATGGATCGACCTGACACGACCCGTTTTCCAGCTCAAATTTTGGGCGAGTAGCTCTACTTTTTCACCTGCTTTTGTTGTCCAATCTTGGGTTGTGGAGAAAAGGTGGTATGATTACTACTCAAATTCTTGTGCTTATGGGCAAGATTGTGGGCTGTTGTGCTAAGGCTATTTGTTATGGTGGTCAAGGTGTCTTCATCACCTGCAACTATGATCTAGCTGGGAGCTACATTGGAGAAAGGCCCTACTAATTGAACCCATAGGTCATAGGTGGCCCAATTTTAATTTCTTGGCTTAGTAGAAACCAAGACCAATATGCCCACGAACTATCAAATCGCGACCTTATTGATTGTATGTGGAAAGAAAAACTCATGGTTCTCTTGTTTGTATTACCTGTTTTTGTGCATTAATGGAAGTACAGTGGCAAATTGATTTATGCCAATCCCAGTTAAAGGGCTCCTGTTTCCTTCTAGCTTCGAAGTGGTGGGCGCTGCTATCTTTTCAAGGGGCACTGTTCCACCGATGCAATACCATTTTTGTTCATTTGTATTTTGTTTTACTAGCCTCTATCATGAAGAGGAATGTAAGGTCATTATCGTTTCCTGTCTTGTTTTGGACCTGTTTTACTCTCCTTACTATCTGGATATGAAAATACTTGCATGGAATGTTCAAGGTGTTAAAAAATGACAAATTAGGGAGGAAATCCATTGTATTGTAAGATCTCATAAACCTAAAATAGTATTTCTGACTGAAACAATGGTAGCGGAAAACTTAACACAACGACTTATTTCTACTTTCAGTTTCGAGCATTATGATTATGTTAATCCTGTAAACCATTCCGGTGGTATGTGGGTACTATGGAATAGTACAAATGTATTTGCCAATTTTATGATTAAAGAACACCGGCTTATTCATATGCTTGTGTTCGATGTCAAAACACAACAAATGGTTACACTTTCCAGCATTTATGCCCCGATAAAAAACTCTAAAAGACCGAATTTCTGGAACCATATTTCTGAGCTAAATGCTATTATTGATACCCCTTGGTGTATTATAGGTGATTTTAATGATTAGAGAATAATATAGATAAAACGGGGGGAGCTCCGATTGCCTAATCCCAATGCAAACGTATCCCTGCTTTCTTGAATACAGTCAACGCATCTAGTATTTTGTTTTGGGTCGACCATTCACCTGAAAATCTAGGATATAGGGCCAGCTTATTTATGGAAAATTAGACCGAGGTATTGGTAGACAAGATTGGCATAATCTGTACCCTACTGCTACTATCACTCATAGTCCCTTTACGTGTTTTAATCACTATTTCCTTCTTCTCAATACTCAAGGATCATCATCAAGCCATAAACAACCCACCTTTCGCTTTCAGCCAGATTGGCTTCAGCACGAACAGGTTCACTCTATTGTTTGACATCAGTGGTAACGCCCTGTTCTTGGTTCGCCAATGTTCCAGATTGCACACCATCTCAAAAGTATTAAGAATAAGATCAAATCTTGGAAAATCACTTCCGGGCCCAACCACAAAAAACGGAGAAACTGCATTATGTGGAGAACCGTCTTATTGACAATGCTAATAATCCACGACTTAATCATTGGCATAATAGGCTAATCAAACAAAGAGAAAAATTAATGCTCTTTCATCAAAGATTTTGGGGCTGCTTAGTTAGAAAACAATGGTTAACTAATGGTGATCGGAACTCCCGCTTTTTTCGCCAAATGGCAATAGCGCATAAACGATGTACTTTTATCTCAAGGATCAAAAACAAGGTTGGTGGCTGGATTGAGGAGATTGACTTGATTTAAGCCAAATTTTGTCAGGATTTTCAACAATGATTTACTTCCAGTCATAATGCCTGTACTACTTTTACTCGCATCACAGTATTACAGAAGGTCATGGAATTAGAAAACTTGTGCCTTATTCAATCGGTTACCAAAGAGGAAGTTCATCAAGCTCTCTTTTAGATGAAAGCTTATAAAGCCCCCAGGTCAGATGGGTTTGGTGCTGTGTTTTTCCAGAAGTTTTGGCCCCTCATCAAAGAACTTCTTTGTTTGGCCATCCAAGATTTCTTTTGTACAAGGAAATTGCTTAAGCAATTTAATCACACCTGGATTGCACTAATACCAAAAGTGGATAACTCTGAGGAAACAACACATTTTCGGCCTATCAGCCTATGTAATATGTTCTACAAGATCATTGTAAAAATTCTGGTCAATAGAATGCAGCCTGTCCTGGAACGTAGTACAACCAACCCAAAGTGCTTTTGTTCCTCGTCGGGCCATTCATGACATCATTCTGTTAGCGCATGAAGTTCTAAATAAATTTCATCATATCAAAGGAAAAAAGGGCTATGTTGCCATTAAGCTTAACATGGAAAAAGCTTATGATCGTATTGAATGGGACTTTCTGCAGCATAGCCTCAGGAGTGTGGGTTTTCACCCTCAATGGATCACCTAGATACTGAAATGTGTCACTACAGTGACTTACTATCTCGTTATTAATAATGAAACCTGCGGATTCTTTAAATCAACCCAAGGGTTGCGGCAAGGTGATCCCCTATCACCATACTTATTTATTCTTTGTATGCATATTTTAGCTCCAAAACTCCAGTTGGAGACGGTGCATCCGAAATCAGGTATCGGTATTCAATTGCACCACGGGCAGAGAGACTTCCATGCCTATTCTTTGCAGATGATAGCTTACTCTTTTGTAAAGCTTTTTCTCAAGTTGCTTTTAAGCTTAAAAGAATCGTAAATGAGTTTTGTCATCAATTTGGTCAACTGGTCAATTTTCATAAATCCAATCTTATCTTCTCGATAAATACGGCCAACCTAGACATGCTTCATATTGCAGGTATTTTTAATATTCCCCATAGTTCTTCCATTAGAAAATATCTTAGCTGTGTCGACCTCGCATTGCCACTTTCCAGGGTCTAGTAAGTAAAGTTGAAGCCAAACTTTCCAATTGGAAAGCTAAGATGTTATCAAAAGTTAGATGGACAGTGCTTATCTTGTCTAATCTTGAAGCGCTACCTGCACATACCATGCAGTACTTTCAACTACCGACTACTGTTACGCAAAGGCTTGATTAAATCAGTCGGGAATTTTTTTGAAAAAAATCTTCCAATGACAAAGGGCTTCCACTGGTTGCCTCGGATAAAATATGTAAACCAAAAAAATTTGGAGTTCTAGGCACAAGAAATCCGGTGCAATCAATACTGCATTTTTGGCTAAATTAGGATGAAGTTTCTCACGCAACCAGATAATTTTTGGGTAAGGCAGATGCGAGCAAAATATGGTTCGCCTTACCAATTCTTTCATGCTACCCCCAAACAAACCCACTCCTCGTTTGGAAATGTTTGCTTAGACAGAGAAGCTCTCTCGCAAAGGGAATGCGCTAGCAAGTAGGCAATGGGCAAACAATAAATTTTTTTGGTTGGATGTGTGGTGCCATAACACTTCTCTAGTAGAGCTATTAAATGATGCTAGTGCCCAGGGCACTGATCCGACATTAAAAGTCAGTGAATTCATCCTGCCAGACAAACGGTGGGATATACTAAAGTTGTCATAAGCTGTCCCTGCTTCTATACTTCCGACTGTACTAGCGGTGCCCATCCCCTTAACTAATGTCCCTGATAAGTTCTTTTGGGGCCTTACAGGTAATGGGGAGTTCTCAGTTAAATCTGCTACAAGGCAGGCACATGATACTCTCGGGTCTGACCCGCCCCCATGGAAGTTTAGGTGGATTTGGAAGCTGAATGTTTTGCCGAAAATCCAAATTTTCCTTTGGCAATTATGCCACAATGCATTACCTTCTAGGGGTAATTTGCTGCGTCAAGGGATTTCTATTGATCCCATCTGTCCGGCTTGCCTCTCCCATATTGAGGACACTGAGCATCTTTTTGCACTTTGCCCGTTTGCTGTACGGGTCTGGGATTTGGCCATCAAGCATGGGTGGATCGGCCAAGCTCCCTTTAAGACATTATAACATAATGTCTGTGATGTGCTGCATGAGTGATCTAGAAAATGCTGGGCAACCATGCCTAGAATTGTTGTGCTCCTTTGGAGTATCTGGAAAAGTCGTAATTCGCTTATCTTCCAGAACTCTTTGCCAAAGCCCATGTACACCCTTATTCGAGCTAAACGTAGATGGGCTGAATGGAAACAATGACATGCTCCCCACTTCTTTCCACTCCATTCCTGAGCTCCTGACTACCATAATCCCTGATGCCCACCCGATTCATTCGGTGGACCTCACCTCCAGACGATGTTCTTAAACTCAACTTTGATGGTAGCTTGTCTCCGGCTGGTGCTGTAGCAGGATACATCTTGCGTGACGATAGCAGACAACTCATCATTGCAGGGACTAGTTTTATGTATGATGCACCCATCCTGGTAATAGAAGCCTTAGCATTACGGGACGGTCTAAAGGTCGCCGTTGACACAGGAATACTACACCTCCAAATTGAAGGGGATAATCGCATAGTCATTCAGGATGTCAAGGGTGCAATTCAAACTCCCTAAAGAATTCAAATCCTTGTCCAAGATATTCGTAATATGTTATCAAGATTTACGGCACTAACTATTTAGCATGTTTTTCGTGAAGGTAATGTGGCTGCAGACTAGATTGCTAAATTGGGAGTGTTACTCAAGACATATCTATCTTTTGCTCACTCCCCTTCCCTTGAGCTTGACTGTATCATACACGATGACTATTTAGCTAGATCCCTTGAGAGAATGGCTATCTAAGGTTTGCTTGTACTTACCCATTTTCAAAAAAAAAAAAAACCCCTGTTTTTGTGCCTATTTTTTGTCTTCCTAGTCTCCTTGGTGGATCGTGTACCTTAGATCAACGGATTTAGGATTTGGTGGAAAGAACCACTTAAACTTATTTTGGTCCTTCGTTTTCCTTACCTTGTAATTGAAATTTATCAAATCCAATAACATAAATTGGTGATTATTTAATGGTCTTTTTCATTTCTAAAGAATATTTTTTATTGTAAAGATATCATATGATTGTTTATCAAATCCCAAGATAGACAAATACATGTATATCTCATACAGGTAAAAGACAACAATAGAGATCTAAGCGATGTAATCATTTAGGGGAGTTTGGTTGTTAATCGTTTGGATAACTTTTCGATGAGAATTTATTTTGGGAAGTTTTGGTTGTTTGACTAAGTTTTGATTGTTTGGTTAATAGTTATTTGGAATGATTATTTGAAATCAAAATGTTATTTCTCAAAAAGCTATTATCAATAGTCTTTTGTATTTGCTTATTCAGTTTTTTCTCCCAAATGAAAAAATAAACAAAAGTTAACCAAAATTACACCAATTGTCATTGTTAACAAAACTAGTGCAAATGCAAATAGAATTTACATTAACAATAATGTCCAAATAACAAATTAAAATAAAATTATGGGCTTTACATCAATTAGAATACATATTTAAAAGAAAATTAGATAAATAACCAATACAAATTAGATTTAATAGATGACAAAATGGGTTAATGAATATAGCCAACTATAAATATCACGTAAATTTTAACTTATGTTCATAAGAATTTTTGAATCAAATATCCATAAGAAAAATCAAAGAATCAATAAATAGAAATAATATGGAAATAAATAGTAAAATAGAATTTATAAGCATAAAGGGAGTTTCATCAAACAACTTTTTTATAAATGGTTAATACTAACAAACATTATGTTAAAAACAACCCATGCAATTACAGCTAATATATAATGTCTTGTAGGTTGTGTGGGGTGCCTTCAAGATGTTGTTATCACACGTTGATATCTAAGGTTAGTATTATCCAAAGCCATAGCAGAGTAATCTTGTTTCTATTTATTGAGGTTATCAAATGCAAGTGTATATATCATATTTACAATTAGATAATTTCTGCGCTTTTGAAGTGTGTGAATTTATAAGGGGTGTGTGGATTTTATTAGGTTTCATTTTCATAATTTTTTTTTGGGCTAAATCAACTATTCCCCCCCCCCCCTCAAAAAAAAGTGATAATATGTGGAGGTTAGAATTTGTACAAGAGAAGCAGGTGTAGACAATTTAATGATGCTTACAACTTTAAAGTATTTTCTTAACGGAAAAATCAAAAGTTCAAAATTTTACAAATCTAGTTGATAAGTAATATACGGCGTAAATACGACATTGGAAATTTGTGACAACTGTTCGTTCAACCAACAGTTGAAACAATTTGAACTATAAAAAACAAGATAAAAATCCAAATCAAAACGGAAAATGACTGAAGATTTTATTTTTATTTTTTCAGGAAATGGTTTGTTTTTTTGATGCCTAATAAAATAAGTTATGTTGGAATGTGAATTAAAGTTCATGTGGAATGATTGAAGTGTGGGCCAAAATGTCTTAAGGAAACCAACAAAACGGATAGAGCCTCCTCCAAATTCTAAGCTCACGGGTTCGTCTGAATTGGCCTCCAACAATCACATTATGCCATGTTGACTTGCTACCTACCAATCGCTGGATTTTTTAAGTACTTTTACGCAATCAGCACAAGCAAGTCGTCACAATAACTACATCACAAGTAGACCTGGCAAAACTGACCCGAAACCCGAAACCCGAACCGATTAATCCGGATCCATACCCGAACCGACACCCGAAATGGGCTGAACCGATTTGGACCCGAACACCCGACGTAAACCGATCCATAACCGAACGAAACCCGAAATTGACCAACACCCGAAATGACCCACACCCGAAATGACCCGACCCAAGTTATACCCGATCCATAATGACCCGACCCGAAGTGAACCGAAAATGGACAACCCATACCCGAACCGTACCCGACCCGTTTTAAAACCGATCCAATTCCTACCCGCCTCAATTTAACCCGAATTAAACCCGAACCGAATATACCCGACCCGAACATAACCCGAACCGAGTATACCCGACCACAATATAACCTAAAATCGTAAGCTGCTAATCCAATAAGTTGTCAATCATTGTACTAGTTCAATATTTGTAAAGCTAATTTGGCTATAACATAACCAAGTAAACCAACGATCCACATCACAATGCCAAACTCAACGGGCCACTCACCCGGAGACATTGGGGTTAACATCCCCCAAACTGTAGCATCAATACTACATCACATGCCAGTTCTTAATTCAACTACTACAAATGCAACAACAATCCAAAATAAAGTTTACATCAAATATAGAAGTTCACATGATAATCCTTGATCTTCTTCTTAGTTACATAACTAAGCTTCAATGAAATTCACACAAATTATAATGATAAGAGGAACGCAACGCGCCTAAGTCTCCAACTGCGAAATCTGATCAAGTAAAAGAAGTCACAATCAATCTCAATAGTCTTCTAAACATGGAAACTGAGATAATGCAAGTGATTAGCAAACAAAAACAAGATGGCGTTTGATCAATTACCTTGACAATCATTTACGTCGAGGGGAAAATCTAACACCTTTAGTAGTTGACCAATCCACATTTGATCCAATGAATTCTTCTTCTTCTTCTTGCGCTAAAGTGAAACAAAATGCCCAACAAAAATTCACCAAAAGTAGGAAAAAAATAAATATAAATAAATGAAAAAGAAAATATTTAATACTTACATTGAAAGCCATATAACCAAGTCCGGGTTGTTATCAATGCTTCCACATTCTCAGGAATATAAGAACTTCTCCACTTATTTAAAATCCTACCTCCAATGCTAAATGTTGACTCCGAAGCAACGGTTGTGAGTTGGACGCTTAGAATATCCCGAGCTAGATGAGAGAGCTCACCATACTTCTCTTGATTGGTTTTCCAAAACTCTAAAATATCCAAATCCACTTTACGCTCAATTTTGGGATCCTCCAAATAAGTATCAAGTATTGACTTTCCACTTCCACTTGAATACTTGCTATCATTCTCATCAAATTCCTTCAAAATACAAAATTGCAACTAATATGTAGAAATATAATAAATAAAATTTTATAACCTTAATATCAATTAAACTGGGAAAAAAAAATTTCGATTGATCTCACTACGGTTCCCTTAAAAAAACAAAGAAGAGCAAGATAGTATAAAATTATAGAAACATACCGCCAAATAATCAAATTTGCGTTTGCGATTTCCAATTCTTGAACCCGCTTTGCCAGTGTTTGATGATGGTGTTGATGATGCAATAGGAGTTCGAGGAGTAGGGCTTTGGGAATACTCTCTAAGAAGCATCTCCAACTTTAATTGTATATCATTCACTTTTCTAATTGCCATCTCCTTATTTTCATAGAATTTCTCATAACAGTACTTGATAAACACCAACTTACATCGAGGATCAAGAATTGTGGCAAAAATAAATAATAAAGTATACTCACTCCAATACTTATCAAACTTTGCTCTCATCTCCCTGACCATGTTCCTGATAATTGGATCATCACAATCTAATTGTTCTTTCAAGAACATATCAATCTTCCACACATTTTCGAAGTACATGTTCGATGTAGGGTACTTGCTACCGGAAAACATATGAGTTATATCACAAAAAGGTCCAAGAAGCTCATGAATTCTTGCAATCCTCTCCCATTCATCATTTGTCAGAAGGGTCTTGTACATAGGATCAATTTGAGCAAGTAACTTAAAAGCATCAATATAAAGAAGTGCTCTATCAAGCATTTCATAGGTCGAGTTCCACCTAGTAGGCACATCCAACCACAAAGCCTTGCTTTCTAATATCATACACCGTTTAACATAATGCTCAAAAGTCCTCTTTCTAGACTCTGATCCCTTGACATATTTCACACTTTCTCTAACCTTAACAACACAATTATCAATTGTTTTCAACCCATCTTTAACAACAAGATTCAAAGTGTGTGCCGCACACCGAATATGAAAATATTTTCCATCACTTAATAAATGCCCCATCTCATAAAGTTTGGATCTTAATTCATCTTGCATTTTGTCATTGCTAGATGCATTGTCCAATGTTATTGAAAAGATCTTATGTTGAATGCCCCATTCTTGCAACAAGTCATACACAACACCACATAAAATAGATCCAGTATGAGGAGGTTCTAAATGATGAAAATTTAAAACTCTAGTAGCCAACTTCCAATTGGAATCCACATAGTGAGCAGTCAAGCACAAGTATCCCTCTGTTTGACAAGATGTCCACATGTCACAAGTCAAAGAAATGCGCCCAGGAAGCGCATGAAGAGCTAACTTAAGTTGTTGTTTAAATTGAGCATGTAACTTGAGGCAATCAGCTTTCGTTGTATTTCTAGTTATGGTTCTAACTTCATTGTTTAAGTATGAGTGAATCTCCTTATTTCCTTCATGCTCAACCCAAGAAAAACTATACCCATGCCTTATGATCGCCCTAGCTAGCAAATCACGATAAACTTTTTGTTCAAACCTTTTCTCACCTCCTCTTTCTTCATATGCCTTTGTAGCTTGATATGCTTTACACTTCTCCAAGTGCTTCTTCATATTGCTCGTGCCATATTGCGCAATAGCAATAAAAGTTGCTTTCTTGCAATGTGAGCATTGTGCTCGCTTCTTGCCATCAGTGAAATTGTTCCCATCAATCACAATAAAATCTAGCCACACCGAGCTTCTTTTTTTATCATCTTCAACAACGGCATCAAGGGTTGTTGTCATAGAAATGGGAGTCAACATTGCATTGGCATGCATTTCATTTCCTTGTCCTTCATTTTCCATAGCTACCTGCATTTAATTCAATAATTAGTTTGGAAAAACATATATACCAAAACTTTTTTACATGGCATTTACAGCATTTTTTAAAAAAAAAAACACTTGTGTACATGTAGTCTGCATTCAAATGCACGTGTATCTGTACTTTTACTTTAAGTAACATTAGGGAACTGATTAAAGAAAAATAAAATACAACAACCAACAATGCCCAATCGCCCCCCTTGCCAACCGGTTCTTCTAAATCGAGCTCAGCTCTGAACCCAACTATTGAACCTGCCAGCATTATGGTTTATAAGCCCCTATTTTGTCATCATCCACAGCAGCAACAACACAATTTCTAGCCCCCTCTAGACTCTCTACAAGGCCCTGTTATACGATATCCTACACCTAGATTTGAATTAAGGCAACTTGCAAGTTCAGGAATCAGGATCCTTGACCATGGCCATCATTTGCAGGAATTTTTCCTCAGGAAAGGACATAATGGGAAAGAAATGGGTTTCAGTTCAGGTTTAGCTCGGGTTCTGTTCATTTCAATTTCTACTCAGTTTAGGTTTCTTCCCAGTTCGGGTTCAGTTCTCTCTGCTCATGTTCCTGTTCACTCCAGATTCCCAGCAATTCACAGCAACTTACTGAAAATATACATTAAAAGGAAGGCCTATAACAGAACAGATGTGGTTTCACTTGTTCCAGTTTCAGGTTCAGATTCATAGGTTCAGGTTCAGATTCAGCTCCAGTTCAGTTCAGCTCCGGTTCAGTACAGTTCAGCTTAGGTTCAGTTCGGTTCTGTTTCTGTTCAATTCAGGTTCTGTTCGATTTAGTTCGGCTTAGGTTCAGTTTGATTCACGTTCAATTCGGTTCAGGTTGAACACCCAATCTAACAAAGATGTAAAGCAGATCAGAAGAGCTACACCCAAAAAAAAAAAGAACACACACACAAAGACACAAGAGTCAGTAAACTAACTTGAAAAGTCTTCTTCAGAGTGTCATCAACTACAAAGATAGAAATTTGAGAAATTTAGAAGGGAAATCAAAAGCTCGGAACTTAATGGGATGCTAGCACTGACCTCCTTCCATCAAATCATCAATGACTCAAACTGTTTAATAGCATCGTCATTGGCAATGCCCATTTCGATTATTCAACAAAAACCACAAAAAATCCAGCAAAAAACACACAGGAGCAACCACCTTCTTGGTATGTTTCAAATTAAACCTCTAAAAGAAAAAAAGAAGGGATTTTTAAAGCTGGGCAAGATCAATTTGGTGGTGGAAACCCATAATTGAGAAGCTCTCATTTGTTCGACGCTTCTTCCTCATAAGCCCAACCCCATCCCCGCATCCCAGGCGCTACCACCAGTCCACCACCACCACAATTGAATATTTGAATCTATTAAAGATATATGCAAACAAAAGACCAAAATTTTCACAACCCAGCTCAGATCTTGAAGCACCCAATGAAGTACAAGGATTAAAGAGAAGAACAAGAAGACAATAAAACTCACTAGCGTCCGATGTGAGCAGATTTGAGGAGGAAACGACAGAGCAGCGATAGCTTGACTGCTTGAGGCTTCAGAGAGATCGAGCCCAGAGATTTAGAGAGATGCGTCTGATGCGAGAGAGAAAGTGAGGAGGAGGAGAGTACAAGAGGGTCGCGACACTGCTGGCCTGGGCAGCTGGAGTCTCTTGCAATTTCTAGGGTTTTAGTTCACTTTGAGGAGAGGGACATGGGGTTTGGGCGTTTGGCTGAGACAGAGAAAGAGAACTAGAGAAGGTGAGCTGTGACTTGTGAGCAGACTGAGAGTCAGAGACTTGTGAGTTTGAGGGCAGGCAGCGGCAAAGTTTTGGATTCTAATTTCTAATTTTTCAATTTGTTCCCCCAAAAATTCAAAGTTCCGTAAAATTGAAAGTCCAACCACAAATGAAATCCAAGAAAATTTTAGAAGAAAAATAAAATAGTTAATAATTTTTAATTTATAATTTGATAAATCCGTAATAAAATTATAAAAGATATAATATTTTAGGCATAATTTTATTTTATTTTGGTACTGCTAATTTTAACAAAAACAAAATTAGGCATAATTTCAGCGAGACCACCGTGCTAGGTCTGCGAAGAGGGCTACAGAAAAACAAATTCAAGGCATTCTAACATATATTTATTTAATCTTTTTCATGGTATATGCCATAGTGAAACAATACCAACATAACTCTTTACTTTTCGAAATTTGTTGGTATAACTATAAAAATACCAACAGACCATTTGGACATCGTAAATAATGTTGGTAATATATTAACAATACCATCAGATGCATTGCTTTTGTTGCAATTTATTTGTGTTTCTTTGGTGCCAAAACTCATAGTCATTTTACCAACAAAAACATTAGTCTGACGGTACAAATAAACTTTTACCAACAGAAAATATTATTTGTTGCTATGCTTCTGTTGCAATAACTCCCTTTTTTTGTAGTGTAACTGTCATGGTAAATCGTAATCCTTTAGATAGTTGCACTTCCTAATAATTTTACTTAAACTTTAAAACTTTTATATATATATATATATATATATATGGACATATAAACGATTAAACTTTAACGTATGACTTGAAAGAAAAACATATAATAAATGGGTTTGTCTAATTAAACAAATTTTATCTTTTAACTATAATTTACTATTTGAAATGAGCACATTCAAAAATCAAAATATACACTGACCCGAAATTAACTCGACTTAATTTACACCTAATCTGGTTTACACCCGACCCGACATTCACCCGAACATTGAACCGAATCCCACCCGACCCAAATTACACTCGACCCATACCCGATCCGAATCGGGTTACCGTAGATAACCCGAAACATACCCGACCCAAACTCCAACCGAATCGAACCCAAACCCGACCTGAACATGGTTAACCCGAATTTGACCCGAAACCCGAACTTCACCCGAACCGAACCCGAACCCGACCCGACCATGATTGACCCAAAAGTTACCCGACCCGAACTACAACCCGACCCGTACCCGACCCAAATGACCCGTTTGCCAGGTCTAATCACAAGACAACTATTTGTAAACAAGAAATCTAAACACTTCTGTATAGAGATAAACTATACAATGAAATTTTAGAGTATTAAAACAGACATCAATAATGCAAATAAAGTCATTTCTATGAGCTTTAACCCAAGTAATATGTGACATTCATCAAAGAAATTGCTAGAATTTGAAGTCTAATACATTATATTCTCTTTTTTGGGGGGAAGGGGTTGTATTTAACCGACCTAATTTTTCATTGAACCTGAATCTAATATGTGTATTCTCTTTTTACCGATGATATCCTCTTATCTAGAGTAGTCTAATTTTTTTTGATGTCATATTTACAATTAGATAATTTATGTACTTTTGATGTCGATAGAAGTACCATTTTTCTTATGAAGTGTGTGAATTTGTAAGGGGTGTGTGGATTACATTACGTTTCATTTTCATACTTTTTTTTGGGTAAATCAATTATCCCTTCATGCAAAAAAAGTAATAATATGCGGAGGTTACAATTTATACAAGAGAGCACTTCAAGAGAAGTAGTTGCAGACAATTTAATGATGCTTACAACCTTAGAGTATTTTCTTAAAAGAAAAATCAAATTTTCAAGATTTTGCTAATCCAGTTGATAAGTAATATGCGACGTAAATATGACCTCTGAAATTTGTGACAATCTTTCGTTCAACCAACAGTTGAAACAATTTGAACCATAAAAAACAAGATAAAATCCAAATCAAAACGGAAAATGGCTAGATTAGATTTCGATTTTGATATATCAAACACCACACCACAACTTACTACTGAAGATTTTATATATTTTATATACATATATATATATATACATATATTTTATATATTATATATATATATATATATATTAATATTATATTATCCAACTACATTATTTCCATTCTTCTCACTAGTATTTTCATAAATTGTAACTTAATAATAATGTTAGTTTATGCAATTCTTCTTCATCTGAATTCATCTATAATATTGACCATTTCAAAATTAGAGGACATTGCCATTTATCAATATGTAGAGTGGTACTTTCCTGAAATTTATTTAACTAATTTTCACTCTTACTTCACCAATCTAAAACTATGTTTTCATTCTTGATTCACCAATATGAAACCAACACAACTTGCGACAATCCACTTAAAATATATAGCCAAAATTTCAAAAGAGATGACTACAAAAAATTGCAACCTTGAAGTCATTCTCACTACCACATTCTTTTGTGCTCCCCATGAACGCTTCAATCAATATCGTCAAGCACCTCCACTCCTGTTCACTAACATGTAACTTCAAGTACGGCAAATATATATAGCCCATAAACGAGCACCACTTTATCCCAAAATAGAGTTCGTCATGAAGCCTTATAATTTCTTCCTCATCAATTCTTTCTTCACACTTACTATTATATTCCATCCTCATACTCCAATCCTAACCCTTCCCCATCCACCTTAGAAACCACCCCACTCGATCCCAATGCCTCCTATGCTCAAATCTACGACATCTCCAAGCAGCTCTGCTGGGGGTGCATGAAAGAGTCCCTTGAGTTCCTCGTGCGACACAACCTTGCTCGAGCTAAGAACACTACTAAAAACCGGTCATTTTCTGGGGGAATACTCCCGCGGACGGCCATCCGTCGGACTCGGCCGACAGATATTCCAGCGAGACACCCGTTGGTCACCCCTTTTTTTGAAAACTGGCTGCGTAAAGGTTCTTTTTCATTTTCGAAAGGTTCGACGGACTTGTTCGCCAGAATCTCCGGCGGATATTCTGGCGGAACGAGCCATCAGCCGGCGGTTTTTGAAAATTGTCGCCTTCCTTTTTGGTTTTTGAGGGGTCCGACGGACGTGTCCGTCGAAAAATCCGTCGGACAGTTATGTCCGACGGACGTCCTGGCGGACATGTCCGTCGGACAAGGAGGCCCGACGGTCATGTCCGTCGGCCCCTCTTTAAAAGAGCCCTGACTCGGGTTTCGCGAGTCAGGCGCTCTCTCTCTCTCATTCCTCTCTCCAAATTCGCCCCCCTTCCCTTCACCCTTCCCCCGCCGGTTGCCGTGGGTCGTCGCCGTTTTGTGCCCGCCCCCGCCGTTCGCCGGCCTTGTGTGCCCCGCCCCCGCCCATCGACCACCTCCTCTTCATCGCCGAGTCAGTGGGCCTGACGTTGGTTGTGAGCGTCGACCGCCCATCCCGCCGCCGAGCTCCGGTGCCTCCCACCGGCGTCGCCACCGCCACTTCGCCGCCGCCGCCGCCGCCTCTTCACCGCTGGTCGACCTCAACATTCCCGCCATTTGTGGCCCATAAATTTCGTTATCTTGAAGTAAGTATTTAAACCTAAATATTTTGTAGATTTGTGAAATTGAAGAGATAATTTTGATAGTTTTGTGGTAATTGGTGATTGGTGATTGGTAGATTTATATTGAGTGATATTTGAAAATTGATTGTTGTGAAAAATTAAAAATGTATGGATTGTCGCATGCGGTTTGGTAAATTATAGTGGATTGATTATGTGATATGTGTTAAATTGTTGATAATGGTTTGTGTATGTTGAAATTAGTGTGAAAATTAATATGTAATTGTTAGGTAAGTGCTATTATTAGTAATTTGTTGATGTTCTTAATTATAGTGAAGCGAAGAATTTGTTCGTACAGACATTGAACATAATTAGTTGTGAAATGTATTTATTGTTGAGGATTGATAGAAAACAATTAGTAAGCAACTATGAGGTTATATTATTCCGTTAAATGTGAAAAAGTTGTGCGTATATGTTGCTATGTACGATTTGAGGGAAGGGTGTTATTTGAATTTGTGTGTTAATGAGATCGATTTTTGTGGATTATTAATGTGAAGGAAATGGGTCGTAAGAGAAAACGTATTGCGAAAGGGGAAAAATCCGTTATTGTTGTTGTGAGTGTCGTTATTGTCGGTGTGCATGTCACAACTTTGGGCTCTCACTTCAGATATTGAAATAAGTTTATATCCTGACTTCATTGTCGTAATATATATGTGCTTTTGTTGGTATCCTGTTAATCATAGCGTATGATGAAATAGTTTAATGATAAGTCAATCATGCGTTCACTTGCATATGAATTAAAATTCTCAGCATAAGTCGATGGTTAAAGTAACCAATGTACTGTTTACTTTGTCAATGATGAACAGTGGATAATATGTGTGGACCACCCCATCGGAGTGGATGTATGAAAGATTTCTGTCAGGGACAAAATCTTATAGGCAGGAGTTCTTAGAAGGAGTAGAAATGTTTGATCAATTTGCAAGGTGTCAAACAGAGTTCATTAATAATGGGCATTATAGATGTCCTTGTGCCAAGTGTGAAAACAGAGCATATAGGGAACCTGATGATTTTAAATTACACCTGTACCAAAACGGCTTTGTTAAGGGGTATTGCTATTGAACATCTCATGGGGAGATAGAACCAACTACATTTGCAAATGTTGGCAGTGGTAACCAACAAAACTTATATGATGACATGGCTCCAACAAGTCCTATGGATTTCGATAACGCAAACTCGTTTGTCGATAGTGTTGGAGCAATGGTGAACGATGTCATTGTTACTAATGAGGTTGAAGTTAGTGAGCAACCAAATGCAGAAGCTCAGGCATTTTATGATATGCTTCAAACTGCTCAGACGCCTTTGTGGGAGGGATGTTCAAACCAAACTAAGTTGTCCAATGTTGTGAGGTTGATGAGTATCAAATTTGATTACAATATGCCACAGAATTGTATGAATGAGGTGATGCAGTTACTGCATGAGAGTTGCTCGCCAGACAATTGTGCGCCCCAAAGTTACTCAAAGTTGAAAAACAAGGTCCGAAGTTTGGGTTTAGATGTGCACAGGATTGATTGTTGCCGCGGTGGATGTATGTTTTACTTTAAGGAAGATTCGGCCCTTGAAAATTGCAAGTTTTGTTATTTGCCAAAATGGAAGCTGATTAAGTCAGGCGATAATAGGAAGAAGTTAAAATCATATGCAAAAATGTTCTACTTCCCTTTGATACCAAGGCTGCAACGCCTTTATGCCCCAAGAAGCACAACTGAGCACATGAGGTGGCATTATAACAATAGGCGTGAGGATGGTATTCTATGTCACCCTTCAGATGGGGAAGCGTGGAAACATTTTGATCGCAAATACCCAGATTTTGCTTCTGAGCCTCGTAATGTGAGGCTTGGTTTGTGTGCTGATGGGTTTAGCCCTTTCTCACGATCTTCCCGTTCTTATTCAATGTGGCCTGTGATTGTGACACCTTGCAACCTTCCTCCAGATATGTGCATGACAACGCCATATATGTTCTTGACTTGCATTATACCGGGGCTGTCAAATCCAAAGAATAAAATAGATGTGTACTTGCAACCGTTGATTGATGAGCTCCGAACTCTATGGGATGGTGTCCAGACTTATGACATTTCCATGAGGCAGAACTTCTTGATGAGAGTTGCCTAAATGTGGACAGTGAATGACTTCCCCGCGCTCAGAATGTTATCTGGGTGGAGCACTCATGGTGTTTTGAGTTGCCCTGTTTGTATAGATCAGTTGAGGGCGACACATTTGAAACATGGGGGCAAAGCATCATGGTTTAACTGCCATCGTCGATTCCTGCCTCGACATCATGCGTTTCGGAAAAACCACACCGCGTTTTGTAAGGGAAAAGTGGTGAAAGAGGACCCTACATTCAAGAGAAGTGGCGAGGAACTGTGGAATGAGGTGCATAGTCTTGTAAAGCCTGTCGAGGGCTACAAATTTAACCACTACTTCAGTTATTATATACTTTTTATAGCGTAGGGAAGTAGGGATCGATCCACAAGGAAAGATTGTTGTAAATCGCTAGCTTAATCCTAAGTGATTTTTCTAATCAACTTGTTAAATCTAATTTTAATAATTCTAAAACGATTGAAATCTAATGAATAAAAATCTAGAAAAAGACCTAATAACTCTCCTAAATATTATGAATCATATTCTTGAAATAAAACAGTAAAAATATTTCCTGAATCTTTCAAAAAAATAAAATCAGAATTTTAACTGAAATTTTAATATAAACTCAAAACAGCAACTAATAATCAGAAAAATAAATATTAAAATTATCAAACAGTAACCTAAACTAATATTCTGCAACCTTATAAGCATATATCTTCAGAATAATTTCAGATTTAATTCAGGAAAATTAAATCAGTCAATTACTGCAGAATAATCAAACAGAATATTAAATCTTAAATTGGAAATAAAATATTCTGCATAAATAAAAATACGAAAATAATAAGGAAAATTACCCTAATCCCAGGACACAAATTTCTGGACATAAAAATACTTAATAATCGTAAATTAAAATTACAAATTGAAATATTCAGAATTAATAAACAAAAAACCTGCACATATCAATTTCGAAAAATAACTTTGAAAAATTATCAAATAATTTCCAAAAATCACGAAACTGAATATGAACAGACTAGGACACTTTATAAACCCTAGGAATTTATTGAAAGCAAAAAATAACGAAAATAACTATTTTTAGTCTAAATTCAAACAAACCGGGAATTAAATACGAAAACTCAATATAAAATTATAACTACTCCAAAAATCAAACTCTAAGCTATCTAAAAATACCTAGACACTCCTAAAAGACTATACTTTGGGGGGGGGGGGTTGGTTGAAATTATATTTAAGCTAGTAAAAATAAAACAAGAATTAACAAACAAATCAAATTAACTCTAAGTACCAAATAATCGAAAGTTATCAAATTTATGAAGGATGCTTAGCATAATCTCAATCCACCATGCAAATTAATATTTATCATTAACACATAAGTTAATTTTATTCATGAGTTAAACTGTAGAAGAGGTCCACCAGCGGTTCTTCCCCGTTTTTCCTTAGATTTTAGTTTACTTAGGTCCAGCCCTAATATAAACCCTACTAATTTGATAATCTTTACACCAGCGCAAAAATTTAACCAAATTAGAGCATTACGTATTAGAAAAACATCATTTAACACTTTGTAACCAATTTACCAGCAAATCGATTTAACAAAGATCTAAAGCGATTACCTAATTAAAAGAGATGGGTTTGAGCCATCCATGATTAATTAGGGTGATACCTAGGCCTAAAAAATTATAAATTTTACGTATTATAATTTTCTAAACTATCAATCGAAATTGTATTTAATCAACTAGCATGCATTCTAATCGATTTAACACAAGTTTCATAAACGATAAACGCTAATCGCTAAAGAATCATGAATATAATTCAACTAGGCATTAAAGCACACAACTTGTTTCAAAATAATTAATTTAGCATAGCTTCAAGAAGATTATACTAAGCACAAAAAATTACTCACTCATGTAAAAATTAAAATTACAATAATAACTTAAATATTTCATGTCTAATCAACAAACTAAACACAAAATTAAATAAACAAAGTAGGAATAATAATACCAACAATAATAATAATAATAAAATAAAAAGTCCTACTTTTGGTGATGATTGATGATCAGATGAAGCATGCGTGGGCTGGAGAAGCTTGGGCTGAGATTGATATCTATGATGTGCGTGTAGAGGAGGAAGGGAATGGCTGAAGCTTGACGTGAGGAGGAGCAGAAGAGGAATGCTGAAGCTGTTGATTGAGAACAGGGGATGAAGAAGATGGGAAGCTGCGTGGAGAGGGAGAAGAGGATGAGGGGCAGAAAGAAGGGGCTGAACGTGAGGGTTGTCCGTGAAGAGGAGGGATGGCTGAGGGTTTGAACCTGATGGCTGTTGCTGTGCGTGGGGAGGGAAAGAGAGGAGATGGCTGAGGCTGATATGTGAAGAAGAAAAAGAAGAAGAAGAAGAAGTGATGTTATGCGTGGTGGTGTGATGATAGAAGAAGAAAAAGAGGGGCTGTACGTGAATAGGAGGAGGAGAGGTGGAGATGAGATGATTCATGAAGGTGAAGAGGGAGCTGGTTTTATAAGATGGGGATTTAGCTTCTAGGGTTATCTTCTCCTCCCACCTTAGGTTTCTTCTTGCCCAAGACTTCTAGCCTTTCTTCAACTCTTGTAACCCTAGCCCAAGTAAATAATTATGAAAATAATATTTTTCATAAATTATTATTCCTGGACCGTCTTGATAGCCTGGCGTGCAAAACTCATACTTCGACATCATATCTTCTATTCTTTATTTAATTAACTTTATTCCTGAAAATATATAAAACAAAACAAATTAAACGAAATAATATATATAATATACTCGAAATAATTATAAAAATCATGCATGATTTTTGACTTAACAAGTCTTCCAAAAGTAACCACGGATGGAGATTTTGTAATCCCGGGTTTCAGGGAAAATGTTCACAACTGGACCAAGAGAAACATCTTCTGGGATTTACCTTATTGGAAAGGCCAGTTGCTACATCACAACTTGGATGTTATGCATATAGAGAAAAACTTCTGCGACAACATCATAAACACTATCATGGATGTTCCGGGAAAAACAAAAGATGATGTGAAGGCGAGGTTGGACATGGAAGACATGTGTGATCGTGCCGAGTTAAATGTTGAACGAGGTGTTAACGGGAGGACACTGAAGCCAAAGGCTTCGTATGTCCTTTCTTTGGACAAAAGGAAGGGGGTATGTGAGTGGGCCCAATAGCTGACATTGCCTGATGCTTATTGCTCCAACTTTGGGAATTGCTTAGATATGAAGGTTGCAAAGTTCCAAAACATGAAGAGTCATGACTGTCATGTGTTCCTGCAGACGCTAATGCCAATAGCATTTCGTGCGCTACCAGACGATGTACTTGAACCACTTGTTGAGTTAAGTGAGTACTTCAAAAACATTTGCTCAACAGTGTTACGGGTCGATAAGTTACAAGAAATGCAACGCAATATACGCATCATCCTTTGCAAATTGGAGAGAGTTTTCCCTCCTGGGTTCTTCAATGTCATGGAGCACTTACCTGTGCATTTGGCAGAAGAAGTATACCTTGGGGGTTCAGTGCAATATCGATGGCTGTATCCCTTTGAAAGGTAAATACATTTGACAAATTTCCTCACACATGTAAATGTAAAACTAAAGTGTGCTTCAAACACTCATAAAATTTTAATGTAGGTACTTCGGGTGGCTGAAGAAGAAAATTAAAAATAAAACATCCCCTGAAGGGTCAGTGGCCGAAGCATATCTAGTGTTCGAGATATCACAGTTTTCTTCATTCTACTTCAGCGCTAATGTGCCTTCAATGCGCACAAGACGTCGACGAAATGAGAAAATCAATGTGGAGTCAAGAGGTGAGCCAATTTTGTCAGTTTTCCAAACCAAAGGTACTTTTGTGGGAAGTCGGACACAGAGGTACCTAACTGATGAAGAAATGAACCCTGCACAGCTTCATATTGTATTGAATTGTAATGAAGTTGAACCATACATCGCGTAAGTTACCAAAAAAAGTACCCATTGCATCCATTACATGCATTGAACGAATACCATTTTATGAATTGAAACATGGTGCTAATCAGTGAATAATGACTTGTACAGACTATTCAAACAACAAAAATTATAAGGAAACCCAAATTTCACAGATGTGGAGTTAGATGCACTGATAGAGTCAGAGTTTATTTGGTGGTTCAAGAAAGCAGTAAGATTTTTTAATTTTTCCATCGTCGTTGGAAATTACTGTACTAATTCATCAGAACTTATTTGCAGCAAATGGTCCCGACCTTATGAGTTGAAACATAAATAATTTTAGGGTGACATTGTTCAAATGTTCAATGACGAACGTCAGCTACACCTGTACCATTTGGCTCAACTGCCTTTGAGGAAGGTCACAACCTGATCTGCATTTAGGGTGAATGGATTCTTATTTCATACACAGAAAAGGTGTGAAGGAAAAAAGAGTTACAATTGTGGGGTTTGTGTGAAAGGGAGCGGGGAAGGTGGATTCGAGGATGATTATTATGGAATCCTTCAAGAAGTTATTCGTGTTGAATATCTAGGAGAACCACTAAAACAATGTACATTGTTTAGGTGTGATTGGTTTGATAACACTCCTCGAGGAACACGTAACCCCAAACTATGTCCCTTCGTTGAGGTTAATGCAACAAGAAGATACAACAAATATGATCCATTCATATTTGCTGCTTCCGCAATCCAGGTGGTTTACATGAGGTACCCAAATGGAATAAGAGATAAAGGTAACTGGTGGGTTGTCGTTCCAAACAAATCTAGACACAAAGTGAATAATGAATTCACTTTACCAGTTGCATTTCAAGAGGAACAAGTGTCCCATGTGACACCAGTAACTGACATGCTCCCTGCAACTTTGTTGAATGAGGAGGAAGAAATTGAGGAGGTAAACGAAGACGTTCCAGCTGAGAGAAGTAAAGAGGAGGAGTGGGATAATTTCAGACGGAATGGGCACTTTCCGTCGGTCCCTCTGGTTTGCCTGGCCACCTTTGACCGGGTATGCCCGACGGCATAGTTCGTCGGACAGTTCAAACTCCGTCGTCAGTCCGTCGCCCTGACCGTCGGTCAGGGTCGACGGAATAGGTATTCCGTCGGCAGGTATAGGTCTACGGACCGTATTCCTACGGAACATGTCCGTCGGATTTTCCGCCGGAAAACACATTTTTCGATGGAAAAAACGTCATTTTCCGTCGGAAAATCCTCCGGAAAAAAGTTGTTTTTTAGTAGTAAAGCTCGAGCTTCTCCTAGTGTGGGACAAGGATCTCAAGAAATATGCTAGGTGGTGGGCGGATCAAAGGAGTGCCGATTGTGCCCTCCAGCATTCCTTCCCTGACGGAGGGTTCGAGCTAGCGGAATGCATATTTTGGGGTGGTGGCTCACAATGGACCCCTTCTGATGCTGTTAAGATGTGGGCTGATGAAGAGAAATACTATGATTATGACTTTAATACTTGTGCTGAGGGGAAAATGTGTGGGCATTATACCCAAATTGTATGAAGCACAACAACAAAGCTTGGGTGTGCATGGAGGTTCCCAAAGGTATACCAAATCCATCCAATAAGGTTTGCAAGCTTAAGAAATCAGTATATGGCTTAAAGCAAGCTAGTAGACAATGGTTCAACAAGCTCATTAGCACTTTGGTTTCTTTAGGGCACCAACAGTCTAAGAATGATTATTCTTCATTCATCAACAAGTCTTCCACCAATATTACTCTTGTGACTGTTTATGTAGACGACATAATGCTCACTGGATCAGATCCAGTTGAAATTGAGCATGTCAAACAACATCTCCATCATTGCTTTGGCAATTGGCATTAAAGATCTTGGTAATTTACACTCCTTTCTTGGCTAGAGGTTAGTTATATACCAAAAGGGATTGTTCTCTCTCAAAAGAGGTTTACAACAGAACTATTAAAGGATAGTGGATTAAGCTATTGGAAACCTGCCACTACCTTTGAATTGCAAGCTTAGCCCAGAAGAAGGAGAACTTCTCTGTGATCCTACATACTATAGAACAATGGTGGGTTTTTAACAAACACCAAACCGGATCTCAGCTTTACTGCTAAAACCTTAAGCTAATATATGCAGAAGCCTAGGACATCACATCTTCAAGCACTTAAACACACTTTGAGATACATTCAGACTACAGCAAAGAAAGACATCCTACTACAGGCCTTAGATTCACTCTCTTTGTAGGCCTTTTCAAATTCTGATTGGGCTGCTTGTCCATTTTCCAGAAGGTTAACGACAGGATATCTCAGTCTCTTTGGTTCCTCACCTATTAGCTGGAAAAGTAAGAAACAAACTACCATTTGTAGGTCCTCCTCTGAAGCAGAATATAGGGCAATAGCCCAAGCTGTTGCAGAAATTACATGGTTGGTCAGATTGCTCGAAGAGATTAGAGTGCACTCCCTGTAGCCAATTACTTTAAACTGTGATAATCAATCTGTCATTCACATTGGCAAGAACGCAGTCTTCCACAAAAGAACAAAACATATAGAAATAGATTGCCATTTCACCAGGGAAAAGGTACTTTAAGGACTATTGCAGCTCACCTACATGCCCACTAACCAACAACTTGCAGATGTTTTAACTAAAATTCTACCTTCTTCCCAGCAAGATATTCTATTATCCAAGGTTAGAATGGTCCCTCATCCTCACAATTCCAGCTTGACGGGGGTGATGAGATACACAAGGAAGATACGCAGTAGCATAACACAACATATAGTTAGTTACACACAATGGCTGACATGTACAAGTCTCATAACAAACTCTCCCTCTCAGCCTCTGAGCGATGTACATATATATACCCACCCTATGTACTAGAATAACAGTTTTTCTGGAATAATAATAACAAATACAATGAATCTCTAGTTCTCTCTCTTCGATTCTCTCTCTCTATCTCTTTTGCCTCGATTGATGCAGATTAATAAGATTAATATGAGGGTCATTGACATTTATGGATGGTTAGAGAGAAAAAACAATGTAAAGACCTTTTATATGATTCGAGACCTAATGGGAGAGGATACCATACTAACTGGGCTTGAATGGGATTTCAATGGGATTATCTTCATGGAGAAGAAGGCAGGATGAGCCGTTTGGGAACAAAGGGTGACGGACCGATTCAGAAGTGTGCCAATGGATTTTGGTTTAGTGGACCTTGGTTGGGAAGGGATGTGGTCTGTATAGGAGTGTGGCAATGACTCAAATGCCTATGTCCTAGGGCGCCTTAAATGTTTCATCGCTAGTGATGCATAAATAGGCAAGTTCCCTTTGGTTCGCATGGAAAACTTAACGAGATATAAATTGGACCACCCCCAAAATTTTGTTAAACATCTTGCCAAAAAGGTTTAAACCTAGAAAGGAGAAGAAAAATTATAAGTTTAAATCTTTCTAGGTGGACCATGAAAATTACAAGGGGTAATACGAAAAGCTTAGCAAGACAATTTTAGAAGGACCTTGTGACCAAGACCTAAGCATGCAACCAAAACTTTCAATCGATAGAGTGAAACTCAATTTGGGGCAGTCGAGATCAAGATATAGGAGGCTGAAAAAAGTCACAAAACATCTAGAAATCAAAGTATTACCAGGGTCAATTTGGAAGAATGTGCTAAATTGGAAAAGGTTCTTGATGATTTTGTTGAGTTGAAAATATACCGCAAGTGCACAGCGTAGCTGTAGGTAGCAATCGGTAAGTACGGGTCGTGTCCACGAGGAACTTGGTTTCAACTACCAGAATTGATTAAATTACTCAAGCTAGGCAATCGCAGTTGTGGGTTGGAGATTAAACTAGGAGAAACGATAGCAACTAAAAAGCGTAATAAACAGCAGAATAGAAAACACCTAGGTTAGAATTAACAGCACGATTATGCTAGTGAATCAGTTACTAACCCAATCAAACACTCCCAAGCATGCATCACAAATGGATAGATTGTCAATTAAGCCCATCTCCTTCCTCTCTCAAGGGTCGAAGACTAATCCTAGAATTATAGTCGCCTATTCTCATGGTACTAAAGGTCGAAGGATTACAAGATTCACAATCTCAAATCCCAATTAGAATCTTAACTATTTTCATGTTAAAATCCTAATCGTTTACTAAGGCGCACTAGGTAAAGATTTCGTCCCTCAACGCTCCCCTAAACCCCAATAAAAAGGATGAATGTTCTTTCGAGCATTTCATCGAGCATGTGACGTGCATAGTAGAATTCATAATTGCAAAACAAAGGGGGAGCAGGGATTGGGCCAGTACAAGATTCAACTACACATGTTTTTCGTCAATCCCAACCTAAGTTGAAGGATTTAGCCTACAATCATGTTTCTAACAACAACCACGACATTCAATTTCACAACCATTGCAAACCTTAAAATAACCAAGAACAAGAGAGAAGAGAGAATTAAGAACCTGAAATTGATTGAATGAATTCAAAGTAGTATCAACTTCAATTCAATAGCAAAATCCAAAATCAAAATTAAACTCTGTAATGAAACCTAAAAATCGCCTAGAAGTGTTTTTGGGCGAGAAACTGAAACTAAAACTGAATGTACTTCAAAATAGCCCCGAAGGACATTTAAGTCGTGACGCGGAAATGGGGGTGGCATGGTCGTGCCCCGAGGCACAGGCCCACCGTGCCAAAACACTGCCGGAGTCACGCCAAGACCGCACAAGTGGCACGGCCAGGCCGTGTCACTAGGCTACCCGGCCAAGTGTACCGGTTTGAGCGGGTCGGCCATGCTACGCGGGTTCGGTTCCGTGGGACTTCCGTGCAACACTTCTTCGCAGCTTTTCTCGTCTTCTTGGCACTCCTTTCTGCTAAATGTTATTCATCTTTTTGTTTCTTCAATAAAGTTCCTGAAAATATCGAAAGATGTTATATGAGTTAAAAGTGTGCTAAAGGAGGCTGATTTGACTCTTCCTAAGCACGATCGAACGTGAAAACAAGGAAGAAAATGAGTCAAATAGGGGCTAAAAATAGGATTAAATAGAGGTTCATCACGCCCCCATGTTATCTCTTGCTTGTCCCCAAGCAAGACTACGCTATGAAGGATCAGGGAGAACGGTAAACCTCTTAATACACCCTCCTCAGGCAAGGGATGAATAATCAATAATCTATGTTAAACTATGCTTTAAAGGTGGCCAAGTCAAAAATGTGAAACAATTCAAATACAGCTCGCACACTTCCTTCCATGGGTCCCTATACCCAAATGCAATGCATCAAAGGCCCTAATATTGAAGTGCACAACAAGACAGGACCTTTCCTTGATTAGTGGTAGGTAAGCAGGACTGGTACAACCTCACTTTAAGATAAAGTGGAACACTCCCTTCAATGTGTTTAGAATATGTAACAAGGGTGCACTCAATACCCTACCCAATCAAGCAACTACCATAAGCTTGGTAGAGTTCTCAATTCTCCACCTTCTAATGCAAAGTGCAATGTGTAAATCATGAGGACTTGTAAAGGGGTGTAATGGGCTCAAAGGTAAAGGGTGAGAAGTGGAAAAAGTTTGGGAAGAGTGGAGCTAACAGTCAAAGACTAAGGAGCAAAAAAACACTTCCACAACTAATGTTGGAACAACAACTTCAAACCACAATTGAAAATTTGAACAACAACCCCACAAAAGCCTTAAGGGAGGAATTTAGCAATCTCATTGTCACACTCCCATGCCAAACACCTTATTCACAACTTTTCTTTTCTTTTTTCTTTTTCTCTTTCTCCTTTCTTTTGCTTCTTTATTTTTCATTCATTTCTATTTCTTTTCTTTGGAAGGAGAAAGGCATGTGAATGGAATAGGGGAACACAAACTTGAATCACGAATCCCCCCAAACAAGCCACTAGTAAAGTACCAAAGGTGAACCAACCTTCAAAGCGAACCCAACTCAACATGGAAGTGTTGCTCCACTAGACATTGACTATGATGTAGGGAATATCGATAGGCCAAATGTGTAGTGTGTAGGGGGCAACAACAAAGACAAGGGGAAAGGCACAAAGGGCTAGCAAAGAGGGTAGTACATATTAATGGGTGGCTTTTTGGCTCATGTGGCTAAATAGAACAAAAATTGCCTCAGTCATATCAACACATGCACATGCTAAATGCGATTTCAAAGAGAACAAGATCAAGTTCTAGAGATGCAATCATGGATGAGTCACACATGAAAGAAAGTATGAGACTATATGCAATGAATAGTCATTATGCTCAAAGTCTCACAGGTAAGTCTACCACAGTCCAATAACTTACTCTAAGGTATATCCCACTTATCGAGGTCAATCAAGCCAAGTCACATGAATCTCAAGGGCAATATGACATATAGCATAGGGTAGGTGAAACACAGATGACAATGTTAGAGCGTAATTCACAAAAGTTCACACCATAACAGGCCACACTTCAACACACAACTCAACCAGATCAATCAATCATCACCCCTTGTGTTCTCTTCACACGAGGGGTTTTTGCACAAATTTATTGAAAAGTAAAAAAACTAACTAAGGAAAGAGATAAAAGATATAAAGGATAGTGAGGAGAAGGGTAGGAAGTACTGCCTGAAAATCTTAGGGACGCCCAACTCGATTACTTCTCCTTTTGAGATGCAACATGTATCTTATATGCTCTAACCTACATGCTCTATTAAAGGAAAGAAATGCAAAGATATCCTATGAAAACTATATGTCATCCTATCTATATGATGCAAAATGCAACATATCATTCAACCAATACCCTAAAATCCACCATTCCACCCAAAGAGCGATAAGTTCACCCCCTCCCTCCCCCCTCCCTATACTTGAGATTTTCATTGTCCGCAATGAAAACGACGTAGAAAAGGGGCAAGGGAAGGGGGAAGGGAAAGTAACGAAGAGGGAAATGGGGAGGGGAAAGGGTGGGAGTGACACAAATGTTTTTTTTTTGGGGGAAAGCAATAAATGCCTTGGGTTGCCTCCCTAGAAGCGCTTGTTTAAGGTCCTTAGTTTGACCCTTACCTCCAATAGTAGATGGGAATGATGCAGGAGGTGGCCTGGGGGAGGTGTAATAATATGAAGTAAAATCCTCTACCTCCCCAGTACGAGTAGCAGCGGTTTCTGAACGAGTTAGGACAGCCGCAGAAAGGGTGGAAGAGCCGCCAAGTAGTATGGGAGATCCCCCATTTCCATCAGATATGTCAACCCCGGGAACAGCATCGGAGGGGGAGAGAATGATAGGCTCCTCAAAGGGTGGAGGGAGGATAGGAGCTGAAGGTGGAGTGGGAGGAGGGAAGCTGAAATCCACCCTCTCCCCACATACATTGAAGGATATGGTGCCTGTCTGCACATCAATCAGTGCCCCCTGCGGTCGCAAGGAATGGTCGACCTAAGATGAGTGGGGCCGGGACGTCCTCATCCATGTCAAGAACGACAAAATTGCAGGGGATGAGGAACTTGCCCGCCGAGATCAGGACATCCTCCAGAATGCCGACAAGCTGCCTGATGGAGCAGTCTGCTAGCTGAATAGTCATGTTGGTGGGCGTGAGGTCCCATAGTTACAGCTTCTTGCAAAGAGAGAGCGACATGAGGCTCACACTAGCCCCCAAATCGCAAAGGGCTCTCTCGATCTGCATATCCCCTATGCAGCATGGGATAGAGAAACTGCCAGGATCGTGCAGTTTTGATAGTGAACGCCTCGGTAGAAGTACGTGGCAGGATCCGAAAGTGGGGTGTACTAGAGTAACCCCGAGTTCTCCCTTCTTGGACAGGAGCTCTCTTAAAAACTTAAAGTGCGCAGGTGCATTCTTGAGAGCTTCCAGAAAGGGGCTATTGGCATAGATTCAGCGTAGGGTTTCCAAGAATCGCGCAAATCTAGGTTCAAGCTGACATAGCTTGGACCATGCCAGTCGCTAAGGGTAGGGCATTGGGGGATGGTAGGTGCGAGCGGGAGGTAGAGGGGTAGTCTCCTCAGAAGAGCTCAGAGTCTCTTTTCGTGCTTACCCCTCCGTTCCTATAGAGTCAGGAACGGGAATGGCCTCCTGGAGAACCATCACTGGGCTCTCCTCTAACCCCTCTTCCATCATGGAGATGGCATTGACGTGATGGCGGGGGTTAACTTCTGGCTGGCCTGGAATTTGCCTTTGAGGTCGGGACAGGAGGCTCACCTGTTGGGCAATCTGAGCAATCTGCGTGTCCATCGTTTTCTGATGGGCGGCCATGGCATCTACCCTAAAGGTCAGCAGATGGATTGACTCCTTAATAGTCTCATTGGTCGTGGTCTGGGTCGCTATGAAGCGCTCCATGAGACTCTCCAGGTGAGATGTAGGTTCAGGAGGTCGATGGGTAGAGCGTAGGGAGCTCGGTTGTGGAAACCGGATGGTTGGATGGGATTCTGGGGGGAAGGGTTGGGATTTTTGTAGAGAGGGTTCATTTGGCCTTTCCAACCCTGGCTGTAGATGGTGGGATGTGGGTTATTTTGAGGAGGTGTGGTGTGGGTGTGGTACACATTGACATGTTCAATGCTGCAGGGAGCATTGTAACATTCAATGGAGGTGTGCCCCTGGATGCCACACGCCTCGCAGTATGCATGGGTCCCTATGGATGGCCCTGAAGATCCTCCTGGAGTGGGAGAGGTGCCCACTTTGTCTAGCCTCTGTGCTAGCGCATCCACCCGACTAGCTAGAGGGGTCACAGCGTCGACCGCGTACTTGTCACTGCTCTTGTGCGGGGTGGCTCTATCGCTTGCCCAATGATAATTGTTGGCAGCCATCTCTTCCAACAAGACCTTCACTGCCTCAATCAACTTACCCATGAGAGCTCCTCCTGCAGCGGCATCAACTGAGATTTTCACTGACTGCTCTAATCCATTGTAGAATGTCTGGACTAAAAGCCAGTCAGGAACGCCATGATGAGGGCACTGCCGCTGGAGGTCCTTGAACCTCTCCCAAGCCTCATAAAGGGACTCACCATCCCTATGAAGGAAAGAAGTAATCTCAGTCCTCAGCTTTGCAGTCTTGCCCGGTGAAAAATACTTGCTGAGGAAGGCCTTGGAGAGCATCTCCCAGGTAGTGAATGAATTGGGCTTCCCATTTTGTAACCAGTCACTGGCTCTGTCCCTCAACGAGAAGGGGAAAAGCCGCAGCCTAATTGCATCAGCGGACACCCCGTTGATTTTGATAGTGTTGCACTTCGCGAGAAACTTGCGAAGATGCGCATTGGGGTTTTCAGATGGGTGTCCACCGAATTGCTCCCGCTCCACAAATAAGATAAGTGCTGGGCTGAGCTCGAAGTTGTTAGCCTCGATTGTGGGGCTAACTATGGAGGAGGTGATGCCCGATGCTTGTGGCAGAGCATAGTCCCGCAGTACACTATAGTTGCCTTCTGCTATTGTCACCTCTGCCTTCTTCTTCCTTCTTACTTCTCCGCTTCGTCGGCGCACGGCTGCTTCTATCTCAGGATCAAATGGGACAAGGGCTTGGCTCCCTTGGCTCCTCCTGTGCATACAAAGCAAACACTACCCAGGCTTAAACAGTTTCAAGCAGGAATAAAGAAGAACTAAACTACAAAAAGAAAAATTAAAAAAACCTAGTCTAGAGTACGCTAATCGATTCTAATATTGAAAGGCACAAGTTCCCCGGCAACGGCGCCAAAAACTTGTTGAGTTGAAAATATACCGCAAGTGCACGGCGTAGCTGTAATTAACAACCGGCAAGTACGGGTCGTGTCCACTAGGAACTTGGTTTAACCTACCAGAACTGATTAAATTACTTAAGCTAGGCAATCGCAGTTGTGGCTTGGAGATTAAACTAGGAGAAACGATAGCAACTAAAAAGCGTAATAAACAGCAGAATAGAAAACACCTAGGTTGGAATTAACAGCACGATTATGCTAGTGAATCAGTTACTAACCCAATCAAACACTCCCAAGCATGCATCACAAATGGATAGATTGATAATTAAGCCCATCTCCTCCCTCTCTCAAGGGTCGAAGACTAATCCTTGAACTATAGTCGCCTATTCTCATGGTACTAAAGGTTGAAGGATCACAAGATTCACAATCTCAAATCCCAATTAGAATCTTAACTATTTTCATGTTAAAATCCTAATCGTCTACTAAGGCGCACTAGGTAAAGGTTTCGTTTCTCAGCACTCCCCTAAATCCCAATAAAAAGGATGAATGTTCTTTCAAGCATTTTATCGAGCATGTGACGTGCATATTAGAATTCATAATTGGAAAACAAAGGGAGAGCAGGGATTGGGCCAGTACAAGATTCAGCTACATATATTCGGCGTCAATCCCAACCTAAGTTGAAGGATTTAGCCTACAATCATGTTTCTAACAACAACCATGACATTCAATTCCACAACCATTGCAAACCTTAAAATAACCAAGAACAAGAGAGAAGAGAGAATTAAGAGCCTGAAATTGATTGAATGAATTCAAAGTAGTATCAACTTCAATTCAATAGCAAAATCCAAAATCAAAATTAAACTCTGTAATGAAACCTAAAAATCGCCTAGAACCGTTTTTGGCCGAGAGAAACTGAAACTGTTATCGTTTTACTCAATAACCGCAAGTGCACGATGCCAGTCGTAGCTAGCAACGGCAAGTACGGGTCGTGTCCACAAGGAACTTGGTTTCAATCACCGAATCCAACCTTTAACACTCACTTTAGGCCCGAGTCTGGTAGAATGGGTTTTTACTAGAAATTAACTATATTCAATCTAAGTTACTACTTTTATCTAAATCAATGGTGACAAGGATCCTGGATTAGGGTTCACCACACTTTGATGTTCTTAGGATTGTAATCTAGGTCATGTGAATCCGCCTACAAGACAACCGAAATGGAATGGTTACAAATTAAACGCGTCTACGCCTTCTCTCAAAGGTCATTAGACTGGTCAAGTTATCCTAGTTATCTATTTTCCTGAAACTAGAGTCGCAGATTGTGTAACCCTTAATTCCCAATTGAAACCCTAACTATTTTCATGTTAAGAAATTCAATCGCTTGCAAAACCGCTCTAAGTAAAGGGCTTAACTTTCGTTAATCTCCTAAACCCTAATCACGAACATGAATACAACCCTTTCAGGCAATTCATCGAACATTTGGCACGTTAAGCGAGAGTTCAATTATAACATGGACATCAATTCACGAAAACCTAGGACATCAATCTAAATCACATCAAAAGGGGCTACGCCTAATCCAAGATACGAAATTTAGCCTCTAATCATCATTCTAATCACAATTACAATCAAGGGAACGAACATGCTCAAAAGTATCAACTTTGAATTAAAACGCAAAGGAAAAAGGTAGAGAACTGTACTCTGTGCAATTAGCGACAACAATCTGCCAAAACCTAGAGTGCCTTCAAGCCAACGTCTTGAATCCAACAACAATCAAAATCTCTATTCTATAAACCCTAATCACCTTTTCGAGAGAGGAAAAGTAGAGAGAAAACTCAAAACTAAAAACTGCCCCCAATACAACGCGATATCGCGACTAAATGAGGGGAACTAAAGTGGCACGATCGTGCCATGTGGCACGGTGTGACCGTGCCACTTTGCTGCCTTGGTGCTCCCGTTTCCTTGGGTGGCACGATCGGGCCATGAGGCACGGTGCCACCGTGCCACCGTCCTTTGGCTTGAAATCCTCCTTTTTAGCTTCTATCTGGCGCGGCGCTAGCTTGTTTTCCTCATTACTTTCAGTCTAACCCCTGAAAACACAAAAACACGCTTTTAAGTAGATTTGAGGTAAAGAATAACTAATCAACCTCTAAACTCTCAGGATTTTCCCAGAAATCGCTAAGATGAGAGGTAAAAATCATGCCTAAAAGTGTGTAAAATAGAGGTTTATCAACTCCCCCATGCTTATCTCTTGCTTGTCCTCAAGCAAGACTAGAACATGAATGAACAGAAAGGGGGGTCGAGAACCTCTAGCGACTCACCATCCTCAGGCAAGGCCAATAGGGGATCAATTGAATCGAACATAGGTGCGCATAGCCAGCGGAATGGTTTGAGGCACAAACACAATTTCCAAACTCATTTCAAATCATTTAGAAAACCACATGTTCAAGTTAGCATATCATCAAACCATATCACACCCCTCGCCCAATCAAGATGCATCCAAATAAGTAGTGGACTAGAAGGCCTGGTAGTGACTCTCATAGGGGGAACAAAGTAATCTGCACTCCCTCACATGTGTTTAAGATGTAGGAAGGTTCACTCGACTCTCTTCCAATTAAACAATCTACCATAGGCTTGATAGGATTCTCAATTCTCCACCGCGAAAGTGCAATATACACAACAACAATCAAGAGGACTTTGCGGGGTTGAAATGGGGCTACGGGTGTAGGTAGGAGGGAGATAAACAATTTGGGAAGGGAGGAGCTGAAAGTCGTAGCTAGTGAGCAATCAACACTTAAACAAATCATATCGCACTCTCATTAGGAACACAAACACACCCTAAAACAGGAGGGCCATCAGGAATGGATTAAATCACCATGCCAAACACTTTTCTTTTTTTTTCTCTTTTTTTTTCGCCGCTTCCGCTTCTCTCCTTATGCTCCTTTGCCCGGGTGGGTAGTTCTTGGCTTATTAGGCCTTGAACTCCCGGAGGAACAACTTAGCACATATTTGGGCTTCTTCCCTATTTAGGGGTTTTATTTGAATGTGCTTTGCACTTATTCAAGCCCAAATAGCGGTACTAGAGTGAAGCGGGGGACACGAAAATGAGTGATTGGCATGCCCAATAGCAGAACGATCAATTTCCAAATAGCAACGAGGATGCAGCCCCCTTACATGCCAAATTAACCACAACTGTGCATAACACCCACAACTACCAACAGGACAGTGAAGCGTTGCTCTACTAGCTTTGGCTGAAAGGTAGGGAATGTGTTTAGGCCTAGGGCTAGCAGTGAAAGGTTCACAACAGAAGATGGATGAGGCTCAAAGGGGGTAAGCAATGGTTGAAACATTAAATTACAGGTGGCAGTTTGGCTATGTATCTCAAAAACAAATGAATGCCTCTATCATTTCATCGTTACGTACATGCTAAATACGGTTTCAAAGAGAATCCAAGCAAGTTCTAGAGATGTCGCCATGGAAGAGACACACATGAAAACAAATATGAGACTAAGTTGATGGATTAGGCTATAGGCTCAAAATCTCACGAGTCACACTACCTGACACACAACTAGTCCCACAGATGTCCCACTAAAAGGAATAATTAATCATGGTGAGGGGGTTCAAGGGCAAACAACATGTAACCCAAACAATGTGGTCAAAATGCTTTCAAAAATCATCAACCTAAGGCATTTGCCACAAACAATCCACAAGTAATGCACAACCATGCCAACCAACTGATCCACAATGCCTTGGGCATCATCATAGGAGGGGTTTTCAAAACCTTTTTTTTCGTTTTTTTTTTTTGCAAAAAGTGAAACGACGAAAACAATAAATCACCGTAAGCAGTCTAAGAGTAAATAAATGGAGAGTAGAGTTGAAAGAATTACCTCGCAGTCTTGTGAAGCTCCACTCAACAAATGTCCACTTGAGACCAAGGGTTAGAAAATAAAATATATACAATGCATTACCTATCTATATGCGCTATCCTACATGCTTTGCTAAATGGACGAATAAAAGGAAAACTAATGCACCCTAAATATGCTGCTAAACTAGAATGAAACCTAAAGTGTTAAATGCAAGAAAATATATACAATGCATACAGTGCACCCCACTAAACAGAATCCCCCCATGCTTGGACCCTTCATTGTCCTCAATGAAAACATTATGCACAAGAAAAGAAGGGGAAGGGGGAAGACACGGACAGTCACTGGGTGCCGTCGGGCCCTAGAGGGGGCCAGAAATGCGGAGGAAATGGGTGGAAGGTGGAGGGATCGTAAGATGGGAAGGATAAGGAGCTACCCTGATCGCCCTGAAAGGAGCGTAAACGCTCCTCTATCTGTCGAATAGACTCCAACTGGCGCCAAAGTAGCTCGTTCATCCTCCGACGCTCCTCGTACTCGCGGGCCTCCCTCATAGCCCGTTCCTCCTCCTTCTGAATCCAGCGCTGCTCCCGCTCCTCCTGGCGGTCAACGAAACCGTGGAAATAGGAGACTCCCTCCTCAATGGAGTCCATGCGCCCAGAAAGACGACCAATGTCGTCACGCATGCCTCTGAAGCCCATAAACCTCCACTTGGAGGGTGGAAAAAGACTGGAGAAAGGCAGGGTCTAGCGGCATGTATGCCGCTGAAGAAGAAGACCCGCCCATCTCGTGTGTGAAAGGTGGTTAAAATGGTGGTGGAGGTGGTGGGATAGACGCCTTCGTAGTAGGGATGTCCTCGGGCTCGGGCGGCTTGTGGCCCGCATCAATGTCCTCCTACTCCTCATCATCCTCCTCATCCTCACCCTCGTCGGCCTCAAGCCCCTCTTCAGCTTCTAACTGTTCCTCTCGAGGGAGAACAATTGCCCTAATAATCCGCCGGTCACAGTTCCAGTTTCTTTTGTTAGCGACCGCGGTACGCTCAGTAGTAGGAAAGGTGAAAAGGATGGTTTTGTGGTGGGGGTAACGAATGGTGTCACCTCGAGTATCTATAATGTGCATATGGTGCAGGGTACCAAGGTCGAGGTGACCACCTAGGAAGTGAGGCTCGAGGCCGGAGAGCCGGGAAGTGTAGCCCAGGGCATTAGCAATGGCGGTAACAGTACCACCAACGCTAAGGACATTGCGGTTGCTAGTTTTGGCTACTTCCACTAAGTGGCGGATTATGAAGGCCCCCGTGTCAATACAGGTACCTGACAAGGCGCACCAAATAATAAATAATTCAGCCTTCCGACAACCATTTTGGTTGTCGTTACGGCCGAATACAATATTAGCGGTGAGGCGTTGTAGGTACCGCAAATTGACATTGCAAATGTCAGTGGCCTTGGCCTACCGGGGGTCAAAAACCCGAGGTCTCCTCCACCTATCAGTATACTCCTTTCGATTGGAGCAGCTGATGCTCAACCAAACAGGGTCAGGTCTCCACAAGGAGGGCACATGCCTATAAGCCCCATCGACCACCAGAAATCTCAAAAGCGCATTAAACATTCTCAAACTCATCCGGTGGTCAATGTTAAACATTCGAAAATAAATGGCGACTTCCTGACAATTAAAACTACCATCCCAATCAACAGCTAACGAACTCAAGAACTCAACCATAAGGCGGTCATAGGATGTGCATTGCATGTTTATATATTCAGTCTATCCTAACCTACCAAGCAGAGTCAACAAATCATCCAACAGTCCCAAAGAGCGCAAGGAATCAGCATGAAAATACTTCTACTCACTAGTGTTCCTAGTGACTAAAAGCTCATATCGGGACTTTTACTCATCATTAATAAACTGCAAACCCCTAGTGCTAGCAGGTAAAATAAGAAGATATGCATCTTTGGTACCTTTAGCAGAGGCAGTTGCAGCGGAAGAAGAGGTTGCCCCTGATGATTTCTTGGGAAGGGATGGAGCCCTTGAAGTCTCCCCAGCACGTTTCTTGCCCATAGTGCAATCAAACAACAGATCAGCGCCAAAAAGAAGAGGTAGGGGCTAAAAAGAGTGAGAGAATGACTAATTTCTTTCTCTACCACCTTCAACCTCACCAATAGAGGTTAGGGTTGTAGAGAGAGAAAATGAGTATGGGATGGGGGTGGTTGAGATGAAAAATCGAATAATTTTGAGAGAAGAGTGAGGGAAAGTGAAAGAATTGAAGAAATTGGAAGAATTTGAGAGAATTGAAGGGTTTTAAGGGAGAGTTTGGAGTGGCTATGGTGAGGGAGAGAGGGGGGGTTTCGAATTCTAGAGAGAGAAAGAGGAAAGGTGGAATGGAGGAAAAAGGAGGAAGAAGAAGAAAATCGGCCTTTTGGCCGTGTTTTAATGTGGCACAGTCGTGCCATAAGGCACGGTGCCACCGTGCCACTCTGCGGTTTGCCGCTGTGAAATCAGTCGTGGCACGGTCGTGCCTATAGGCACGGTACGACCGTGCCAATTTGCTGTGCACTGGCTCTTTGTTTTTCTTGCCTCCTCTTTTTTTTTTCAATTTTTCAGGTCCCGAGGAGGGGTGGCACGCCCATGCCAGCTTTCTGCCCTCTAAACCTCACTCAATTCTTTTCTTTCTGGAACCTTTTTCCTCTCAATGCCCCGGTTTTTCTCTCTTTTCTTTTCTTTTTCTTTTTGTTTCTTTTTGTTTTTTTGTTTTTTTTTTGTTTTTTTTTGTGAAAGCAATAAAGCTTGGGTTGCCTCCCAAGAAGCGCTTGTTTTAAGTCTTTAGCTTGACCATTACCTCAAGTTGGCAGACGATGACAAGAAGGAGGGAGGTGAAGATGGTGGAGTGATGAATAGCGTTCCCTCCAGAACCTCCTCAAGGCATAAGGTAGCACCTCCAAAAGCAGTGGGAATAGGTGGATGTACATCAGGCAGCGCTAACGACCTCATATTAGGTCCTCTATCCCCATCAAACACTGTGGCTTCAGAATTAGCCACGTGGGGGGTATGATATGTAAGGCCTTCGGGAGGGGATGGAGGAGTAGGAACTACAGAAGGTAGTGGGGGAGGGAAACAGAAATCAACTGTCTCACCACAAATTTGGAAGGATATAGTTCTTGCCTTTACATCGATCAATGCCCCCGCAGTGGCCAGAAACGGCCTCCCAAGGATGATAGGAGTTTGGGGGTTCTCATCCATATCTATCACAATAAAGTCGCAGGGGATGATAAACTTACCCACCTGGACGGGAACGTCCTCCAGAACACCTGCAGATCGCCTGAGGGTGCCATCCGCTAGCTGTATAAGCATGGTGGTGGGTCTCAGGTGCGACAGTTTAAGCTCCTTGCATAGAGAAAGTGGCATTAAACTCACACTGGCCCCCAAATCACAGAGAGCTTTCTCGATTTGCGTACCCGCTATGTAGCAAGGGATAGAGAAGCTACCATGATCCTACAACTTCGATGGCGACTGGCATTGGAAGATTGAGCCTCAGACTTCTCCCATAGGGGCCACTGGAACTCCTTCGGGCTCATCTTGCTTGGGAAGGAGTTATCTCAAAAATTTGAGGTAGGCCGGTGCTTTCTTAAGATATTCCCAAAAAGGGGTATCAGTGTAAACCCGCCTTAGGGTAGCCATGAAGCTCGCGAACCGAGGCTCAAGTTGAGAGAGCTTAGCCCAGGCCAAACTCTGAGGGTAAGGAACAGGAGGCTGATAAGGCCGGATTGGGGGAGATTGATGACCCTCCTCTTCTTGGTTCGGAGCCCCTTCCTTCTCCAATAAAGTTGTTCCTGCAGAAATAGGAACTGGAGCCTCTTCCTGAAGTACCATCACAGGACTTTCCACAACCCCCTCATCTCTCGTATAAACGGCATTGACATGTCCCCTGGAGTTGACATCGAGCTGGCTCGGTAGTTGTCCCTGCGGTCGGGACAAACTACTAACCTGCTGAGCAATCTGTGCAATCTGAGTGTCCATCACCTTTTGATGGGAGGCCATGACGTCGAATTTAGAGTTCAGTTGATTGATTTGCTCACTAAAAATCTCATTTGTCTTGATTTGGGTTGCTATGAAGCGCTCCATAAGGTTCTCCAGGTTAGACTTGGGTTGTGGGGGTGGTTGTGGGGTAGATGGATTGTATGGTGCCCTATGTTGAAAACCAGGGGCCTACGGGGCACTGGGTGGCAAGGGGTTGTTGTTCCGGTAGGAGAAGTTAGGATGATTTCTCCAACCGGGGTTGTAGGTGTTTGAGTAGGGATTGTTTTGTGGGCGTTGGCCATAATTTTGCAGTACATTGGCATACTCAACGCCTGGGAAGATAGATTGACACTCAGCAGCAATGTGGCCTTGAATACCACATATTTCACAAAGTACCCCAACCTCAAACATTGCACCAGATGGACCTCCCATTGAGCTCCTTGAAGGAGTTCCAAGCCTGTCGAAACGCTGTGCCAAGGCGTCGACCTTGCTGGCTAGCATGTTGATGGCGTCAATATCATACTTGCTACCACCTTTCCTTTGAGGGGCCCGCTCATTCGACCAATGGTAATTGTTAGCAGCCATGTCCTCGAGTAAAGCCTTGGCCACTTCGATCAATTTTCCCATAAGAGCTCCCCTGGCTACAACATCAATGGACATCTTCAAAGTCTGATCCAGTCCATTGTAGAAAGTCTAAATGAGGAGCCAATCAAGGACTCCATGGTGGGGGCACTGGCGTTGAAGATCCTTGAACCGTTCCCACGCCTCATATAACGATTCGCTATGCAGTTGAGCGAATGAGGTGATGTCGCCTCTCAATTTGGCTGTCTTCCCTGGGGGAAAGTACTTGCTCAGGAAGGCTTTGGAGAGAGCATCCCAAGTGGCAAAGGTGTTGGGTTCCTCATTCTGGAGCCAGTCTCTAGCTCTGCCCCTTAAGGAGAACGGGAAGAGCCTCAATCGAATGACGTCGGTGGAGACCCCATTGAGTTTAACTGTGTCACACTTCGCAAGGAAATTGCGGAGGTGCATATTGGGATTCTCATAGGGGTGTCCACCGAATTGATCACGCTCCACCAAGGAGATAAGGGCTGGGCGCAACTTGAAGTTGTTGACCTCGACCGCCAGGTTCACTATAGAGGAAGTGATACCCGACGACTGAGGCATAGCATAGTCTCTCAAAACTCTATTGCCTTGCGCCGCCACGGTAGATTTAGCTTGCTTCTTTCTGCGTGCGCCGCTTTGCTTGCGAGCAGTAGCTTCGATTTCAGGATTCAAGGGAAGCAAGTTATGACTCCCATGACTGCACCTGCGCATACAAAGCCAAAAACTATACCAAGCGTAAGCAGGCTCAAGTAAGGGTAAAGACAAGCAGGGTGGAAAGAGAAGAAAAAGAAAAGAAACAGCCTAATCGCAAGTATAATAGTTGGTTCCAATGTCAAAACGAACAAATTCCCCGGCAACGGTGCCAAAAACTTGTTATCGTTTTACTCAATAACCGCAAGTGCACGGTGCCAGTCGTAGCTAGCAACGACAAGTACGGGTCGTGTCCACAAGGAACTTGGTTTCAATCACCGAATCCAACCTTTAACACCCACTTTAGGCCCGAGTCTGGTAGAATGGGTTTTTACTAGAAATTAACTATATTCAATCTAAGTTACTGCTTTTATCTAAATCAATGGTGAAAAGGATCCTGGATTGGGGTTCACCACACTTTGATGTTCTTAGGATTGTAATCTAGGTCATGTGAATCCACCTACAAGACAACTGAAATGGAATGGTTACAAATTAAATGCGTCTACGCCTTCTCTCAAAGGTCATTAGACTGGTCAAGTTATCCTAGTTATCTATTTTCCTGAAACTAGAGTCGCAAGACCACAAGATTGTGTAACCCTTAATTCCCAATTGAAACCCTAACTATTTTCATGTTAAGAAATTCAATCGCTTGCAAAACCGCTCTAAGTAAAGGGCTTAACTTTCGTTAATCTCCTAAACCCTAATCACGAACATGAATACAACCCTTTCAGGCAATTCATCGAACACTTGGCACGCTAAGTGAGAGTTCAATTATAACATGGACATCAATTCACGAAAACCTAGGACATCAATCCAAATCACATCAAAAGGGGCTACGCCTAATCCAAGACACGAAATTTAGTCGCTAATCATCATTCTAATCACAATTACAATCAAGGGAACGAACATGCTCAAAAGTATCAACTTTGAATTAAAACGCAAAGGAAAAAGGTAGAGAACTATACTCTGTGCAATTAGCGACAACAATCTACCAAAAACCTAGAGTGCCTTCAAGCCAACGTCTTGCATCCAACAACAATCAAAATCTCTATTCTATAAACCCTAATCGCCTTTTCGAGAGAGGAAAAGTAGAGAGAAAACTCAAAACTAAAAACTTCCCCCAATACAACGCGAGATCGCGACTAAATGAGGGGAACTAAAGTGGCACGGTCGTGCCATGTGGCACGGTGTGACCGTGCCACTTTGCTGCCTTGGTGCTCCCGTTTCCTTGGGTGGCACGGTCGTGCCATGAGGCACGGTGCCACCATCCTTTGGCTTGAAATCCTCCTTTTTAGCTTCTATCTAGCACGGGGCTAGCTTGTTTTCCTCATTACTTTCAGTCTAACCTCTGAAAACACAAAAACACGCTTTTAAGTAGATTTGAGGTAAAGAATGACTAATCAACCTCTAAACTCTCAGGATTTTACCAGAAATCGCCAAGATGAGAAGTAAAAATCATGCCTAAAAGTGTGTAAAATAGAGGTTTTTTCAGAAACTAAAACTGAATGTCCTTCAAAATAGCCCCGAAGGAAATTTAAGTCGCGACGCGGAAACGGGGGTGGCACGGTCGTGCCCCGAGGCATGGGCCCACCATGCCAAAACACTGCCGGAGTCACGCCAAGACCGCACATGTGGCATGGCCAGGCCGTGCCATTTGGCTGCCCGGCCAAGTGTGCCGGTTCGAGCGGGTCAATCGTGCTACGCGGGTCCGGTTTCGTGGGACTTCCGTGCAACGCTTTTTCGCAGCTTTTCTCGCCTTCTTGGCACTCCTTTCTGCTAAATGTTATTCATTTTTCCATTTCTTCAATAAAGTTCCTGAAAATATCGAAAGATGTTATATGAGTTAAAAGTGCGCTAAAGGAGGCTGATTTGATTCTTCCTAAGCACGATCGAACGTGAAAACGAGGGAGAAAATGAGTCAAATAAGGGCTAAAAATAGGACTAAATAGAGGTTCATCAGATTTACAAATCAAAAATGAGGCTTTTTGACATTTAATGTCTTGGCTTTTGGAGCCACGTAACGTGGATCTAACACAATACATTTCCATCATAAAACCTTCTCTAAAGGCATCCTAGGAATTACATTAAGGGTCTTTTTAATGATGGAGATGTTTGTTATACGGAGAAGAAATATATGGACCATATTATAGTAGCTTATTACCTACAACTTTTCTTCTCGGGTGAACCAACCAGCTTAAAGATGGCCTTAGGACGTAATTGAATAGAAAGTGATAGCGGAGATGAATTTGGTCCTCATGAAGCCCTATGTAGACATGGAAATCAAGCAAACTATTGGTCAAATGCACCTTCGCAAAGCTGCTGGTGCTAATGGTACACGTGCTCTTTTTTTTCCAAAAATTTTGGCATGCTGCAGGGAAGGATGTTGTTGATTATGTGAGGGCTTCTTAGGGATGACGTTAATTCATATGCTTTAAATAGAACCCATGTTGGCTTGATACCCAAAGTAAAATTCGCTACTAAAATTTATGAGTTCAGATTGATTAGTTTGTGTAATGTCCTTTATACAATTGCATCTAAAACCCTTGCTGATGAATTGAATGCTATCCTCCCTCACATTGTGAGTCACAACCAGAGTGCTTTTGTCCCAAAGCGATTGATCACAGACAATGTGTTGATTGCCTTAAAGTTGTTTCATGATATGAAGAAGAAGAAGGAAAGGAGGCACAAGGTTATGGCCATGAAACTAGACATGAGTAAGGCTTACGATAGCGTTGAATATAGCATTGAATGAGTTTTTATGGAGGGTCTTCTGGCCAAAATGGGCTTTGATTAAGATTGGATTAGGGTTATTATTAACTGCATTACATATATGTCTTATAGTTTTATTGTGGATCGGAAGGTCCCTGACCATGTCTACCGTTCCCGAGGATTGAGATAAGTTTAACCTATTCAGAGTGTTTTTCTATTTTACTAGTAGAAGCTTGCCCAGGCTTACTTAAGCATGCAGTTTTGCTCACCCACTGATTCACGGGGCTAAGGCAAGCAGGCAGGAATCAAGTATGACCCACTTTCTTTTTGTGGACAACAGTTTATTCTTTATAAGAACCAACTAAAGAAAATTCTTTAAATTGGTTGAGATTCTTAAGATGTATGAAAAGAGGCATAAGAACAAAAGGTGAATTATGACAAATTTGAGGCATCTTTTAGCAGAGGCCTTAGACAGGAGAAGAGGAGGGAGTTGATCTTGATTCCCAGCATGTAAAAGTGTAAAAACAGGGGAAATATCTATGACCATTATAGGCAGGTAAAGAATGAGATATTTGGGTGCCTCAAAGACAAGACATGGAAAAAACTAAATAGATGGAGGAAAAGTTCGTTTCGAGAGCTTAGCTGGGAATTCTTCTCAAATCTATTACATAAGCGTTAGCCATATCCTTATAGGTATCTATGAAATCCCTATTACTCTGATCAAGGATATCCATTCTATGTTCACAAATTTTTTATGGGGGATGAAGGATGGCAAAAGGAAAATGCACTAGAAGGCATGAAATTTCTAGTGCTACCCAATGGGAGGGATGGAATTCAGAAAAATTGATACTTTTAATGAGGCTTTCGTAGCTAAATAGCTATGGAGTACTCAAAATCTCTTCTAGGCCAAGTATTGAAAGTGAGGTACTACCTTAACTATTCCTTTAAAGAAGCATTTGGGCCATCAACCCAGTTTTTTTGGCTTAGTATTCGTGACTTGAGGGAATTATTAAAAAAAGGCCTAATTTGGAAGGTGGGTGATAAAACGGAGATCAAAATCTAGCATGAACCATGGTTTTTGATGATGAAGGAAAATTCCCTACATCATGTAACTCCCCAATTGATACATAGTGGTTGATTTGTGATCTTTTTGACAACACTATAGGGCATTGTGACAAAAAAGGTGGTGGATAATTTTATTGAAAGGCACCAGAATGTGATACTTTTGATCCCATTGAGTGACAGGTGACCAAAGGACAAGAAAATTTGGGCTCTTATAAAGGATGAGTTGTTTCCTGTAAAGAGTGCATACTTCCCTAGATTATCACTTGATTTTAGTCTTGTACATGAGGGTTGGCCTTGTCTCTAGGCCATACTTCTCCTTTAAGGTGAAGCTATTATTTATGGTAGACGTTACTCAAACATACTACCCATTAGAGAGATGTTCAACTGAAGGCACATTTGCAACAAACGCTTTGTGCCCCTCATGCGAGAAGGATGAGGAAAGTTTGTTCCACATTTCCTTTGAGTATGAAGTGAAGGGGCCTTGAAAAGGTGACCTGAAGAAATCCGTATGGGTATGGTTATGTGGCATATATTGTTTTCAAGGAACCTACAACTTTTTCAAAGGAAATGACACTACGCCGTTAGTTTGGAGAGCATGAGACGAAGCTGGAGAATTTGCAAAGGCCATTCAAAGGGAAGAAGTCGAACTCATTTGTCCAATTAATATGTTTATGAAACATGGGTAGCCTCACTAAATGTTGTCCAGAAGCTGTGGACTCGACAATTCAGGACAATAGTTTGATGGTACTAGATGTTATTATTCGAAACTCGAAAGAGATGCATTGCTTGCAAGGAGTGAGGGGATGAGCATCGTTGGACACCACGAATAGTGGAACTCACTGCAGAAGCCAAGGCAATGGTCTTTGGAATGCAATTATCAATGAGATTTAGCTTCACCAAGATAATTACGACATCGGATGCCTCTCGCTTGTCACGTGTGCCAACAAGGGGCACATTTATCTTTCTGACTTTGATCTTGTATTGGACTTATAATTTTCTAGTTTCTGACTTTTGATTTATATTCTTGGACTCATGTTAAGAGGATCAGCAACTTGGTAGCCTGTCACCCTGCAAGGGTTGGACTGCAAATTTTTATGTACACCTGAGAGTGTATGCTCCTTATCTATGTCGGCACCATTTGTAATTGCCACATCAGCCTTTTTTTTTTGCCCCTGGGTATTCTTTCATGGCAACTGTTTTTTTTTAAAAAAAATTTGTCACCCACGGTTGCTTTTCTGGAAAACAAAAGCATGATCTCCGTGGCGGTTACATGATCATGATTCTGTCAGTTCAGTTGCCACATTCTGACCTTGCATTTCTATTTCGTGTTTCTGGTAGAAGCTTCTCACATGTGAAGTTGCTAATTTGCTTTGCTGTTTTCATTAAAATGTTTGCTATTATCATTTGCTAAATTTATTACTTCTATTTTAGCAAGTTGGAATCTCATGGTTTTGTGAGAATTCTGATTTTAAATATGGACATGAGCAAAGTGGAAGGTCAAGAAGTAGAAATTGAAGAATGTACCGTTGTGAAGAGTTTGATTCGTATGTACATTAACGGTTTAATGTTGTCATATGTTTGAATTTGTTGGTAGAAGACATTAGTGATGATTAATTTCCTCTTTTTCTGTAGCTTTGTTTAATGCAAAATCTTTGGATGTTGAGGTTAATAAGAGTGATGAAGATATGAACGGTGAGTGTTATATGTTTTGATCGTCTTTTTTTTTTGTTACAAAGTTCATCTTTTTAAGTAGTGTGGTATTATTCATTATTGGGCTTCTTTTGGTTCATTACCATTGGATTATGCTTTGATCGTCTCTTTTTTTTTTTTTGGTTTTAAAGTTCATCTTTTTAAGTAGTGTGATATTGCTCATTATTGAGCTTCTTTTGGTTCATTGTCGTTGGATTATGTTTTGTTCATCTTTTTTTTTCTTTGTTGCAAAGTTCATCTTTTTAAGTGGTGTGATATTATTTATTATTGAGCTTCTTTTGGTTCATTACTGTTGGATTATTATCCTAATTATTGTGTGATTTTTTTAAATATTGTGCTATTGTTCTTTATATAGCTCATCTTTATTCATTATCATGCTTTGTAATTTATTTTGCTTGTTGAAATACTGAATTTGCAATTGTCATGTGATATTTTACAATGTTGTTCATTGCCACTTGAGATAATGTTCATTTTTATTCAATTGGTTGTTGCTTTGATGGTGTAGTGCTTATATTGTTGGTTAAGGTGTATGTTATTGATATATTTATTTGCTAGCTTATTATGAGATGGTCATTTTTTTTAGGAGCTACATTCAATAATCAGGAAATTATTGAAGTTCAACCTTTGCGAGAAGTAATGTTTGTGGCCACCACCAGTTCTTTTAATGGTGAATGTTATTGTCGATATACTTTTTAAAATTCCCTTTATGATTTCTCATTATTATAATATAATAATTCATGTTTGTCTTAGTTTTAGGGCTTCTATGCTTGTGTTCTCATCCTTGAGGTTTGGAGGCTTGCTTGTAATTAATCAGCATTAAAAATTTCTCTAAGTGTCTATTAATATTTTGTTCTTATTTACAAATTATTTTGAAATTATTCATTCTTCTTCAAACCTATGGTTGATGTATGATCTATTTGCCCTTTTTAATTTTGTACCCATATGTGGTTCTATTGTTTGTCTTTGAATTCCACTTTTTGAATCAAGAGTTTGTAACTTTAATCAAATAGGCTTTCCATTATTAATTTAGTGGTAGATGTGGATTGTTATTCATTTGTTATATTTTACCCATATTGTTTGATAACATTGATCCAAGAATTTGTTGTAGTGCTTTTTCAACAATTTTAAGGGTTTTCATATATGAATTTAGTGTTGACACTTTTTCTATTTTGTGTTTGGGTAGTTGTTCACTTTTATACGTATCATAGTTCATTAATAATTGTAGTAATGTTCACTGTTTTTCCTGTTATTAGGACTTGGGTTCAAAAATCAAGACAATTCTGAATTTCGGCCTTTGTGAGAGGCGTTGGTTGGGTCCACAGCTACATCATAACGTGAAGCATTCCATATATACAATCACTATGCATAAAAGGTTGGCTTTAGTGTTCGCTATTCGAAGATATGTCATAGATGCAAATCTAAAGGATGAGGGTTATGCATGCATCAGTTTTGTTGTTGGAAAGTAGGATTCAAGTAAGATAAAGGACATAATCACAAGGGTAATACGAATGTAGATCTGAGGACAGGTTGCAAAGCATTTATCTAGTTTCACATAGATGAGGAAGGCAAGTGGATATCTACTCACCATGACATTGAACATAATCATCCATTGTGTAGTCCAAGTAAGCGTCATTTGTTGCCTTCACCCCGAAAAGTGTCTGAGGAGGATATTTTGTTTGTTAAGCAGCTTAGGGAGTCAGGAATAGGAGTTGCTAATACATATCGTGTGCTCAAGAAACAAGTTGGGGGATCTCCTTCTTTGGGGTGTGGTTTGCAAGATATATACAACAAGCTCAGTCAATTCAAAGATAGAACATTTGATGGTAAAGATGCGCACTCACAAATTGAAATATTTTGGTTATCATTATTCATAACAACAATTTGACATTGTTAATGGGTCCACCCACCATCAGTTGTTTCTTTTCTTTTAGGATGGTACAATTTGTATAATGAACTACATTTTGACAATGTAGTGAATAATTTTAAACTGCACACTGAACAATTCTATATTGCATAATTGTATATTTTATTTTCTCTTTAAAATTTTTGCTTAGTGTTGTCTAATGTGCTTATTTTTAATTACTGATAAACTGCACAGACCTTATTATGTTGTCAAGTTTGGGACAACGTAAATGCTTATGATAATGTTAACATGTTTCTCCATATTTTAACTAATTTTTTCAAATTTTGGGTATTTTTTTTGCAAGTGGGAGACCATAGTGAACTATATTATGTTGTATATTGAACAACATTTGTTAGTGTAGTGATTTATTTAGTCTTTTTTGAAATAAAATAATCTTAAATTTTGGTACATGTTTGTGCAATACATTGAACAACATCGATAAATTAATGCACATCGTTGACTTGTATATTGAATATTTTTGGTGTTCTTTTAAATATGTAGTTGTTAAGCATATATGAGGTCCAGAAATTGTAGTGAACATCACGTCATGTTAGATATGACCTTTGCTTTTGTTGGTGGCAACAACATGCTATTCTAGTTTATCAATTTAATTTTGTACTTGGAATTTATCCTTATGGTCAATACCTGGCCATTTGTCTTTATGTGTACGAATTATGGAGAGTACATTTGTAAAAGACATTGTTGCTTTAGGAACACACATACTTTTAATAAATATAGAAAAGGAAGTACTGTATTTGTCAAATATTAAAAGTTGTACATTAGGAACATTGTGTGCTTTATGCACCAAGGTTTTAAACTAAGCTAACTAACTAATAGTAGAGTAGTACTATTGCTGGAGATCTTGCTATACTATTTCTCTTTGCTGGAAGACTTTTTGGCTGCTTCTTGTAATTGCACTCGTAGCCCATTCAGTTCACTTTCTAATATCATTGCTGCATACCTTGAACGTAGATATCTGACAAACTCTTCCTGCATTTTGGACAACAAAGTGACTTATTATAAAAGAAAACTGATGCATGTGAACTTATGTTGTTCATGTCCACAATGAACAACATTCAATAATTCAATTAACTAACCCATAAAAATCAGAGAACAGTATTAAATTTAGAGTGCAATTCTATGTTGAATTTAGTTCCATTACTAATTAGGTTCTACAGTGAACATTATTCAATAGCCTAGTGAACTAGTTCCAAAAAAAGTGAACTAAGTAAAACTATTACATTTACAAAATTAGCATGTTTTACAATGAACATTACTCAATTACTGAATGAACTCACCCAAAAAAACAGTGAACAGTAGTAGTTTAGTGCACTTCTATGTTGCATTTAGCTTTAATGTCAATCAGGTTTTAAAGTGAACATTCCTCAATTCCTTAGTGAACTAATGCAAAGTAAATAGTGAACCAAGTAAAATTCACAAATACACCAAATTAGCATATTTTTCAGTGAACCTTCCTCAACTGCTCAATGAACTGAGTAAAACTGTTACTCAGTGAACCTTACTCAGTAAATTACTCAGTCAACTAAGTAAAATTTACAATGAACATTACTCAATTACTTGGTGAATTGACCCAGAAAACACAGTGAATAGTATTAGTTTTAGTTGTTGTTCATTGTCATTCATTTTTTAATTTGTTGTTGTTCACTCACTACAAAGTTTCTTAGGGTTCGTTCACTATAATTGTGATTATCGTTCACTATAATTGTGATTATCATTCACTTTTGCTTTCAACAACACATGTTTGCAATATTCCCGCCAACACCAAGCCACCCAACATCCAAAGGTGTCTATAATTTCAAAATTGAGATCAGAAAATTACTACCCTAATTCATTCACTCTTTCTCATGCAGTTCATATTTGTTTTCGCCCACACATGTTCGAATGCACTATGTCAATTACAACTTATAACTCACAAGATACCTCAATACCCCGCACAATCAAGCAACCGAACCTCCAAATTTGTATATTGTTTCAAAACTTTGAGCAGAAATTAGAGCATCATGTACCTAGATTTTCGCTTATATGTAATTGTCACTCCATATTGTCCTCTACTGTTGTCGTTCAATGCATTATCAGTTTCATTACCATCTGTTGCATGCATGCCTTCATCTCGACCTGCCATTGTTGCTGGGTTCAGGGATGATTTGAAGTGAGTTTTGATGCTCTTCAATGTTGAGATTATTGCTTGAAATTGTGCAGTTGCTTGCATTGGTAATGCACGAACTCATTTAGAGAGAGAAGGAGTGATATTGAAGTGCAACAATTTTGCTTCTAAACTGTCTTTGACGATTACTTTGTGGGGGTACTCGTTGATGGTAGTGGCGGGTGTGGAGGTTCTATTTTTTGCTTTATTTTTTAAAAAAAATTTAAAATCTATTTTGTATCCTACATGACATTTTTGGTCCACGTGTATGTGGGAGTATAAACTCCCAGGTCTACATAATAGGTATTGGGGTTGTACCCATTTTGCACGGAGAGGGTTTTAGTTGATTCATGCTCTTGGGGTTTGTACATGTATGTATATGTGGATAAATTTACTTTAATGAATTAATACCCTCAGTGTTTTTCCTCAAAAAAACCAAAATAACAAATAAAATAATTTAAATGGACTCAATAAATAATTTAAAATATTTTTGAGCAATTAGAGAGAGACATAAGAATAAGTTCTAAATAATCAAACCACTGTTGACTTTTACGAAGATCTTTTTTCAAAAAATTCATAGTAGTTGCCGATATATACCGCCATTACAGATTGTGGAGGATGAGAAGAGGATGATATTGATGCGGTTGATGATAATGATGCCCGCCGTGTTAATAATGATGATGAATCCATGGGGGTTTATCTTTCCTTATTTTTTTTTCTTATTTTCTTATTTTGTTTTCGTTTTTAAAATCTCATTTTATATTTGAAAAAATAAATCAAAATTAGTCTTAACCTAATGACAAGTTCGTCAGAACTTCCACTGGCCAAAACTATTTTTTATAGCGGCATGTTTGATAACAAAAGAAACTTGATGGCAAAATGGAGAATTTATAAAGGTACAAGAACTTAGCCAAAACCGTAGAAGTCGCTCCTTCCCACTCTTCTCTCTCCTCAAAACCCTTGACACAGACACATCACCACAACTGAGAGATCTGAGCAGCAAACGCGGCAACAATGTCAATGTCGATGTCGAAGAGCTCCAAGATGCTCCAATTCATCAACTACTGTATGCGTGTCAAGGCCTCCCATGAGTTAACCGGCGCCGCCGGTGATTCGGCCACCAGGGCAGCAGATGCCAGGCTTCCCTCCTCCTGGTGGGCCGCCGCCAATGCAGCCGAGGGGTCCGCCTCCTCAGGTTCCGCCACCTGGGTCAAGGCCCGGTGGAGCATTCTCTGTGCCGCCGCCTCCACAGTATGCTCAAAGGCCCGGAATGCCGATGCCGCCACCTCCTCCTATGATGCGTGGCCCACCTGCTCCTCCTCGGCCTGGTATGTTGAAGATATTCCTCCAGCAGGTCGATAAGTTGGATTTCTTGGGTTGATAGCTGGTTTCTTGGGTTGTTAGATAGTTACAGGTTGTTCTAACAACCTAACCAATTTTCCCGCCTCTGGCTTTGGTAGTTAGTAGTGTGTATAAATGTATGGATGTATGATTGATGCAGGGTCAAGAAATATACAACACATTTTCTTTCTCTCTCTCTTTTCTGTGTTAACATGGTATCAGAGCCAATTCATGGTGGCCTCGAAGTTTTTCTGATTTTAGATATATCTCAATCTATCCTTGTTTGATTGTTCTCTTTCCAGATAAACACTATTTGCCTTGATAGATCAATCATTCTCATTCGATTCAAACTCTCATCATCATCGTTTCTTTTTCTTGATTTTCACTAATTCAGAATGACATCTTCTGATCTTGATTCTTCACATGAATTGTTTCTCCATCCATCAGATCATCCAAATTGCTCTTTATCTTCTGAACCTCTCACTGGTCTGAATTTTGGCCAATGAAAACGATCTTGTGAAGTTTCTTTGGTATCCAAACACAAGATAGGCTTTGTCAATGGATCTTGCATCAAGCCTACTACAGGACCTCTCATCTCTCAATGGGAAAGATGTAATGCAATGGTCATTTCTTGGTTACTTCATTCTATCAAGAAAGACATTGCTGCTAGTGTGCATTTTTGCTCAACTGCTAAACAAATTTGGGAAGAGCTTGAGCTACGGTATGGTCAGAGTCAGGGAACAAGGATTTTTCAAGTCCAACGAGAGATTAATAATCTTGCACAGGGCAGTATGTCAGTTTCAGATTACTTTACTAAATGCAAAATCCTATGGGATGAATATACTTCATTAGTCAGTATTCCTACTTGTCCTAGTACTGAATGCCCTATTGGCCCTGCTATGGTCAAATTACTTGACCATCAACAATTAATCCAATTCCTCATGGGCTTAAATGATAATTACATTGTTGTGAGAGGCAATATTCTCATGACAAATCCCATGCCCAAGATTGGACAGGCCTTAAGCATGGTTCTCCAAGAAGAAAGACAAAGGGAACTTCAGATTTCTGCTCCATTACTTGGAGATTCTTCTGCTTTGCTTTCCCAGGCTAAAAGCCATTTTGTTCCTTCAAAATCTTATCCATCACCCTTACAATACACTCAGCAGTCCCCATCACAGAACAATACCACTCGAAGAAGTAGTCTCTTCTGCAACTACTGTAGAAAAACTGGTCATACAATTGACAAATGTTTCAAGTTACAAAGGCAGAGGGGTACTGCACCTATTGATAGAGTAAAAAGGGTTGCTGCCACAGTTCATCATGATGATACTGCAAATGGTTCAGATTCAGACCAGTCTATTCCACCCCTTACCTCAGCACAGTATGCAAAGCTCATTGCTCTACTGAACAAGCATGATCTTGACACATCTCCTTCAACATCAAAGGAAGCAGCATCTGCAGCTATGTTGGCAGGTAAAATGTACTGTTTTTCTTCTTCAAAACCTGAACTAAAGTGGATTCTTGACAGTGGTGCCACAGACCATATTACCCCACACTTACACTACTTTTCTTCCTATCAACCTCTTGCACAAGATTCTCTTATAACCATGCCTAATGGCCACAAAGCTAAGATACATCATATTGGCACCATTCAACTCACTTCTTCCTTGGCCTTATGTAATGTTCTGTATGTCCCAGATTTTCACTACAATCTGTTGTCTGCAAGCAAGTTAGCTAAACAATTGACTGCTCATGTTATTTTTACCCCTGCTGCTTGTTACATCCAGGACCCTTCAATGAAGCAGCCTTTGGAAATTGGTAGAGAAACTGATGGTCTGTATCTTGTGGATCGAAGTTCCTGCATTTCAAGTGTGGCTAGCAGCTCCATTCATTCTTCACAACATTCCAACAACACTTCTGTATTTTCTTTTTCCTGTCAATTGTCTCCTCTAGAACTATGGCATTGTAGGTTAGGCCATATGTCTTTTGATAGTATGAGACATATTAATATTGTCTCACCTTGTAATTCCAAACATCAATCCATATGTCAAGTTTGCCATCAAGCTAAGAAACATAGATCTCCATTTCCTATTAGCAATTCTTGTACTTCACACATTTTTGAAATGATACATGTTGATATTTGGGGTCCCTATGCTACTTCTACTTACAATGGCTATAAGTATTTCATAACCATTGTTGATGATTTTTCAAGAACAACTTGGACACATCTTCTATCTCATAAATCCAATGCCTTCCCTATCCTCAAATCCTTCATCTCATTTGTTAAAACTCAATTTCAAGTTAATGTTCCGACTATCAAATCTGACAATGGCCAAGAGTTTTGTGATAATTCTGCCCTTGCTTTTTATGCATCACATGGCATTCTTCACCAAACTTCTTGCACGGGTACTCCCCAACAGAATGGCATTGTAGAACGAAAACACAAACACCTTCTAGAGACAGCTCGAGCATTATTTTTTCAATCCCAAGTTCCCATCACTTTTTGGGGTGAATGCCTTTTAACTGCAACATACCTCATTAACAGAATGCCATCTTCTGTCCTCAATCACAAAACTCCCTATGAAATCTTGCATGGCCAACCTCCTTCATACACACATTTAAAAACTTTTGGGTCTCTATGTTTCATTTCTACTCCTAAACACAACAGAGACAAATTTGCCCCTAGAGGGAACCCTTGTGTCTTCTTGGGTTACCCTTATGGGAAGAAAGCTTACAAAGTTTATGACCTCAAATCCAAGAAATTTCTTTCTAGCAGAGATATTCACTTCTATGAAACTTATTTCCCTTTTTATCACATCACTGAATTATCTCCCTCTTCTCCATTACCTTCACCTATTTTCTTACACTATGACCACACTCCTAGCTCCTCTGACACCCCAACTCATTCTACTATTACTTCCACAACATCACCTCTTTCCCCACCTCATTCTACTGCCTCCCCATCCACATCATCCCCCACTGCCAGCAGTCCTCATTCTTCTTCCCTTGATCATTCATCTTCTATGCTTCCCCTTTCTCCTCATGATCATTTTCCTCCTCTAAGGAGGTCTGCGAGGCCACACAGAACACCAGCTCATTTGCAGGACTACATATGTTCAAGTGCAGTATCCAACAGCTCTACTGATCCATTTGCTGCTTCTCACCTCTCCAAATTCTGTAGTCTTGTGCAATTTCATGATTTACCTATTAATTCTCCTGTTCATTCCAAGAGTTTTCTTTCTTTAATTGAACCAACCTCTTATAAATAAGCATCATTAGATCCACTTTGGGTTAAGGCAATGGAGTCTGAAATACAGGCTTTACATGCCAATAATACCTGGACTGGAGTTGAACTTCCCCATGGCAAGAAGGCTATTAGTAGTAAATGGGTTTACAAGATCAAACTTAAGGCTGATGGTACTGTTGAAAGATACAAAGCAAGGCTAGTAATAAGAGGCAATACTCAGCAAGCAGGTATTGACTTCACGGAAACCTTCTCTCCTGTTATAAAGATGACCACAATCAGGGCCATTCTTGCTATAGCTGCTCACAGGCATTGGCAAGTCTTCCAAATGGATGTGAATAATGCTTTCCTCCATGGTGATTTATTTGAGGAAGTCTACATGAAGATGCCTGAAGGTATTCCAAACCCTTCCAACAAGGTTTGCAAACTAGCCAAATCTCTATATGGTCTTAAACAGGCATCTCAGCAATGGTTTGCCAAACTTGCACAGTTTCTTAAACACCAGGGCTACCTTCAATCCAAAAATGATTATTCCCTCTTCTTGAAATCCAATGGTTCACATTTCACCATCGTGGCTGTTTATGTTGATGATATTTTGGTCACTGGTTCTAACACTGATGAAGTTGCAGTACTTAAGAAACATCTACATTCTACTTTTGGCATCAAGGATTTAGGACAATTGCATTATTTCCTGGGATTCGAGGTGAATTATCTTCCTGAGGGTATCTCTCTATCTCAGAGAAAATTCACTCAAGACTTATTATTGGAGACAGGGTTTGCTACTGCTAAGGGTACTGCAACACCTCTACCACTTCACTGCAAATTGGATCCTAATGAAGGGGAACTCCTCCAAGACCCCTCTTATTACAAGACCATCATTGGGAAGTTGAATTTTTTGACTCATTCTCGACCAGATCTTTCCTTTGCTGTTCAAACTCTCAGCCAATTCATGCAAACTCCCAGGCTTACTCATCTACAGGCCCTTGAACATACTCTACGATATTTGAAAAGTACTTCTGGGCAGGGTATTCTTCTCAATGCCTCTGGTCCTTTGAGATTGCAGGCATTCTGTGATAGTGACTGGGCCTCCTGCCCCTTTTCTCGAAGATCAGTTATTGGTTATATGGTTCTATTGGGTTCTTCTCCCATCAGCTGGAAATCCAAGAAACAACCTACTGTTTCCAAGAGTTCTGCTGAAGCCGAATATAGAGCTATGTCACATGCTGCTGCTGAAGTCACCTGGTTAGTTAGGCTCCTCTCCGAGCTTGGCCTTTCTCAACTTCAACCTGTCACTCTCCATTGCGATAACCAATCCGCTCTGCAAATTACTAAGAATCCTGTATTCCATGAGCGCACTAAACACATTGAATTAGACTGCCATTTCACTAGGGACAAGGTCCTTGAAGGTCTATTACAGCTTGCATACATCCCAACTTCTCTTCAACTAGCAGATATCTTAACAAAGATCCTTCCTTCTCATCAACATAAGGAGTTGTTATCCAAGCTGGGTCTGGTTGAAGGTATCTCTTCCCCATCCTCAGCTTGAGGGGGGGTGTTGAAGATATTCCTCCAGTAGGTCGATAAGTTGGATTTCTTGGGTTGATAGCTGGTTTCTTGGGTTGTTAGATAGTTACAGGTTGTTCTAACAACCTAACCAATTTTCCCGCCTCTGGCTTTGGTAGTTAGTAGTGTGTATAAATGTATGGATGTATGATTGATGCAGGGTCAAGAAATATACAACACATTTTCTTTCTCTCTCTCTTTTCTGTGTTAACATGGTATGCCAGGCCCACGGCCTCCTCGCCTGGAATGCCACCACCCCCAGGTGGTCCGGTGCCTGTCTATGGTCCACGTCGCCCTGGAATGCCGCCTCCACCAAATGCACAACAGCCACCTCAGAAGCAGCAGCTGTAGATGGATTGATGAAAGATTTTGTATGTTGCCTGCTGCTCATTTAGCTTAATTTGGGGTTGACGCTGGGATTTTTAGATGTTTTCGGAGTTTCAATGCGTATTGACTGCCAATTGCCAATGTGTATGCATTTCTGGTTGTGATTTTGAAGTGTTGTTTCTGAGCTAGTCTGCTATGTTGCCATTAACTTTTAGACTGTATGTCGGCTTGTGGACTTAGGTTTTGTAGTGAATTTGATTTCCTACATATATATCACATAAGTATGGTGTGCCTTGGACTCTTGGTTCCCTTCTTTGTTAATTTTTTGAGTCTTGCTCTTGGCAAGATAGAATTTCTGAGTTATCGTGATAAGTTTGTGTTTGTGTTTGTTCTGGGCGTCTTGGGAAAAGTGGCTGATTGGGTGATTTGGTGATCAAGGTAATGTTCTAACAGGTTTTGGCTGGAGGAGACATCACTTTGAGCATGCATACGTGGTCTTTTAATATTGTTGTTTGAAATTCTGTGCTTTACTACTATTGTCAAACTAGGGTTGCGGTATGTATTGAGATCTGACCCAACTGGATGCTTAAGGGCTCGTTCTCTTGGTTTGGAGTTTGAACATCCTCTTTGTGTTTCGTTTATTCATTGAAGTTCTTGGAGATTGGTGTCAACAATATTGATAAATTAAGGTCTAAAATGTGAAATATGAGTTGGTTTGCTGCCATGCATGGTATCTGAATGTTATGTAACTTTCATGGATGAGACCATGGTTCGTGTCAACATCAAGTTGGTGTTGTGGAGTAATGTCCCTAAGTCTAAAGGGTTTGAACTGAGTAGGTCTAAAAACTGCGAGTATTCTCTCTGTCCTAGAGTGAACATTCGATGATAATGTTCTTATTAGAATGTGCCATTGTTGTGATTAGAATTTGTGGAAAGAAGGTATGGTTGGTTGGGGGAGAGGAAACACTTTAGCAATGAGTTTTTTCATAAGCTTCATACAAAAGGTCATCAATGAATGCGGAATCGAAGTAGACAGAGTAATTTGGCAATTTCACCTAGAAAAGCCTGTCTTTAGCTTTGTTTACTATCTGAAATGTAAGATTATGAGCTGAATTAGGCTTGTTTTTGGTACATGATGGTTATTTCAGAATTAAAGAGTTAGTTGTTAATGAATTGCATGGTGCAAATAGCTACACCACAAAGGACAATTTAGTTGCCTTTGGATGTACAATTAAGAAGCAGATCATGAAAACAAAAGAGGAAAGGGGAAATTTTATTTCATTGGTAGACTTCATTTTCGTTTTGTTTTGCAATTGCTCTTTTTTAACTTGTACATTGGATGCCTGGTTTGTTTTTCTATTTATTAGATTGGTTTATAGTAATATCAATCACGTTTGTTTTCATTTTGTTGTTATATGCGTCCTAAATGTGTTTAACTTGTTTCAACTTGCAGACTTTGTGAGTCAAATAATTGCGTTGTTTGCTTGAATCCATGTCCTTGCAGAATGGAAGTGATTGGCACCATTCAAGATTTTCTTCTGAGAGTCATACTTGCCTATGCATTCCATTATTGACAAGTTCTACCTATTGCCGTCTCTATTGTGTCTATAAATTGCGCTGGAGAGAATGAGAGGATTTTTATGTTCTCTAAGATTTTACTGTTATAGATGACCATATGACTATAAGAGCCTATGTATCATATCTGGAAGTTTCCTATTAAGAGGCTGACAACACAGCACTGCCCTTGTGCATCTTGCCTAGCTGTAGCATTTGAGATTTAGATGTGTTCTAAAACTTATGCTTAACAAACAGAGAGAATATTTCTGGGATGCCTGGAAACACATTTTTATTCAAAGTTCAAATTGATAGTAGTAGTATGTTAGTAGCGCTCATGGAAGAAGTATATATTTGAAACAAAGCAAGAAGTAAATACAGGAATAAAAGATTGCGATTGGTTGTCTAGAGTGGGGCAAATTAACTGTGACTCAGTGAGAGTGTTGTCTAAATAAATGAGAGTATTAGTGAAGAAGATGATGGTGGATAGAACAAACGACTGGACTTATGGGCATATTAGAAGGTATAAAATCAAGAGTGAAATGATTTATCGACCTGGTTGGAGACACTCCATTCTAGAAAACATAGTTAAATGGTTTGGACGCATCAGGAACTGACATCCAGGTGGGCCGCTCACATTTTCAGGAGTCATGTTGATGGGAATTAAGTGAGTGAGAGGGAGACCTAATAGGATGTGGAAAGAAGCTGTTAGATGAGTTGTGGCGTATCTGGACTGGAGGAATGAGCCAAGTTAGGCGGTTTTAGCAGTATAAGATATGGGTGTCTGGACCTGAGATGGGTTTCTTTTTGGCTTTCTTGGTTTTAGTGGTTTTCTATTTGAGTGGCTCTATGTTGACTGAGTGTTCTTAGCCATCTCGTTATACAGGTTTTGTGTGTACTTGTTTTGGTCTTTAGGACTATTCTTTGTAATTTTGCTTTACCTTAGTTGTTTCTTTTTGGGTTGCTTGGTGTTGGTGGTTTTCTATTTGAGTGGCTCTATGTTGATTGTGAGCGTTCTTAGCCTTCTCAACTATTCTTTCTACTTTAATCATGCGTTACCTTAGTGTAGTCTCTTTCACTGCCTTGTTGATTTTCTATGACTTAACACTTCTGTGTCTACTTGTCCTTGGCATCTACCACTTGTTTGTTTTTGACCTACTGTGAACACATGTGCTTGTCTTCCAGCTGTGCATTCTTTTTCTGGGTGGGGGACAGGGATGATGTTCTTGCTGTCGCTGCAAACTAGTCACTGAGTAAGATGGCAAAATTGGGGTAAATGGTTTCTTGGAATACACATTATGAATTGTCACATTTGAAACACTTCCAGTTACTCTTACTGCCTTTTCAAATACTACCACAAACATTGGTGATTTTTATTTGTCTCAGTAACTGTTTACCCAACAGCAAAGGATGGGTTAGTTGTAGCCTTAGTTTGAAAAAGCGCGAGGCGCACTGAGGCGCAAAGGGTCCTGAGGCGCGAGGCGAAGGCGCGCGCCTCAAGGACGCGAGCCTTTTTTTAGCTAAAAAAAGGTTTGAAAACAATTTACAAGACTTATTTATGATAATTGAGTAAAATGGTGACATCAAAAAACAATTGTACATCAATATAAGTACAAAAATTATCGCAAATAATCCACAAGACTGTAATTTAGCATGACAATATTATAAAAAGTAAAAACACATGCACACACAAGAACTTAGTAGAGGTTTAGAAACAAAGAAACAAGCATAGTCATGAAGACATGAAAGAAAACATGAAAGGAAATAGTTAGTGAGACACTAATCACTAATAGCATTTTACCCCAAAAAAAAGGCAAAACAGAGGTAATTGCTAGCTGCCACTCATCAGTAATTGGTAATTGCTATTTGCTTCCCATATTTTTGTTTGTTGGGCACTGCCACTGACCACAAATGGAAATTTTGGTTGTTGCAAATTTAACAAAAAAAAATAATATTTCTAACCTATATTTCTGTTTGTTGGCCATTGCCCTGCCCAGCAAAATTTTTAAAAAAAAAAGTGACATTTGGTGTTGAAGAAGGCCAGCAGGCTCGAACAGAGGAGGGAGGCCGAGACAGAACAGAGGAGGAGAGGCCAGCAACCCGAAAACAGGGGAGGAAAGGTGATGAAAATGGCTCAAACAGAGACAGACATGGCCGAAAGAGAGGATGAGAGCTTAAGGGAGAGAGAAAAACGAAAAAAAAAAAGAGAAGAAGGCGATAGCCATGGCCGGCTGGTCGACTGTAGCAGAGAAGACGCAGAGAAGCACGAAGAAGAGAAGAAGAACAGCAGGACGAAGAAGAGAAGAACAGAAAGCATACACATACTTGGTCGACTGAGAAGAAGGCTTCGATTGAGAAGATTTGAGGCCTCTAGGGTTTCGAATGGTGGAGCAGAGTCGAGCTGAGAGTCGAGGTGAGAGCTGAAGAAGGCAACCAAAGCAACGTTTCATTATTTTCGTCCAATTCTCTCTTTTTTTTTTCGAAAGAAGCCTTAAGTTCTTCTGGGCGCGTGCCTGGCTCGCCTTGCGCCTCGGCGTGAGGCAGACGCTTCACGTGGCTTCGAGGATGGGCGTCGCCTGGGTGTGGGTGAGGCGCCAGCCTGTGTGCCTCTCGCCTAGGCGCGCCTCACCTGTGCCTTTTCAAACTAAGGTTGTAGCGTTGATCTATTGTTCGAAACTGATTTTTGGCGGCTATATTGTTGTAGAATCCAGCTGATGCTCACTAGGCTCTGACGCTCTGTTGTAGTGGGATTACTTATGCTAATGTATTGTTGCTGCTGGATTGTTTGCTTAACTGCTATTGCCGTTGTTTCCGTCAATTTATGTTGCAATATTAAGGGATGGAAAACAAGCCATTATGAATTGAAGACAGCTCAGTCTAGTGCTTTTTAAGGTATTCTTACCCCTCATGATTGTGGATGATATTCCTTAATGTTTGAATCTTATTGTTGTTGAGTGTTTGTAGCCTGTGTGATGCCCAGTAGTTATAATTGTCGAAGTTGGCTCCCCTTATTCTTTGTATCGTAAAAGGGCACATCTATCTTTGCCCTTGCCATTGTAGAAGCCTAGTTGTAGTTATCTTCCTGTATTGCTCGAAATTAATTCTACCTTGTAAAAAGCATCTGATGTCTCTTTGATAATGATATGCAAGTGCAGTCATGTTGTGGAATAAACAGGGGAAAAGTTTTCTTTTTACTGTTGTTTTGGCCACAGTTGGGAGCGGGGTTTGGCCACTTTTCTTCTAACTTGCTGCGGAACTATGGAAAAAATGAATGAATATTCGTAGCTTGATCTTGGGGGAGAATCCTGCATCGTTGGTGTAGTTTCTGCGTCTATCTTTCTTGGATGACTTTTGTTTTCCATGTTGATGCAACCAATTTTGATGCATTGCTAATAACAAAGGAACATTGGTCTCTTCTAACTCGTTGACAGGTATCTTGCGACTACAAGGGGGCTGATGTTGCAGACTTTGTTTTCCCACAGTTCACTCAAATCAGTCTTGGACCTGTGCTACAAATGAAGAGGCTAGAGATCATATTGTCTTTTGTATCTGGGGTTTGGGGTTTGTGCTGGAAGTAAGATTTTTAGCAACCTTGCAGATTTGGTGTTGTGGAATAGAACTTTGTATCTACTGACATTCTGGTAGAGTAGATTTGTGTAAACTGTAATCAAAAGAAACAATTATCCATGGGTTAATTCTGGTCTATACTCTTTCAGAAGAGTCCACCTCTTGGCCCAGTATTTCTTGTTGGCGTTGTAGCTCAATTATATCCTGCTATGCTACATGTTCATTCTGACTTGAACGTGCCTTAAGCTGTCAGTTACTCAAAATTGAACCTAGCTTGTTAACTATATAAGCAAGCCAGGGCCATCTGTGACTCGTATTGCAGAAGTTCTTTTGTGTGGATACTTCCGGGTTCTGTGCATCTGGGTCTCTTAGGCCCTACCGTGGCATCCAAGCTTGCTATCATGGATAATGAGAATGTCGTATACTGGTCTCGTTAGCTTTGCAGGAGATTATGAACGGAAAGAACACTAGCTTGTTTGATTGATATTGGACCAAGTGAACGTAGCCTTCTATTGGGTTAGACTGGGCTGATTTGATCCTTTGCTAATTGTTCTGGACCTTCTGCCTGGAGCAAGTGTCGATCCTATGTTTCTTACCCCTTTGCTAGCAAAATAATATACTGTCTGTTTCATTCAATACTGATATACAGAAAATAAGGCCCTTATTAGCCTTATGCGATGCGCATGAGTGTAGGACCTTTTGCAAATAGAAGGCAATCTCTCCGGCTCAATGCTCAAAGTCCAATTGTCGACTTGTTAAGCTGATCAGCAATTGCTTTTTTCTTCCTGATGACAGTTCACAGAACAGCCTAAGTTGATACTAGTCTGATTTGAATTGGACTTCACTTAGTTGGTAACGTTTTATAGGATTTTTTTTTTAAAATGAAGAAAAGCTTATTGGATTGAACATCAACTATTTGAAATAAATTAGAGCATCTCCAGTATGAGTTTTAAATTTTGAAACTTCATTTTGCCATATCAGCAAAAATGTCATTTTTTGGAACTTGCATTCTTTTACTTGTCTAATCTATAGAACTCCAATTTGGATCATCTAATAAAATATTTATCATATACCCACCCCATAATATATAACATTTTTAGATGAACTCACTCAAATAATATTTTTTAGGCGGAAGAAACAAATAATAAAAAAGCACAAAAGCACAAAAAGGGAATGTGGGATGGAACTGCCAGACATTAATTCCATGCATGTTATGCACTTGAGCCACACAATTGGAACACAGGTCCCGATGACTAGAATATGAGTCACCGGGTGCGAATGCTCCCAAAACTGGGAATAATTTAGTTGTACTCGATGAAATTTCATCATTATTGAACATGATTCCATCAGAAATTAGCCAACTCCTTGGTAGTTCTAAACATTGAGTAATCTTGAGCTTTTCAATGATTGCCAAAAGCCGAACCATTTCTTTAGATATTTTCAACTCTGAAAGAACCTTCAAGGTCTAGGGCTCTTGTATCTGGCTATTAGGTCCAATTAAAAATCCCGTTACATTCTTCACACACCTATAGGCTAGCATACGATCATTAAGAGTTAATGACAACATCATGAAACCAAATTTGACTACGTTAGATTTGCACAATTTGAGTCAAGGGGAGGGAGGAGCACCCCAAGCCAGATCATTTTCATTTTTCACTATGTGTTTGCAACATGAGCCATCTCCGGATGCTTTTCCCTAGGAAGAAGTCACCATGTTCAACATAAGCCATCCAGTGATTCTATTAGGATAATAATTTTAGAAGATCACTCTGCTTGAATATTTAGTCATACTCTTTTTAACTTGTATGTATTTATCATCATCATTCAACATATGTAAGTACAATTTAGCATCATTGAGCATAATTCAATATAATTTGGTATAATCGAGCATCATTCAAAACTTATAAGAAGCACTAAAAGATTATATTTTAATTAGACCTAAATTACCTAATTGTTAATCAATAGTTGGAGTTATTTTACTATAATGCAAATAGGTTTGTTATTGTAATTGTAAAATCCTTTGAATGCTGAAAAAAATTATTACATTACTTTACTAAATAAAGTGTTTCATCCTACTACTTATTGTATACAATATGATTATATTATTATAATTTTTAAAAAGCTTATTATTTTTAAGAGATAATATGTCATTTAACTTCATAAATTTGTTAATAATTTTCCACAATTACATCATTATTTTAAGAACCTAATTAAAACTAAGACACAATTTTTTTAAAAAGTATTTGTAATAAAAAATTAATTATTTTACTAACAACTTCCAACTCCAATTTATATTGGTGTAGCTAATCACTTCCAACTTTCAAAATTAAACTAATGATGACATCAATAAATATAATGATATAGGAAATTTGTGCATTAATACTAAAGTGACTTCAAACAATAGATGGGTAATGGGGATAGGAGGAGTGTAGGGTTTCGGAAGGTGTGCGTAGCGTCGTGGAATATTGGATCTCTTACAGATAAGTCTATAGAATTAGTTAAGGCATTGCATAGGCGTAGGATTAGCATAGCTTATGTTCAAGAGACGAAGTTGGCGGGGGCTAAAGCTAGAATAGTTGATGGGTACAAATTATGATATTCGAGGTCAACCAAGGTGAGGAATGGGGTTGACCTTTTGGTTGAGAAGGAATTGGTAGACTTTATTATTGAAGTGAGGCATAAAAGTGATCGAATTATGGCCATTAAAGTTTTAGTGGATTCAGAAATCATCAACACAGTTAGCGTTCATGCTCCTCAAATAGGGCCGCCGGATGATATTAAGAAGCTTTTTTTGGAGGATTTGGATTTGATCATCCAGGATGCTCCTCGGAGCGAGAAGATTTTCATAGGAAGAGACTTTAATGGCCATATTGGTGTTGACGCAGAAGGGTATGACACAGCACATGGGAGTTTCAGTTTTGGGAGAGAAAAAACGGAGGAGTTTCTGTGTTGGACTTTGTGGTGGCCTATGAACTGTTGGTGGTAAACTCCTTTTTTAAGAAGGAGGACCATTTGGTGACCTTCAAGAGTGGCTCTCTAAAGACCCAAATTGAGTAATTTTTGATAAGGGTGGATAGTCGGAGATTGTGTAAGGATTGTAAGGTGATTCCTAGTGAGTATCTAGGTACCCAGCATAGGTTGCTAGTGTTGAATGTGGAGTTCAAGTGTTCAAAGTGGAAGAAGAGCAGGGTCGGGGATCCGCGAGTGAAGTGGTGAACCCTCAGGAAAGAAAACGCCATATTTTTAGCAGAGAAGATTACGGAAGAAAGAACTTGGAGGCGGGTAGAGGAAGCGGATGAAATGTGGGAGGCGATGGCAGATTGTATTTGAAGGTCGACTGAGGAAATCCTAGGTTCTTCTAGAAGAAGTAGTAACAAAATGAAGAATGTCTGGTGGTGGAACGAGGAGGTAAAGGAGAAAGTCAAGGAGAAAAAAGTGGCTTACGCTGTTTATATGAACAGTGGAGCGGATGAAAAGAGAGAGATTAGTAGAGTTAGGTATGAGGCGGCTAAGAAGGTAGTCAAGAAAGTTGTTGCGGTAGCTAAGAGCATGACCTATGACAGGTTATACAGTAGACTAGAGTCAAAGGAAGGGGAGAAGGAAGTCTTTAAGCTGGCAAGGGCTAGGGAAAGAAGAACAAGGGATTTAGGTGTTGTGAGATGCATCAAAGATGAAAATAGTACGATGTTGTCTGAGGATGCAGAAATCAAGGCAAGATGGCAAAGGTACTTTGCCAAACTCCTCAATGGTGAAGTGATAGAGGATTCACGAAGTAAGGATAGTGCGTGTAGGGAGAGGCGCCTTGATCTGCGAGTATGTGGTCACAACAGCAAATACGAGATTAAAGAGACCTTAAAAAAGATGATCAACGAGAAGGCAGAGGGTCCTCATCAGATACCAGTGGAAGTGTGGAAGTGCAGAAGGATTAGAGTGGCTAACGGAGTTTTTCAACGTTATTTTCAGGACCGCTAAGATGCCCAATGAATAGAGGTCTAGTACAGTCATCCCTTTGTACAATAACAAAGGTGATATTCAAGATTGCAATAATTTTAGGGGTATAAAGTTGTTCAGTCACACTATGAGGTTATGGGAGAGGGTGATTGAGAGAAGGTTGAGAATAGATGTTTCGATTTCAGAAAATCAATTTGGCTTTATGCCAGGTAGATCAACCGTAGAGGCAATTTACCTCCTTAGAAGGCTCATGGGTTTGTATAGAGATACAAAGGTAGATCTTCATATGATGTTCATTAACCTGAAAAAAGCATATGATAGAGTTCTGCGTGAAGTGTCATGGAGATGCTTGAAAAAGAAAGAAGTATCACCCATGTATATTCGAGTTATTAAGGATATGTATGAGGGAGGTAGGACGAGTGTTAGGACACCAGGAGGGGTCACCAATAACTTCTCCGTTGGTATGGGTCTGCATCAGGGTTTCGTCTTAAACCCTTTTCTTTTCACCCTACTTATGAATGAACTTACAAGAGAGATTCAAAATGAGTTACATTGATGTATGATATTTGCTGATGACATTGTGCTTATTGATGAGACTAGATAAGGAATTAATGTCAAGTTGGAGCGATGGAGCCATACACTAGAATCTAGTGGTTTCAGAGTGAGTAGATTGAAAACGGAATAACTTCATTGCTGTTTCAGTGGAAGAGAAGATGCGAGGGGAGAAGTCACCCTGGATAGGGGGTCGATACCTAAGGTCGATAAGTTTAAGTATCTAGGTTCGATCATTCAGCAGAATGAGGATATCGACGAAGATATTAACCAGCGGATAAAAGTGGGCTGACAAAAATGGAAGTACTCCTCAGGTGTGCTGTGTGATAAAATGGTGCCCCTTAGATTGAAGGGCAGAGTCTATCGTATGGTAGTTAGACCGACTGTTCTTTATGGATCAGAGGGTTGGTTTCTAAAAAAGACGCAAGTTCAAAGGTTGATGGCAGCAGAGATGAGGATGATTAGGTAGATGTGTAGTTATACGAGAATAGATAGAATTAGGAATTGTGTTATGAGGAACTTAGTTAGAGTAACTCCCATCCCATCGAAAATAAGATGAGAGAAACAAGATTCCGATGGTTTGGCCATGTGAAAAGGAGAAGTGTGGACGCCCTAAAAAGGAGATGTGAGATGATCAACAACCCCGGGGGCAAAAGAGGAAGGGGTCGACCTAAGAAGAGTTTAGATGAGGTGATTAGAGAGGACTTGAGAGTTGTCGGTCTGACGGAGGACCTGACTCAGGATAGGAAGTTGTGGCGGGATAGGATTAAGATCGTAGATTAAGATCTTAAATCGCAGAGAGTCGACCGCGTAGTTGGCTTTTGGTTGCAGTGGTCGTGTGCTGGTAGTGGTGTTTTTTCGTTTATCGTGCTTGTTTGTAGGAAATATTTTCTATGGGGAAGAGGCACCGTTTGTTTACCTCTGATTTTTAAGGTATGTTACCTTCCTCTAATTTACTACTCTTATGTTACATAGCTCCAACAACTTGTCCTTTTAATATTTCCATTAAGTGTTTTTCCAAAGTGTCTTTTCTTTAAAATATTTTCACAAATTCTTTTTATGTGGCTTTTTTTGAAAACAGCTTCTCTACGGGTAGCAATGCCGGTAAGGGTAAGGTTGCCTACAGTTGGATCTTTGCAGACCCCACGTAAGCGGGACCGACATTGGAAAGTTGTGTTGTTGTTGAGAGAGAGAGAGAGAGAGAGATGTGTGTGTATATATATATATATATATATATATATATATATATATAAACAACTCATTGGAATATGTTTATATCCTATCACAAGATAAAAAAAAGTATGCATTTACAATAACTCGCACTGGGGACATGCATATACATTTAAACAACTATTGTAGATACGTTTCTTTGTTGAATTACAATTACATATAAACTCATCCACCATAATCAGCATGATTCGACATGTTTCAACATGATAAATACCAATAAGTGCTTATTACAAGCCCAAAAGACGCATCCTTAGTGTGAATGATAACTGAGCCTTGTGCCATTTTCTATTGTTGGCCATTGATATTTCACACACAAAAAATTTGTAAATATATTTCCAATAGATGGTTACATTCCCACTGGATGGTTACATTTAGACCTAGTAAAAATTGACCCAACCTGACAACCCGATCCGAACCTGTCCGAAAATTTTGGTTTTGAACACGACTTTCTCAATCCAAACTCGAAATAAACTGAACCTGAAAAATTTGAAAATTAGCGGGTCAAACCCCGACCCGAACCTGCCCGAGCATTATATTCTTAATTTTTAATTTTTCTCTAATTTATCCCTCTTAACAGTAATAGTTAGTCATTTTTGTTGAATAGTTTAAAAAGACATTGCATAACTATTGCATCTATTTGCAAATTGAACAATAATAACCTTATTTTTTGTTTTCCATTATCTGAAAATAATATCATACACAACTTGTAAATGAAAAAACGTTAAAAATGGGTATAAAACTGAGTGAGATAACTATCTAATCTTTTTTAAAAAGTTAATTTAAAAGAAGACAACCATTAGCGATGCACAAGTCATACCATTATATACTTAGTTAAACAAATATGTCTACTTATTTTTTAAATTAATTAATTTGTAGAATTTAAATCTTTGATGTTATAATTACAAGATAATATCTTATACTTCTTTTATTCAATTTTATTTGATTTTTGTTCTAACTAGTCTTGAACATGATGCTGGTGGTAGGAAAACGATTAGCTGTATTCGTATTGGGGTCGATCTATTCATAAAGTTTTACCTGATTGAATATTTGTAGGTTAGTTAATAAAAATATTAAATTATTAAATAGGTTATTAGCGATCAAACTCCTACAACCCATTAAAATACTCCAAGTGGGCTGCCCCATAAATAACTAACTTGTTGTTGACTTTCTTTCAATGTATTGGTTGATCAACCCAAAATCAAGTGGGGATTGATTCTTTTCCCATCCATACAAGATGTTCATATATTACAATAAAAAATTTAAATGTTTTTAGTATTCTTTTTATGAAATTACAACTATTATGCATTTTCATTAAATATGGATAATTTTGAGTAATAAATATCTAGAATTTTTTATTTTGAAAAAAAAAATAACTAACAGAAAAGACGCTCTAGACCTGTTGAGTTGATCCGAAATTCGTAAAATCGAAATACATTCGTCCGTATTTTATCCGAACTCGAAATACACTAAACTGTATTTTACCCAAACTCGAATACATCCGATTTGTATTAACCCGCGTTTTCAAATTGAGAGGTCGAGTTACATTTATTGTTAGATGAAAAAAGGACTAGCCAAGTGCTTACTCTGATTTTTTGTTGGCTATTTTCAGTGATATTTCTTGAAATTGCTTTAGGATTTTACTTGTGCTTTATTGATCCTACTTAGGTCGTTGCTAATGGCCGCTTGTCTGCGCTTTCCCTGAAATTACAGCAGCCTTTTTCTAAAGTAGGGAATCGATAAGGAGCAGCTTCCAAGATGTGGAGGCCTGAAAGTGGAGCGCTTCTGTAAGTGATCAAACATGGATGCTTTTCATTGTTTGAGTATAATATTTTTGTATGGAGTTACTCACAGACCAAAGATTACGACAATGGACCTGACAGGTCTAGTTACGTTCATCTGCAAGTGTTAATATTAATAAATGAGTGAAATTAGTAAATATTAGTAGAAGTTAGTTTTTTTTTTTTTTTTGAATGATTGGTAAGAGTTGGTTAAGAATGGAAATGATTGGAAGAGGTTTTAGAAGTTGGCGGATGTTGACAAAACAGGTAAATGAGTGAGGTTTTCTTTATAAAACTTTTGAAGGAGATTGGTGAGAATTGTCGAATTATGTGAAAGTTGGTAGAAATTGATAGAAGTTAGCATGAGTTGGAAATGATCAATTTTTTTTTTTTTTGTGAAAGTTGGTAGAAGTTTATGAGAGTTGATAGAAACTGAAATGAATTTACCAACAAAAAGAACACACCCTTAGTGGGAAAATGAGCACAATGTCAGCTTAGCTCTTTGGTCATACTGACTAATCAATTATTGAGACATCCTTTTGCTTGACTAGATGTCGAACTTTGTGTTCAGTGTGCTCTTTGTTAGTATGGTTTCTCACTCAATTAACCCAAAATCACTAATAATAATATAAACATTATTGTTAATAATGATTAATAATAATAATAATAATAATAATAATAGTAATATTAACAATAATATTAATTACTAATAATAATATAAACATTATTATCACTAATAATAATAATTATTAATATTAATAATTAATAATTAGTTATTATTAACATTAAAATAATTATTGTTAATATTATTATTAATTAATATTAATATTAATAATTTATAATTTGTTATAATTATAATAATAACATATTATTAATGGTTAATAATAATAATTAATCATAATAATTATCACTATTAATAATGATAATTAATAACAATAATTACAGTAATAATAATTATTAATATAAATAAAAATTATAAAAATAATTAATATTGATATTAATACTAATATTTTGAATTATTATTAATTATAAATATTAATAATAATTAATATTAATAATAACTATTGTTATTACGAATAATAATTAATAAGAATAATTATAATCATAATTATTAATTAATATTATTAATTATCATTAATTACAAATATTAATAATAATGATAATTATTAATAAAAATAATAATTTATAATAATAATTATTATTAGTATTATTATTGCTGACAATAATTAATAAGAATAATTATAACTACAATTATTATTGTTATTAATCATAATAATAATTATTAATATTATTATTATTAATTAATAGTTATAATTATCATGATAATTATATTTATTAATTAACATTATTAGTGATAATTATTAATATTAATAATAATAAATAATAGTTACAATAATACTTATTATTAATATTACTAATGATTATATCATTAATATTAATAATAATTATTAAAAATATTAACAACAACAACAACAACAACAACAACAACAACAATGTTGATTTCAAGGGGTTAGGGGGTTGAGGACTTGAAACCTCTTGAAAATGAGAGGGTTCAAGTTCCATAAGATTGAGGAGAATTTGATACCCTCAGGTATTAAGTTCCATTCTCTTAAAGTGTTCACCAAATACAAAAGAGTGGAAGTTGACATCTAAGGATACAAGTTATTCCATTTTATCTCACCAAATAACCCCTAAAGTCCTCTAATTGCAGCCCTAACTGTTCTTTCTTTTTTATTTTATTTATTTATTTATTCGTTTATTTATTTTGAGATGGCAAACTCTCAATTTCTTAAGATGCCAAATCCCAACATGTTCATTGTTGTGTCGGGAAATTTCAACCACATAGAGTTGAAAATAATGTTCTAAGAGGGGGGGGGGGGACAACCCCAACTTACACAAGAACTATGATTTTGTGGGTATAAATTTCCAATGATAGACACTATAACAGTCTCTAGTAGATGATTTTTGTTGTTTTAAGGCCAAAAATGGCCAATATGTGGTTATTAATTTGCAATGATATTTTTAGAAAATTGCATTTTTGAAGATAGGAAGGGATCAATTTATGGTTCTTAATTTATAGTGATGTTTTTCCAAAATTATATTTTTCAAAATTAAAATCCACCAATTTATGATTATTGATTTGCAGTGATGTTTCTAGAAAATTACATTTTTTAAGATTGAAAACAACCAATTTGTAGTTATTAATTCACAATGACGTTTCCAGAAAATTGAATCATTGATTTTACTTGTGCTCCATTGGCCTGGCTAGGTCATTGCCATGGGCCCCTTCTATTTGCTGCCTTGGAGTTACGCCAATTTTTTCTAAGTAGGAAAAAATAAGGATCATCTTCTAAGATGTGAAAAAGATATAATTAAAGTGCGTAAATTCGTGGCGCATCTGAAAGACTTCCATTGACTAAGACTTGAGACACTTTTGTATTTACTATTTACGTTCCTGACACGCTGCGGTGTGTATCATATGATACACAGAGAGACCAATATTCACGGTGTAAAATTCGCTATGAAATTTCTCTTGTAAATTCCTTTATCACTTTCCCTTCTATATAATGCAGAGCTTGACAGCCATGCCTAAACACACCCTCTTCTTCGTCTTCTCCAAATTACAGCCTTCATTCTTTCCATATAAAATCCTCACTTACCCTCACATATAGAGGAAGAAGAAGAAGAATAAGAAAGAAATGGCAGAACTGGGACTAGAGATCCCCAAAATCCTTATGGAGAAACTGATTTCCGGGGCATTGAAAGAAGCCTGTTCTTTTTCACAAATCAAGTCCCTCATAAAAACCCTTGAGGAGACAAAGCCCATAATCGAAGCTTGGCTTCTCGATGCAGATGCAACACAACTTACCAACCATGCAGAACGTGTGGCATTCCAGCAAGTCATCTCCGTACTGGAGAAGGTGAATACCTCATTGGATGTGAGAGAAGCTAGAGCCATGCGGAGACAAACCATGAGTAGAGGCCGTCCCATCAAGAAGGTACTCTTGTTCTTCTCTCCTTCTTCGAACCCGATTGTCTGTGCATTTAGAGAGGCCCGTGAAGTCAAGGCTCTTATGGAGGAACTAGATCGAATAGCAAGAAAACACAACCTCTTGGGTAACGTGTTGAGACTGTCTTTTGAGACTGTAAGCCAAAAGCAGGCTCTGAGCTTAAGAAAAAGGGCATTCACCAGCGAAGTGGTCGTAGGTAGAGACAGGGATAGGGATAACATAATTAGAATGTTATTGGAATCTTCTACTGCTCAAGAGACATTCTCTATGGTTTGCATTGTTGGTATCGGAGGGATGGGGAAAACTACACTGGCTCAGTATGTGTTTAGCAATGATAGGGTGAAGAGCCATTTTGATATGATGATTTGGGTCCATGTCCCTCAAGTTTTAATTGCTGAGGATGTGATGCAAAGCATGGTGGCATTTGCAACTGATGAAACCCATCTTCAATGGGGGATCCTTCAGTTACAATATCACTTCCAGCGCCAAATCACCAACAAGAAAATCCTTCTTGTCCTAGATAATGTCTGGGATCATAAGCTCCTGAGTTTGCAATGGCAAGAATTAAGAGATTTAATAGGGTTTTGCGCGCCTGGAAGTATGGTCCTCAGTACCACACGTAGTGTGGGAGTAGCCAAAACAATGGGCATTGTTAACCGATACATGCTCAAGGATTTAGAGAAAGAGGACTCTTGGCATCTCTTTAAAACAATTACTTTTATGCAGGGTCAGGACCCACGCATGGAGGCGATTGGAAGGGAGATTGTACAATTGTGTCCTAATGTTCCTCTTGTCATACGTAATATAGGGCACCATTTAAAGGGGACGCGACACATTACTGAGTGGTTGGATTTCAAAGATAAGCTTGCCCATCTAAGAAGTTGTGGGCAGGCTCCAAATGTCATGGAGATACTCAAGCTCAGCTATGATAAACTTGAGCCAAAGCTGAAGCTTTGCTTTGCTTGTTGCTCTTTGTTTTCCCCCGGTCTAATGTTTGATGGAACTGAATTGGTTCGCTTTTGGATAGCTTCAGGGCATGCAGAACCACAATCTGGAAACCAAAGCCTCGTTGATATAGTTTATATAGCAAGAGATTATTTTCGTCGGTTGAAAGACCAAGGCTTCTTTGATTGGTACTGGATACATGATGTGATTCATGATCTTGCGTGTTGGGTAGCTGGGCCCACTTATAAGCGGGTGTATTCTTCTCAAGGATATGAATTTGATGAGGAAAGAATCCGTCATTTGTGCCTCTCACATGACACATTGCTGTCGATGGATTTACCATATTTGCTTATAAACAAAACCAAGAAGCAACTACGCTCACTTCTTGTGTCTGCTTCTTTTATGAATCCAGCTAAGTTAAGACTGCCAAAGTTTGAATGTTTGAGAGTATTGAGCATCAAAGATGCAGGCCTAATTGAAATGCCAAGAATAATAAGCAAGCTCATCACCTTGAGATACCTTGATCTTTCAGGGAACAAATTCGCCAAGCTCCCGGACTCCGTTACACAACTTGTAAATTTGCTTTTTCTAAACCTCTCCTCGTGTAAGGAGCTCCAGGAGCTACCAAGGGGCCTGAGCAAGTTGACAAATTTGCTTTCTCTTGATCTCAATTACTGTGATAGTCTCGAGGAATTGGCAAGGGACATGAGCAAGCTGGTGAAGCTAAGAGAGGTTCGCTTATTCGAGTGTCGAAAATTGAGACATATGCCTGTGGGATTGGGGAATTGTACAGGTCTTGAAAGACTAGACTTGTTTGTAGCCAAAGGCCCAAGTTCGAGTTGGACGATTCCCAGTGGTTCTGACGATTATGAAGTGGGAGGGCTAGGTGATTTGAATCGCCTCAATAATCTCAAAGGGTGGTTAAGAATCAAAGTTGATGGGAAGTGGTCATCAGAGTCGGAAGCTAGGGCAGCAAACCTGCAGGGGAAAGAGAAGCTTATGCAATTGGAGATCGACTTCGTTGGGGGATCAAGTAGAGACAATGAGACGATGCTTGAAGGCTTCCAACCCAACGCTAATTTGAGATACCTAACGATTGAGGGTTATAAAGGGGAGAGGATACCAAGTTGGATTCATGATATGGATTATCCTTCAAATTTAGAACGAATCGGGATACACAGTTGGAAAACACAAGCACGTGTATGTCTTGGCTCTTTTGGAAGGTTCCCTCACCTTAAGCTTCTCTTAATTTATAATTTACCAGATTTGGAGTACATAGAGAGCACCACTACTGCCACTCCTTTGTTCCCAAGCCTTGAATATCTGACCCTTCAGTCGCTGCCAAAATTGAAGGGATGCTTTTCTGGTGGTGTTGGTGCTACCACTTTTCCCAGGCTGGGTGTCTTAGAACTTTGCAGTGTCGGGTTAGAGGTTGTTCCCGAGGAATTTCAAGGCCTCTCCTCACTCCTATTTCTTTTGATTTTGGATTGTAATCTCCTCGAGGGAATACCAGAGTGGATTGAAACCCTTGCCTCCCTCAAAGGGCTTTACATTAAAAACTGTCCTCAACTGACATCGTCGCCGGAGCAGATGGTTAAACTGTCCAACTTCTTCGACTTTGAGCCGGATCCATACTTCCAAGGCGAATGGTTGAGAGGCAAAAGGCGAGGAAATGGTTCCACATCTACATCCAACTTACACATCCTCTAATACAATATTTATGTATTTATTATTTATACCTAATAAGTTACCTCTTAAATGCTGACGAGCCCCATGTATATTATATCATTGAATGAATGTCCTTGCCTTCTAGTTATTACTGTATTACTAAGTAGATAAACTTAGAACGTCTGAGTAACAGAAACCCTGCTCATAATTTTAAGACTTACTGTAACGCCCCCAAAGGCTAATGCTGATTACCCTAGCTTAACCCCAAAGTTATTCATTTGCAGCGGAAGACTTTTGCTTTGAATGGAGGCGTTACCGTCGTTCCATGATGGAACGAGGCTACTTGATATTCCCTCATGCAATTCATAATGTACGTGGTAACTTAACATATTCATCCTAAGCTCTATTGACCCCAAAGGTTCAAAAGTACAATTAAGTGCAATTCCCCAGGGTGCTACCTACCATCAATATGAGCATTTGGCTAGCTAGTTCCCATTAAACCCTACAACTCTTGTTTGTTTCTTGGTGCCTTCTGAACTGCTAGGATGATGAGAGGTGCATGGATCCCATACCTAAAACAAAAAATATGAAAACATGCGAATGATGAGCCAAAGCTCAATACGTACATTCCCATGTAGTAAAATAAGTTTGCTATGAAAGTAGGTGGGCCGGCCGCATTTCAAAACATTTTGCTTTTGCAAACAGGAGAGAGAGAATGTAAGCGTAAAATTGATTTGCTGATTATTATCTAGAAGTAGACCCCTTGGTCGATATACATCTTGAAACGATCATACTTTAAGTGCTCACCCCCCAGACCGATCGAGAAGCTTGAGTTGACACCGCGCGCGGGTATATTGATGGGCATAAGCCCTGATAATTGATGATTGGCGGGGCCACTTGTTTATGTGACAAAACATTGAGAAAATTGGTTCATTAAATGAATCTTGTATTGATTTTTCATTGTTAGAACCTTGTGAGGTTTTGAAGAACATAGGCAACGTACGTACCTGGTCTTTGAAATTTTCTCTTCTTTTTTTTTATAATGGAGAACGTACGTTGGCAGCTTGAAGCAATAGAGATGGCCTCATCCCTGTTTAAATATATAATTATCTTTCGATTAGTACGAAGTTAAGATTGTCAAGGAGTTTGATTAATTTCTTGGTTCAATGAATAATTTAAATCCCTTGAACTCTTTATTAATCTTTAGCATGACAAAAGTTATTAACTAGGTTCTACTTTATTTTTGTTTCCATTCCCCTCCCTCCTACTGCTAACACTTACTGAATGTCATAAACACGTAAATGAAGTAACAACATTATCACCACCACTATTCTAATTATTAGTATAAGCTCATTCCTTATCGTTTATTTGGTTGTAGTCTTAGTATTAATGTCATTAGGAACCATTGTTATTACTGTTGTTGTTATTGCATCGTTTGAATGGTCATTTTTAATTATCAGGATTATTATTAACTTTGTTATTACGATTATTGATTCCCTCTTCGAATTGGTGTTATGCCTTAAGCTTTCCTATTCAAATACGATCAAAGACTTACTTAAATACTATTAAAGGCAACATAATTAAGCTTAAGTTTCACCCCAGCATCGTACCTTATGTCACCCACTCATGGCAACGACACACCCAATTTTTATTTATTTATTTTTTTTTTTAAACAGTCTAACACTGAATTCTCATGAATTTCACTCAATTGTTCATTATAAAGTACTTAAACCATCAAATCAACCATAGCCAAGCTTGTATTTTTATTCAAATTACAACTCTAAAACCCCCATATGAACACCAAATGTCATGACGTATACTCACACAACTCCTTCCATGCATACACATTTCTCTATAATTAACTCAATAAACTCATTTAGGCACTAATAAGGCAACATAATGACCCGAAAACCCTTAACCAACATAGCCATGGTATACATATCCCCAACACATGGGTAGTCCATTAATATTATTCAGATTCTCATTAGGACAACCCTAAACATCTTTAATTCAATATTAACACGTCTTAGTTTTATCCAACCCACAATCTTGTTTACCAAGTCATGATCATGACATACCCCACATCCTTTAATATTTACAATTTACCCATCGCCTTCAATTATTCATTAAAATGAAACTGCTCTAAATACTCCTAAACCATCATAGGCAAACTGGAATTCAAGCATAATCTCCAACATTCACACTCACTCACCACCCTCATCTTACTTCCCAAATTCACATAAACATACTTATTACCCGAACAATTTCAAACTTCAGAAATTTGTATTCTTATCATTTCTTATACTAAGCATATTATGCCTCCGATCATATTATGTCAAGTATTGGTACTAATTACATATTCTTGCAATGATAGAAATAACATCATCATCTGACAGTGGGATTATTGTGCCCCCCAAGCATATTACTTCAAACTTATATCACTAGCTTTAGAATTTATATCAAACTCATCTCAACTTATAGCAACATAACCAAATTCACCAAACATATACCAACTTCTATCAAGCTTATACGACATAACCCAATTCACAAATTAAACCCACTAGTCAACATCGCAAGAATCTGCCAATTTTCCTAATTCACCTTCAATTTCAACATCCAAACAAGCTTCAAAAATTGCAAGCAAATAGGCAACTTTACTGATTACATTCTTTAATACAAATTAAATCACAACAACCCAAATAATCAACTAAGCAAGGTTGGGATTTTACCTTTCAATTCGAGCTAAAGCTAGAACAAAGAGGAGAAGACGGCGATGGCGGCGCTGCAGGTGGGCGATGGAAGCGCTGCAGGTGGTCGACGGCGGGTTGTTGGCCGGCAACAGGCGGAGCAACAGGGGCTGGCAGAACAGAGGAGAAGAGGAGAAAAGGAGCACAGGGGAGCCGGGAGGAGGAAAAGGCATGGAACACTAGCTTTGGGTGGTGGCTGCGACGGTGGGGAGGCAGTAACGGCCGGGGTTCGACGGCCGACCGGTGAACGAAGCGCAGAGAGAGAGAGAGCATCAAGAGCACCGGGGGGGGGTCGCCTGATCGGGCTGAAGGAAGAGGAGGGAGATTGGGATTTTGTGCTTGGTTGTTTTTGGGGTTTGTGTCCTTAATTTGTTTAATGTCGGTTGTGTTCTTTTTTTTTGTTCTTTTTTTTTCTTTTTTTTTCTTTGGAGACTAAAATTTGTGAATTAAAAACTTTTCATCTTTTAGACGTAAATTTTGGGAAAATGCATTTTTATATTAGTGGACGTTTAATTATTCACTAGAATTTTAATAACTTATGCAGGAGTATAGCAAAAATCTAATTTAAGGTCACTCTGTCGATTCAACCTGCAATTGTACAAATACATATTGATGTATAGAAATTGCTGATTTGAAATGCGGCGCCCAACTTGCTTAATTTGTAATTAAAATGGTTCAATGTAGTTAAAATGAATATTAGATTCGGGTCGTTACACTTACCTTGTACTTCTCCTATGATAACATAATTACAATTTGAAGGCTCTAAACAAGTTGTATCTATTCTGAATTCGCCCCGCTTTTTCAATTTTTTCTTTTATTATTGCAATTTGGCTATTTTATGCAGAAATTAACCTTCCTTCTTATTGTAATGCGAATTGCTCTTCTGCTCTCAAGTTAGAGAGAGTCTCTTTACACAATTGCACACACACACACACACTCTTTGCCATTAAATTATCTTCGCATTGACTTTACCTACAACATTGCTTGATCTAACACCATTACAGAGGAAGAAAATCACTTATATTTTTATTCCGAGCATCTAGTTTGCACAAAGGATCATGACATGTTCGGACATTCAATCTCAAAATCTACAATGCCTCTAATTTCAATCTCGAACCTTCCATGGATTGAAGTATATCTTGTATTGATCCCCTTTTGTTTGAATGACAGTTTCTAGAATTTTTGTAACGCCCCAAATTAAACATGTTTCACTGTTTATATTCTCATTAATAAATCACTCAATTGTAATATGATAAATCCAATTATATGGGCGTTACCGCCGTCCCAAAGGACAAGGCTTGAAGTATGTGTCCTGGAATAACATAGTTCAGCATAACCTCAACCATACACATTCACATATGATCATCCATTCACAATCAAGTGTTAACCAATGTAAGGTTTATAAACCATAGTAATATAATTCACCATGTAATCTACATCCTCATATACCGAAGAATTCAGAACGTAGCTTTAAAGTATGTATATACTGTATCACCGCTGATTCATATAGATTTTCTTGCTCAACTTATTCTCTTCCGCTGCCTTGCTAGCATGAGAGCAATTCTCTGAGCATTTGCCTAAAACAAAACATAAAAAATATTTCGAACTGTGAGCCAAAACTCAGTATATGCATTCCTAAATTGTTAAATGATCATTGAAACACTGATTGGGCCCGCTTTGCAATTCATTTTAAGTTAAAACAGTGAATGAGATGATTGTAAAACTGAATTGCTAGTTATTATCTGATAGTGAACCCCTTGATACTATTACGATCCATGGATAGGTGTACACCTGCCAAGTTCATCGGGAACCTGGCCTGAAGCCGCGCGGGTAACTGAAGGGCGAATGTCCTATAGATGGTAACTGACGGGGTCACTAATTAACTGATAAATCACTGTGTGAACTGATTCATTGATGTGCTTACCAAAACATAATAACGTTGATAAATACACTCTAATTTCTAAAGATACAGGCAATGGGTGTACTTGAAGTTTTTTAAATGATATTTCACTTGATAATACTTATGTACAATGGAAACGATAGACTAGACCCCATTTTTGTTTAAGAAATGTAATTACAGACAAATGTAGTTAGTAAACCATGTTCACTGACATAATTTATAACTTTAACGGAAATTGATTAATTAAAAGACTTCTACAATTTCAATGATTCAATATAAGGCAAGTTAAACCAAGATGATCTGAAAAATAAATCAGTTAGGGTTATTGAACTTGAAAGACAACAAATTGAAGCAAAATAGATCACATTGGAATGATTGAGCTGATAATAAAAAGATTTCAATTGAAATGAATGAAATATGAGTTTTTGATGTTTCTGAAATGGACAATGAAAAGTATAATGCTTCTGAAATAGATAATAGAAGGTTTAATACTCCTGAAATGGATGACAAATGGTTTAATACCATAAGGGGTGCTGTGAGGTTCATAACAACTCATATAACACCCTAACTTGGTCCAAAGGACACTGATTTTGAGTTATTACTCTGCTCACTTCCCAAATTCATTTTCATACTTACTTAGCTCGGTTTTCAAACCCAGGTAAGCTTCTATACACAATCAAACTTTTTGAACTCACTACACTTTGTAATTTCCTTGAAATATCCATAATTATATAGAAACTTCTGAAAATATTTTCAAATGTCACGATTTTTGTATTCACTCATGTTACCGTTTGATGGTCCGCATTAGAAAATCTATATCTTTTACTCCTGGCCTCCAAATAAGATGTAAAACCCCAATACGAAAATATCATAATGTCCACTAAAACTTTAATTTAGGACACAAAGCATGATTCACATAGTAAGGTCTCTAAAATTAGGGTAGCACACAGACGTGCACAATTTTAGTTCAATTTGCGCAGTCGTAACAAAACGACCATAACTTTTCCCATAGAACTCGGATTAAGACGATTCAAAAATCATGTGAAATCTAACTCATTGATATATCCACACACCAAAAATCACAAATTTTCAATGAGCCAATCAATACCAGTTTTTTCGTAAAGTCCACTGTTCAAAACTGCTCCTAGTTTCAATGTATTCCGCGCAGTGTTCAGTAAAGTGGCCATAACTTTGTCTACACAACTCGAAATTGAGTAATTCCAAAACCTATTGAAAGCTAACTCATCAGGATACCACTACATCAAAAATCACAATTTTTCAATGTGCCAAACAGTACCGGTTAATTCCCAAAGTGGCCCTGTTTTAGGTCTGTTTTCCAGCTTTAACTCACATGTTTTCAATCTTTTCCTCACATAAGCACCCACTAAAATCACTCTTTAACTCATCCAAATCAACATAAACATCTTGATATCCATTACCAACACCAAAGATCACAAAACCTCATTTAAAACAATCAAAATCTATCATCACAACCTAAACTTGCATGATCATGAACAACTTTAATCATTACTTGCTTTCAAGCATAATCAACAACCAAAATATCAAAATAACACTTGATTGCATCAAGACAACATGATTCATGATCAAAACTAGCATAAAACCAAGAATTAAACAAAGTTGGATTTAAAGATTACCTCACTTAAGCTTGAATATAAGAAGATGTGAAGGAGGTATTGTGTTTGGTGCTAGTGGTGGTTGAGGGGGTGGCAGCTGGTGGTGCTGTGGTGGTGGGGCTGGCCGGCAGCAGCCCTGGCTGGTGGCAGAAGGTGGCGGCAGCAGCTAGGGGGAGGGTGATGCCGTGGAGGTGGAGAAGATGAAGAAGAAATGGAGGAGAAGAAAAAGACTTTGTGTTTTGCTTGCTTGGTTGTAAATTATTTTTTTTGCCTTATCTAAGTATGTGGCTGATATTTAAGCTCCCAAAACTAGCTCTTGGCGATTATGGTTAGATATAAACAATGATAATTAGCTAAATAAGGTGTATAAGCATGTTGGGCTTCAAGTTGGGCCCAAATGAATTGGGCCCGAAAATAAAGCACTCCGTTGCGATAAAATTTTTGCGTAGCTCGAAATTATATCTTTTTTTTTGTGTGATGTTATGAAAAATAATTTAATCTTTTAAAACATAATTATCGAGGCCTACTATCAATTTTCCTAAAATTAGTAAGGTAAATGAAACTTGAATTGCAAAGTAGGACCCAAAATTAAATTCTCCCAACCGGGATGATTAAATGAGGAAAATAAATGTGAAAAATTAATAACATGGCTTAATTATATAAATAAACATGATTTAGGGTCGAGTTATTACAATTTTGAATTTGGTACACATTGATCAGGTTCATTTTCTTGGATTTCCTCGGCTAGGATTACTCGGTTCTTGTGTTTGTAATGTGACTGATTTAGATCGAGGAAATGAAATACTTTCATTTTGTATTAGAAATAAAGGTATCAAATTTGCATATGTTTGGTGTATCCAGAGTTCTTGTAATCATTCCACTTTTGCATTTATATCCCCTCTTCTAATTGTCTATACATTCCTAGTTGTCCTCAACATTATCGGTAGAGTCTTTGAGCTTCAATGTGCCAAATCTGTTCAAATCATTACAAGTAGAAAATTACTCAAATATGGAATTAAGTTTTTCGGTGGGTTTATGGCTAGAAATTTCCTCAATAAGTCGACTATAAAATCTACAAGCATTGCTGATAGCTGATTCAAAATTAAGGAAACAAAGCTTGAAAGTGTGATACTTTCCTCCCTTGCTTTATTCCCACTTACTCTAGTTTGGTGTTTTTCCGAAGAGTTAAGTGTTGTATGAGATCAGTAGTTCTTATGTTTACCTTGAAGCCTTAGGGATTTTGTTACTAGATCCATGAGTTTAACTTTCTCATCTTTTGCTTACTCTATGCATACATTTTATATTTTTGGTTACCAAATGCTTGTGAAATTAAGATGCTTGCACAGGGATCATGCAGTCACTATGATAGGAAAGGAGGAATGAGGTCATAAAATCAGGAGAAAGATGTCATGAATTTGATTCGTCTTTTTTCCCTTCAGATTTTGCTTTGTTGAAATGACTTCTTATCCCCCTTGAAATTAAAGTGTTACAACCAAATAAGAAGTTAAGAACTTGAATTTGAAACAATTTCGTGGAATTAAGAAGTAAATAGAAGCAAAATGAATTAAAGTTGGTTTAATCTCCTTGTGACTAATCTTAGACCCCATTTTTGGCGGCATCTGTGCTGACTAACATGGAAACAGCAATGAGAATATCAAGTTAGCTTTTCAGGAAGTTGTAAATGAAAAGAATGTCAAGTTCTTTTTGTTTAATCTTAGACTGGACTTACTACACCAAAATAAGGGACCCATCTACAGGGCTAGATTGGCGAGGTCTAATCCTTTGCTATCTAGTATGGATGTTCTGTCTGTACCAACTATTGAGGTTTGCTTTCCTCTTTGTTTGCATGGTTTTGAACTTGATTAGTCTAACGCTTTGATACTCTTCTTAACATTAACTTATACTTTGTAATCACCGTTTCGTCTATCGCTTACACATTATTATTACTAATACTTTCCCTCAATTTGGAGCGTGTAAATTGATCATGCCCAACTTGCTTTTCAGATACTGAAATTGCAGCTCTCCAAGTGCCTTGTGAAGATGCGTTGCTCTTTGGTCCCAAGGTCTCGCATGTTTGTTCTAATCTTCTAATCAAACTGAATGGTTACATGTCAAAGTTATAGCTATATTTTTTGGCGGATCGGAAAAAGGGGGCTAGCCCCTAAAACAATATTATTCAATCCCATAATGAAACGTGGCAAAGCCACGCACACCAGTAGCATCATCATCAAGAACAAACAAAGAGGGAATTGTTAGATTTGATCTTGATGATCCGCAATGCTTATTCTAATCTATAAAGGCCGTGTATGAATAAATAGATATGTGAAATATGACAAATGTCCAGAATTCTATAAAGCTAAATCGTAAATTATAACACACTAATATTTAGCTTCTCAAAAATTAATGTTTTTGCCCTCCATCTTCTTTTCTTTTTTTTTTTCCGTTTAAAAAATTTGCAAGGAATACTATTGACCTTGCAATTAGTTAGCACTTAAATAAAATTGAGTCTCTCTCTCTTTCTTCACTTCCACACTTGAAAACAACTCGCAATCTCTTGTAAAGTTCACTCCCATATTATATCATATGTACCGAAAATGTCTATAGGTAATATTCATAGTATTAGTCCCCTTGGAAAACAAGAAACTTGCGTGCCAAAAATCCAACTGTTTGATTAAAAAGCCCCTGGCAATCTTGGAAAATTGAAGAGTTCTCACTTGTTCGTGAAGTCATTTTCGAGCTATGTTGGATGTGGCATAGTTGCACCAATCAAAAATTTGTTCAAATGAAGGCCAGTCATCTTATGTTTGTTCTTATTTCTATTTTTTTTTTTTGGTTTCTCTTATTTTAACTTCATAATTTAAAAATCCCCTTCATCCAATCCACCCATTATCCGTAAAAATCTAATCCAATCCCTCCATCCACCATTTGCGGATGAAAACGGATGGATCAGATTGTAAACGGATGATGAAAGTTTATATGTAATACGTTAGCAAATTTATATAAAAAAGTAAGTTTTGCCTTTTTAAAAGGTTAAAAATGATATTTTAGGTATAAAGAACAAACAAATCTCATATTCATTACATTAGTTTTGACAAAAATAATAGAACTAACAATATAACTGTTTAAAAAATAAGTAAAATTTAAAGGTAAAAAATAAAAAGTAAACTAATTGCAAATAGGAGATAAATAAGTGGATGACTAAGCGAGTGATAGGTCGGGTGATGGGTTGGATGGGGCATCACCCAGATCCAATCCAATCCGTCAAACCATCATTCATCATCCATATATTTTGGGTTTTCACCCTCTTTTTCAAGTCGGGTGGAATGGATATTTATCGGGGGCAGGTAAAATTGCCACCCCTACCCAAAAAGGATAGCCAGTTTGACAATAAATGTCGTGATAACAATTACGAGTCATGACAGAAGATGTCTTCTGTGACAGCAGATTCAGAGGAATGCAACAGACATTCAAATCAGTGAAAGGAAATGCTCTCTGCTAAATATTGAATTCCAGAACTCATGCAGAATTGCATATATTATTTCTACTTTGTGAAGAGAACCATGCAGTCATATCTTTCCAGACGAAGCTTCACAGATGAGCTCATAACATTCTGACAACAAGCTTCATCAACGTTGTTTAGTTCTCATATCTCAGCCTATTCAACCTAGCACAACCATTAGCATTTAGCAATTTCCATGGGCTACATATGACTTACCCAGATTGCTCAACAAGTGCATAGATTGCTACTTCACCACAAACACAAAAGCATTGAAGCAAGCACACAATAGCCAGAAACCAAATTGACTTGATACAGGCTGCAGAATAATCAACTAACATGTCCCAGGTTATATCGAAGTAAGGGACTTTGAAACCACAAACCAAATTGAGGCTTAAAGTATTCAGTTTCAATAATCAATGCCTGTTTCATAATTGGCTATTGCACAAGAATCCAGGAATGCTAAAATGTCACTAAGGACCACATCTTAAACCTGAAAGTCATGATAGTTATCTTATATGTTGGAATAGCAATTGGCAATAAGAAAACCAAACCTTCCAAAAACCAAAAGGAGTTTAGACTAATACAGAAAAAGTTTTCATCGTATGGGTAGTCGGTAGGACCTAAAACAACCAAGTATAGATTCTGAGGAAAGCCACTTGATTGAAGTTAATAGAGAATGTACATAGCAAGCTTCTGTGTAGGTCTTCTCGAACTATAAACGATGCCTGATCTCAATATACCTTTTTGCAACAAAAGCCATCCAAAAAATGACATCAATATAGTTTGATCAAACAGAAAAAAAAAATCCTTTAGTCAAGAGAAAAATTAGTGTCACACTTAAGGAATGTGTACAACTACACCATAAAGTCACCAATGAACATGGAACAGAACATATGAATTTTAAGTGTGTGCGAAGGGGTACATTGTTTACTTACTACTCACCAAAATTTTGTGACCATAATCCCGATTCTTGTGTACAATCACCTGTCATTGCCTGTGATACATTCCTGATCGTACATCAACAACCACCCAGAACAAACGCCATTCAAGAGTTCAAGGAACCCCAAGTGTATGCAACCTTACCCATATAGGCAGAAAGAGAGTTCCCGAGCAAACCATGCAAAGACATCTTTCTAGACAAACATTCAATGATTTGAGAGAGTCTTAATTTATTCCAAAAAACTTACAGTCAAGTTGAAAGACCTTGATTCAGTGCATCATATCAATAGTCTATCCAGTATTCTTCAAAGCAGAATTTGCCCTTCTTATGTAATTGGTGTAAAGATCAAGGACCTCACACTTGAATGGTTGCACAAATCTGTTGAAGAATTTCGGCTCGGTCATTGTTAGACAAGAAGAAAGTCTATAGTTAGGTTCGACCAGCTTCTTCTCCTTTAAAACCTCAAGAACTGCATGTCTAGGCATTACTCTCCTTTCTAAGCTCACAATCAGTATCGATGCATGTGTGGCAATCTCAGCAGGCCGATAGCCAAGAACTTTCATGAAAAAATTCAAACCCTTTTAATTTTGGATTCCGACAATGCAAGGGTACATGGGTTATTCCTAGTCCAAAGCTCCTAAATACTTTGAATTTTAACTCTAAGCACTCTTTGCTCATACCACCCACAGTAAATACTCCATGAACAAACATGGGTGAACCACGAGGAATTCCAAGTTTTTCTTCCACTCTGATCAAAACAGTTTGCAACCATTTTGGATCCAGCACAATATACCTTGATTTTGTAAAGAGTATCACCTTAATTTGGTCCATAGAAAGCCCATATCTCCTCAATAGGGCAATATTTGAAGGGAAAGTTTTAAGCACACTAGGACCAAGCATCCACGAGGACTTCTTCAAAACTTCTAGCAGAACACAATTATCTTCATTTATTGATTTCAGCAGCTCAAGTGTAGACAAAATATGCCTATCTAAACCCCTTAAGAAGATGTGAGGATGAACGGAAATGACATTCACTAAATCATACCCATATACCCCAAGATCCTGAAAGCCTTGAATTTGGGTTTTAGGGTTTTGTCAGCATCAAAAGATAGGATTGTGGGCACAGAAAAGATGACTTTTTGAATATGGGTTTCGTTGAATCCACTGGTTTTAAGCAAATGCACCACAGAATTGGGGCTCTCAGGGGATTTTAAGGGACTAACCTTGGTGGAAGCGACAATGGCTTTTTCTTTGGAGAACCCAAGTGAATTCACCATCTACCGTAAAGCCGGAGCTTCCTGTGTTGATTGCAGATGTTTTGTACCCAAAAACGCATCTAAAACCCAATGTGGAGAAGATTTGTTGCATGCCATTTCCCCCAATTATGAGAATCCTATCACCTTATTTCCACTATTTGCTTGCGTAAATCAATGGTTTAAAGGGGGTTCACAGGGTTACAACTTACAGCCATGAGGCAAAAAATAAAAAAAATTCCACTGCTTTTAACCTTGGATTTTGTACTTGTTTCAGTTCATTTGGTGTAAAATGCGGGATATTCTACTTTGTAATAAAATAAAATTTACATTTCAAGGGGAAAAAAACAAACTTGAATATCACTTTTTCGTTTAGATAATAAAGATAAAAAAATGGAATGTTATGTTTACAATTTTAACTCTAGTGAATCTTATTGAGGATGTTTCTTATTGATGTCACTTGAAATTGATTATGAAGTATAACATACTAGTTTTACAATCTGTGGGATGCACGAGCTCATTTTGAATTTTAAATTTCAAAATTTACTTGTACATAGCTATTCATTTAAAATTTTGCAAAATGAAACCTGATTAAATTTCTTTATAAAATAATAGTAAAAAAACAATAGTTTGATTCTTATATTAATTATAGGACAATTGCATTATGATTCTGTGATAACAAATTAATTAATGACAAGTCAGAAATACTCCAAAGTGAAAAAAAAATTCAAAAGAATCATGAGCATAACATTTAATGACAACATTTGATGCAACTCCAAAACCCAAAAATATATACTTCGCAATGGGTCTCATAGGAAAATATTGGCACTTCAAAGAACATCCCAGAGATTATCTCAGTCCAGGAGAACCTCTTCTGCTGGTGTAAGCTGAGAAAAGATCCACGTCACTGAGAAAAGATAACGAGAGAACCTGCACCAGACAAATCTGGTGTAAGCCGGACTGATTGATGAGCTAACCCCCTCTTTTGCTACCACTGTATGTGAATGTGAATATTCATGGTTACAAACTATAATTGCATTTATTCCAATATTTCAATGAGCAACAGAAAATGAAACAAAGACAACAGCCAGCCAGGTTTGAAGCGAAAAGGTCATATATTTTCAGTACAATAATTACAACTCAAGACATTCTCTATGACAGGAAATTCAGAGGAAATTTCAGAACAAATGCATATACAGAGTTGCAGACACTTCCACTACTTTCTTTAAGAGAACCATGCAGTTACATTGTATCCAAAAGCACATGCTTCCAGGCCAAGCTTAACAAGTGAGTACATAACGTTTCGATAAGAAGCTTCACCAACTTGGTTTAGCTCTGTTTTTGCATCTCACAGTGCTTGCTTTATTGAACAGAGTACAATCTCTAGTGTTCAACAATTTCCATGGACTATAATTACTTACCCCTGGTCCCCCACCTAGGAACACCTCCCACATTGCTCAGTCACAAGTGTAGAACTGTAGATTGCTACTTCACCACAAATATCTAGGGCACCTTAGCATCTAATTGAAGCAAAAACACAATAGCCAGAAAACAAGTTGACTTGGTACAGGCATGAGAATAATCAACTAACACACGCCAGGCTACAATGAAGTAAAGGACTTGGAAACCACAAAATAAAATAGACTTTCAAAGGTATTCAGTTTCATAATCAATGTCTGGTTCAATTGTCTGCTGACATTAGATTCACAGAATGCTAAAATGTGATCAACAGCCCCATTTTCAAGTCACCATAACGATATTATATTCTGGTATACTTACTGGTTATTGGCAATAAGAAAACCAAAGCATAAAGAAACCAAAAGGACTTGAAACTAATGCAGCAATTGTTGTCATCTTAGTGGGACTCAGCAGGACCAAAAACAACACAGATAGAAGACTCTGAGGAAACCCAGTTGATTTAAGTAAACAGTAAAAGGTATTTAGCAAGTCTCTGAGGCGGCATTCTCAAGCAATGAACCACCTCCAATCTCAATAAATATTCACGGTACAACAATCTCCAAAAATGACAGCAATATATTCTGATAGAACAGAAAAAGAAACCTCGGCTACTCATGAGAAAAATTAGAGCAACACTTAAGGAACTCGCACAACTACACAGCACCATAAAGTTGCCAACAACTATGGAACAGAAAATATGAATTCTAAGTTAGTGCAAAGGGTACGTTCTTGATTTACTATCAACCAAAATTATGTAAGCATAATCCTAATTCTTGTATCCAGTGCCCTGCCTTTGTTCATGACACATTCCTGATGATACACCAAGAACCCCCCAGCACAAACCCCTCTCAAGAGTTTAAGGAACCCCAAATGTATGCAACCTTACCACTATAGGAAGAAGAACAGTTCCCAAGAAAACCATGCAAACATGCCTTTCAAGACAGACATATGATATTATTTCTTCTGAAAGCTTTGCGCATTCTCTTGAGGGGTTCTTCTACTTGTATCGTCTGATGGAGTCTTAATTCATTCCAGAAAAATTACTGTCAAATGAAAGACTTTGAGTGGATGCACATATCAATACTTCACTTAGCAGTCTCCAAAGCAGAACCCGCTCTTCTCATGTAATCAGTGTAAAGATCAAGAACTTCATCCTTGAATGGTAGCACAAACTTGTCGACGAATCGCTGCTCTGTCATTACTAGACAAGAAGAAATTCTGTAGTTAGGCCTGATCAGCCTCTTCTCCTTTAAAACCTCAAGAACTGCATTTCTAGGGATTGCTCTCCTCTCTAAGCTGACAGTCAATAGACATACATGTGACACAATCTCGGCAGGCTGATGGCCAAGATCATTCATGAAAAAATTCAAACTGCTTCGAAGTTTGGATTCAGACAATGCAAGGACACGTGGGTTTCGCCTAGCCAACGTCAGGATATCTGACTCACGCCATCCAAAGCTCCTGAATACTTTGAATTTTGATTCTAAGCACTCTTCACTCATACCACACAAGGAAAAAACTCCATGAAGAAACATGGATGAATCGCGAGGGATTCTAAGTTTTTCTTCAACCCTCTTCAGAACAGCTTGAAACCATTTTGGATCCATCGTAAAATACCTTGATTCTCCAAGGAACACACGCTTAATTTGATCCATAGAAAGCCCATAGCTCTTCAATAAGTCAACATTTAAAGGGAGCCTTTTAGGCACAGTGGGACCAAGCATCCGAGGGCATTTCTTCAGAGCTTCTAGCAAAATGTATTTATCTTCAAACATTGATTCTAATAGCTCAAACATAGGCAAAATATGCCTATTTAAGGCCCTCAAAAAGACACGAGGGTGAACAGTCATGATATCTGCTAAGTCAGACCCATATAAGCCAAGATCCTGAAAAGCCTTCAATTTGGGTTTTAGGGTTTTGTCGACATCGCAAGACAGGATTCTGGGCACCGAAAAGACGACTTTTTTAATCTGGGTTTCATTGAATCCATTGGTTTTGAGCAAGTTCACAACAGAATTAGGGTTTTCAGGGGATTTTAAGGGACGAACCTTGGAGGAAGCGACAATGGCTTCTTCTTTGGAGAACCCAAGTGAATTCACCAAGTAATCTACCGTGAAATCAGAACTTCCAGCGTTGATTGTCGCAGATGTTGTGTATCCAAAAACCCATCTACACCTGGAGTTGAAGAAGATGTGTTGGACGCTATTGCTCCCCAGTTTGAGCATTCTGTCACCCTAATTAGAGCATTCGCCTGTGTTAATCGAGGATAGAGAAACTGGGCTCCCTCTCTTTTGGAAGGGTTTTGCCTCGTCGGAGGGTTGTTTCGCAAGAGTTTATGAGGGAGGAAGAAAAACACTGTCAAATACAAGGGTTGAACCCTTGGCGGGGGGGGTGGCACTTGATCCCCTACACGATGGGGGGTGTTCAAGTTTCAAGGGTTTAGGGAGGGACTTGATGTCCCCCGATATTAAGTTTTATCCCTTGAGTTTCTCACCAAATATTAAGGAGTGGAACTTGAAACTTGGATATTCAAGTCTCTAACTTTTAATTGCTCACCAAACAACCTCTTGCATTATAAACTCGAATTTATAAATTCAATCATGTGGCGTAATTTGGACCAAGGAAACTTCATTTATTTGAAAACGACAATGAAAATATGAAGTAGGTTTAAAAAAATAAAAAAATTACTATATATAGTAATTTATGTCTACAGACAGTAGACTTAGGATTACCATCTAGCACGCTCGTTTCATTGTTATTGTTTAATCAATTCTAGCATTTAGTGAAATCGTTATTTTCTTATAATAAGTTTTATCTCATTTTGTCAAAGTTATGGTTTCTCTACAGAGAACTTTGTTTCTAGTCTGTTATGCAAGTTATTTCCCTTTCTTCTTTCGCCTATAGTACAAGTTTTATTAGGGGTGTTGATTCAATTGGAGAGCAAGTTTGATAGTTTTTCATAAAGTGAATGTATTTATTATCTCCTATATATATTTATTGGTTTTGATTTTTATTTTTGAGAAGTTGGATGACCCACTGAATCCTTTATCTTAGGAAAAACCCGATGGACCAACAGGGCCAAGGGATATGGAATAGTTGTCAAAACCAAGGCCACATACCACCTCTCCATTTTGAAAAGAAATGGGAGCCAAAGTTCCCTTCCCATGCTTGAGCTTGGACAAGGGAAGTAGTGGTTGGCAACCACACAAATCCAACTATTGTCGTTTCAGCATTTATTGTTTTTGACTGGGAACAGTTCACTGGTAAAATTGTGTATAGTTCGATCATGATAATGTTCCTTTCAAATTGAATTTATTATATCAAATAGATTCTTGCTCTATGAAGTTATACTACAACTTGTACATCTTTGGGAAAGGCACATTAAAGTCGACGGTTACGGTATCTAGCTACCATTATGCAATTATGGAGCCGATTGGAAGTACATATTTAATAGAAGTATTAACTTTGTGAAAATAGGGGTTTATTTTAAGATTCTAAATTTGTTCTTGTCAGATGATTATTAATTTAGATATTGTATGATTTTTCATTACTAATATATCTTTTTATAAAAAATTGTTAAATAACATATAAGCATAATGTGCTCTGCGTATCTCCAAAGGCATGAATTTAGATATTGGAAATGTAAAATTTAAAAAGGGAATTGCTCAAGTCAATGTACTAATTAGTAAATTGACTAAGGGAATTGCTTAAGTGAATGTACTAATTTAACTAGTACATTGACTTGAGCAATTCCCTTTTTAAATTTTGCATTTTGATCAATTGAGCCCGAAAAGTCCACCCATTTTATATGCAAAATCATTGTCACACTAACATAAAAGAAAAAATGCCCTCAAATATTTTCTACACATAAAATCTAATGTTTTTATTTTTGATTGTGCTGCTCATTTTGGAACATGCATGATGCATCCCATTAATATTATGTTTGGTTTGATGTAATATAATGGTAATGTAATGTAATCAATTTCGCAATGCAATCATGATTACTTGGTTTGTGATAATCATAATTATAAGGTAGTTCTTTTGTTGCAATACTCTCATGTAACCAAACAAAGTAATGAAAACACAATTACAAATGTGTTTGTATTGTAAAGTTAATTACATCTAACTAAACAATACCTAAGATCAACACCAGTCTGAAAAATTCACCATTTACCCTTGTATATGTATACCATACAATTTAATCTAACACAAGTATAGAAAACCATCAAGAAAACCCAAATTCCTCCAACCCCTCCCAAAAAGATGTCTCCTATACAATTTATATGTTTTTCTCTCCTCTTATTCATACTATTCTCATTTACTGTTGGTGGCTGCCACCAGTGGCTTGGGACAACAAGTTTGCAGCCTACGCCCAATGGTGGGTCAACCAAAGACACGGTGATTGTGGTTTGGTCCACTCCAATAGGCCTTATGGTGAGAACATATTTTGGGTCGAGCTGGGAATGTTTGACCCAACACGATAATAGGACACAAACCCGACCCAAGTTACTAAGAGAAACCTGAACCCGACCCGAACATAACCGATTTCAACCTGAGGTCGACACGATTAGACCGTTTAGCATGAAAAACTCTTACTTTTCAATTTAAAGCAAATCTTTGTTATTTTTAATACCAACACGAGATTAACCCGCTTATTAAATGGGTCGACCTGACCCGACCCGATCTGTTTTCCAGCTCTAATTTTAGCTCTACTTTTTCACCTGCTTTTGCTGTCCAATGTTAGGTTGTGGAGAAAAGGCGGTATGATTACTACTCAAATTCTTTTGCTCATGGGCAAGATTGTGGGCATTATACCCAAATTGTTTGGAGCAATTCAAAGAGGATTGGTTGTGCTGAGGCTATTTGTTATGGTAGTCAAGGTGTCTTCATCACCTGCAACTATGATCCAGCTGGGAACTACATTGGAGAAAGGCCCTACTAGTTGAACCCATAGGTGGCCCAGTTTTAATTTCTTGGCCTAGTAGAAACCAAGCCCAATAAGCCCACGAACTGTGAAATTGCGACCTTACTGATTGTATGTGGAAAGAAAAACCCATAGTTCTCTTGTTTGTATTACCTGTTTTTGTGCCTATTTGTCTTCCTAGTCTCCTTGGTGGATCGTGTACCTTAGATCAACGGATTTAGGATTTGGTGGAAATAACCACTTAAACTTGTTCTGGTTCTTCCTTTTCCTTAACTTGTAATTGAAATTTACCAAATCCAATAACATAAATTGGTAATTATTTAATGGTCTTTTTCATTTCTACAGAATAATTTTTATTGTAAAGATATCATATGATTGTTTATCAAATCCCAAGATAGATAGATACATGTATATCTCATACAGGTAAAAGACAACAATAGAGATCTAAGCGATGTAATCATTGAGGGGAGTTTGGTTGTTAATCGTTTGGATAGCTTTTCGATGAGAATTTATTTTTGGAAGTTTTGGTTGTTTGATTGAGTTTTGATTGTTTAGTTAATAGTTATTTGGAATGATTATCAATAGCCTTTTGTATTTGCTTATTCAGGTTTTTGTCCCAAATGAAAAAACAAACAAAAGTTAACCAAAATTACACCAATTGTCATTGTTAACAAAACTAGTGCAAATGCAAATAGAATTTACATTAACAATAATGTCCAAATAACAAATTAAAATAAAATTATGGGCTTTACATCAATTAGAATACATGTTGAAACGAAAATTGGAGAAATAACTAATACAAATTAGATTTAATAGATGACAAAATGGGTTAATGAATATAGCTAACTATAAATATCACGTAAATTTTAACTTATGTTCATAAGAATTTTTGAATCAAATATCCATAAAAAAAAAATCATAGAATCAATAAATAGAAAAAATATGGAAATAAATAGTGGGAGTTTCATCAAACAACTTTTTTATAAATGGCTAATACTAACAAACATTATGTTAAAAACAACACATGCAATTACAGCTAATATATAGTGTCTTGTAGGTTGTGTATGGTGCCTTCAAGATTTTATCACACGTTGATACTTAAGGTTAGCATTATCCAAAGCCATAGTAGAGTAATCTTGTTTCTATTTATTAACAGTTGGTATATCGTCCACTCGGCTGTCCAATTGCAATTGTACAACCGGGCCCACAAAGAAAACCGTCAAATTTTGGCTCACTAAAAATACCCTATAGCTCACTAAAATATACTGTTGTGCATCCAGTTTCGCTTACTAAAAATAATGTATAACTCACTAAAATATTTTATAGCTAACTATAAATGGCATCCAGTTGTGCATCCAGTTGTGCATCCAGTTTCATCAAACAACTTTTTTATAAATGGCTAATACTAACAAACATTATGTTAAAAACAACCCATGCAATTACAGCT
>JACYFF010002017.1:55995123-56007965 GCA_017589665.1 Selenicereus undatus
CTGTGAGGCTTCGCAGAAGGAGATGAAGCAGAAATTGGAGCAGGCCGCGGCTGATACGGCAAAGGCCCAAGAGCGTGGTTACCAGCAGGGCCATTCCGATACCCTGACATATCTCCGCAAAGTGCTGTTGACTCTTGCCGGGGAGTTCCACGACGACCGCTACTTCGAGGCATACCTGAAGTATGTCGACGACCGCGAGCGGGCCATTGCCGAGGGCCGTGACCCAGACGAAGTGGAGTTTGTCGCCCCTTCGGAGGGAGAGGCCACTGCTGACGAGCCCACTCACCCTCTCGAGGTGGCCGGCCTTTCTGACGAGGAGCCAGCTGACGACAACGAACCTGATGCGTAGTGGGTGTTGGTGTGTCTTGTCTTTTGTAATTTTGCAACTTTCCCCTTAATGCTGGCATGTAAACGTTGTCTGTTTTAATGAAAAAAGGGAATGTTTGGCCTTCTGTTTATGTTTCCCTTTTCCGCTCTCATTCGTATAAGGGTGGCCCCTAAGCAGAAGGGCAAATGCGCGTGACAACCTTTCTCTGCCGTGCCCAAATGGCCTTGGCCTCTGCTGGGGCCAAGGGCGTAGCGACCGGCCATAGGCCGTGCTCAAAGGGCCGTGGCCCCTGGTGGGGCCAAGGGCGTAGCGACCGGGCATAGGCCGTGCTCAAATGGCCTTAGCCCCTGGTGGGGCTAAGGGCGTAGCGACCGGCCTTCAAGCCGTGCTCAGCTGGCCTTGGCCCCTGGTGGGGCCAAGGGCGTAGCGACCGGCCATAGGTCGTGCTCAAATGGCCTTGGCGCCTGGTGGGGCCAAGGGCGTAGCGACCGGCCATAGGCCGTGGTCCCTGGTGGGGCCCAGGGCGTAGCGACCGGCCATAGGCCGTGCTCAGCTGGCCTTGGCCCCTGGTGGGGCCAAGGGCGTAGCGACCGGCCTTCAAGCCGTGCTCAAATGGCCTTGGCCCCTGGTGGGGCCAAGGGCGTAGCGACCGGCCATAGGCCGTGCTCAAATGGCCTTGGCCCCTGGTGGGGCCAAGGGCGTAGCGACCGGCCATAGGCCGTGCTCAAAGGGCCGTGGCCCCTGGTGGGGCCAAGGGCGTAGCGACCGGCCATAGGCCGTGCTCAAATGGCCTTAGCCCCTGGTGGGGCTAAGGGCGTAGCGACCGACCATAGGTCGTGCTTAAAGTATTAAATGCAAGGGGAATGGTGTGAGTAGTCATTCAAAGGTATTAAGGAACACAAGATAGCTTAAGTATGATATTTCCTTAAATTGCTGCTGTGCCATGCCCGGGGAACAGGAGTGCCGTCAAGAGTCTCCAACCGAAATGTGCCGGGACGAATCTGCGAGGCCACCTTGTAAGGCCCTTCCCAATTGGCTGTCAACTTGCCGTGTTCTGTTGCCCGTGCAACGCTCTCCATGCGTCTGAGTACCAGGTCAGCAACCCGGATGGGTGTCATCCGAACCTTCCTGTTGTGCCTTCGTGCAATGCGGAGTTTATAGAGGGCCTCTCGGAGCATAGAGTCGCCGCGGATCGAGGGGAGGAGATCCAGGGCCTCTCGCAGAGCTGCATTGTTTGCTGTTTCTTGAAATGCAGTTAGGCGATGCGTATGAAGTGCCACCTCTACGGGAAGAACGGCTTCAGAGCCGTAAGTGAGCATGAATGGTGTCTCGCCGGTGGCTGTCTTTTCAGTAGTCCGAAGGTTCCACAGGACGCCGTGCAGTTCGTCAGCCCAGTTACCCTTGGCGTCATCAAGCTTCTTCTGAATACCATGGAGGATGGACTTGTTGGCTGCCTCGGCCTGTCCGTTAGTTTGGGGATGTGCGATAGCCGTGAAGCGAGCTTGGCATCCCAAACTACTCAGGTAGTCGGTGAGCTTGCTAGTATCAAATTGCCGGCCATTGTCGAAGATCATGGTGCGAGGGACGCCAAAACTGGTGACAATGTTTCTCCAGATAAATTTGCGCACCTCTGCGGCAATAATTGAGGCGACGGCCTCCGCTTCAATCCACTTGGTAAAGTAGTCCACTGCCACAAATAAATATTTGCGCTGGCCAGTGGCTCTAGGAAAGGGTCCCAAAATGTCCATACCCCAGATAGCGAACTGCAGCGGGCTGACAATTGGCGTCATCAGAGTTGTAGGAACACGTTGAACGGGGCCGAACCGCTGGCATTTGTCACAAGTGCGAACCAGTGTCATGGCGTCTTCCCGTAGGCTAGGCCAATACTAACCTGTGCGGAGGGCTGTTACGGCGAGCGCTCGCCCACCGAGGTGTGAGCTGCAGATGCCTTGGTGCAATTCTTCGAGAACCTGTCTCCCTTCTGCCGGGGATATGCACCTCAACAAGGGGCGGGCAAAAGAACGTTTGTAGAGAATTCCTTCGTACAGCACGAACCAGTTGGACCGCTTCTTGATCTTCTCCGCTTCTTTAGCATCAGTGGGCAACACACCTTCAGCGAGATACGTTCGGATAGGCTCCATCCATGTGGGGCTCCGGTCCAGCCATGCGACCTCCGGCAAGTCAATACTTCTATTCATCAACGTTTCCCACTGAATGTTCTTCGGCCGGCCATCGTCAGAAGAACTGGCGAGTTTGGACAAAGCATCGGCCTGTCGGTTTTCCGAGCGGGGGATGTGCGTGATGGCGAAGTGCTGAAGCAGCTTGGTGGCTTCGCGAACCCTTCTGACGTAGGCGGCCATAACTTCATCTTTCGCCTCATAGTCTCCGTTGAGCTTACTCACAACAAGCTGTGAGTCGGAAAACGCCTGGACGTGTGCGGCCCCCGCGGTGTGACAGAGCTCTATTCCCGCAATGAGGGCTTCGTATTCCGCCTCATTGTTGGATGCTTTGAACATGAACTTGAGGGCGTGCTCGTAACGTGCTCCGGTTGGGCTTTCCACAATGAGGCCGGCCCCGCTACCGTCCTTGGTGGATGAACCGTCAACATACAAGTTCCAAGGGCGCGGCTGGGAACGTTGCTCCACAGGTGCCCTACATTCAGCGAAGAAGTCAGCCAATGCCTGTGCTTTGATGGCTCGCCGGGGCTCGAAGGAGATGTCATAGCGCGAGAGTTCCACAGCCCACTTCAAGAGGCGACCGGACGCATCCAACTTCTGAAGGACGCTTCTGAGGGGTTGGTCCGTTAAGACCAAGATCTTGTGGGCCTCAAAGTAGGGCCGCACCTTCCGACTGGCCATCACCAGGGCGTATGCGAACTTTTCGATGAGGGGGTAATTCATTTCTGCACCCGTCAAGGCATGACTTACGTAGTACACAGGTATCTATTCCCGCGCTCGGTCGGCCACAAGGACCGCACTGACTGCATGTTCCGAGACGGCCAGGTACAAGGTCAACACTTCCCCCTCGGTTGGACTGGCGATCTGCGGCAGCCGAGCTAAGTACGTCTTTAGCGCTTGAAAGGCCTCGTCCGCCTGTTCGTCCCATTGGAAGTTACCCCGCCGGCGTAGAACGCGGAAAAAAGGTTAGCACCGGTCGGCTGATTGAGACATGAAACGACCGAGAGCAGCTACATAGCCTGTCAAGCGCTGAACTTCTCGTATACTCTTGGGGGGCTGCATGTCGAGGACGGCCTGCACCTTGTCTGAATTTGCCTCTATGCCGCGATGACTGATCATGAAGCCCAGGAACTTCCCTGATCGCACTCCGAACACGCACTTTTTAGGGTTGAGCTTCATGTTGAACGCCCGGAGGATCTCAAATGTTTTCCGCAAATCAGCGGGGTGGTCAGTCTGGAGCTTGCTCTTGACGATCATATCGTCCACATACACTTCCATGGTCCGCCCGATTAATGGCTCGAACAGCTTGTTGACAAGGCGTTGATAAGTGGCCCCGGCATTCTTCAACCCGAACGGCATGACCTTGTAGCAATGGAGTCCACGGTCGGTTATGAACGCCGTCCTCTCCTGGTCCTCTGGGCAGAGGGGTATCTGGTGGTACCCTGAGAAAGCATCCATAAAGCTAAGTAGGGCATGGCCGACTGTGGCGTCCACCAGCTTGTCGATTTTTGGAAGGGGGTAACTGTCCTTTGGGCAGGCCTTGTTTAGGTCCGTAAAATCCACGCACATCCTCCATGTGCCGTTGGGCTTTTTTACCAACACCACGTTTGAAACCCACTCTGGGTACTGGCACTCTCTGATAAAGCCGGCTTCCAGCAGCTTCTGAACTTCCTGACTTGCCGCGGCCGCGCGCTCGGGACCCATGTGGCGCTTCTTCTGGACGACCGGCCTGTGTCTTGGATCGACGTTTAGGTGGTGCTCCATTACTGTGGCGGCTATGCCGGGCATCTCACTGGGGTTGAAAGCGAAGACGTCCTTGTACTCTCGCAGAAGACAGACGAGGGGCTGACGTTCTGCGTCCGCCACACCGCGACCGAGCTGTACCGTGCGCATTGGCCGCGCTTCTTCCAACGGTATATGCTCGACTTCAGAATCATTTTCCGCTCGGTGTCGCGGAGGTTCAACGTCGACGGAGTGAATCACCAAGGTCTCGGGAGACGGCACGACAGGAGTCCCCTTCGCCCTTTTTGCGGTTGCAGGTGGTGCTGAAACCTCTCGCTCCCGGGGTCTTTCAATGAGGGGTTTTATGCTAACCAGATAGCACTCGCGTGCCGCGCGCTGATCCCCCCGGAGCTCGCCCACGGCTCCGTCATCAGTCTCGAACTGGAGCTGGAGGAGATAGGGTGCGACGACAGCCTTAGCCTTATGGAGCGTAGGCCGCCCGAGAATCACATTGTATGCAGTGGGTACGTCGACCACAAGGAAGTCAACTTCCAAGCTTCGGAAACGAGTCCTGTTTCCAAAGCGCACTGGCAGGCGGATGGTCCCAGTAGGGGTCACCTCTTGTCCCCCAAACCCCAAAACGGGGGTTGTAATAGGATTAACCGCGCGCCCTGGGTGGGAAAGTTTCTGGAGGCAGTCTTTCGTGATGATGTCCACGGAGCTGCCGGTGTCTACGAGTAGGGGTGTTCATCGGTCCAAACCCGGACCGGACCGGACCGGATCGGGTTGGACCGAAGACCGAATAGGAGGGAAGTTACGGACCGTGGACCGGACCGAATAAGTCAAGGACCGGACCGGGACCGGACCGAAAAAAGTAGGACCGGACCGGACCGGACCGAATTGTAAAGCTAGCAAAATTTTACAATATGAACATCTTATATTTATTTTAATATGAACAATTTCTACATATTTTCACCATGAAAAACAAATTAATATTCTTGAATGTTTGAAAAATTATAAGTTGCAAAAGAAAATTAAAATTTAGTTAGTAAAAAATTGGTTTTTAAATTTTTTTATTCGGTCCTCGGTCCGGACCGGTGGACCGGTGGACCGGACCGGACCGGACCGAAGACCGAATAAAAAAAAATTGTGGACCGTGGACCGGACCGAATTCATTCGGTCCGGTCCGGTCTAGGCCGGTCTTCGGTCCGGTCCGGGTTTGGACCGAATAATGAACACCCCTATCTACGAGGATACGGCGTACCACCGCGTTTGCAATTTTCATCTCAACCACCAGTGGGTCGTTATAGGGGGTAGCTAAGCGGGGTGCATCTTTTCCTCCAAAGACCATGGTGGGCGCCGTGAGGCTAGGCTTCTGCTCCATGGTGAGTACCTGTTGGGCGCTTCTCAGCTGTGCCTTCCAGGCCGAACGCGTCATGCTCGGCAAGTTGCCGCCTGCAATGGTGGCCACGATTTCTGTCGAACACTCCTCATCCCGCGGCGGGGACGACTCTGGTTTTGGCTCTTTCTGCAGCAGGCGCGGTCCCCTTCTCAGGAAGCGATCAATCTGCCCTTTGTCTGCGAGCTCATGGAGAGCTTTCTTCAGCTCTCTACACTCGGTCGTGGTGTGACCGCTCTGCTCGTGGAACTCGTAATATTTCCGTGCGTTCTGCGGCCGGGGGGCCATCGTCATTGGGGGCGGCCGGCGCAGCATCGGATTCCCTCGCACCTCCATGAGGATATTCCTTGCATCCGTGGTGAACCGGGCATCCATAGCCTCCACCGGTGGTCTTCTGTCGCGCAGAGCGGGGTTCCTCTCACCGCGCGTGAAACCCCTATCCCCTGGGGCCTTTCCCTTCTTGGGGGCGTCTGGTCCCTCGGCGCAAATCTCAGTGGCTCGGATGAAGTCCGCGGCCTTTCTCAGTGCTTCAGCTAAGGTGGTCTCTTTCTGTTCCGCCAAGGAGAACTTAAAACGTCCATTTTTGAGGCCATTCAGAAAAGAGGTGTACGCCACACCTTCTTCCAATTCTGGGATTAAGACTGCCTCCTGATGGAACCGCCTGACGAACTCGGCTAAGGACTCCTGTGGCCCCTGCTTAATTTTTGACAGGTGAATGCTAGTACGCCGCTCCTTACGACTCGCAATAAACTGTCGAACGAACTTGTCAGCCAAGTCCTGAAAGCAAGCCACGCTGCCCTGGGGGAGACCATTGAACCAGGATTGCGCTACCCCTTTGAGGGTGGCGGGGAAGTAGCGGCAATACGAGGCGTCGTCCACGTCTTGGACGTACATTTGAGCTTTGTATACACCCAGGTGCTCCTCCGGATCCCCGGTTCCATCGTACAGATCAATCATTGGCATCTTCACCTTTCCGCATCTTGGGGCGTTTACAATCTCTGGGCAGAAAGGGGTCGAGAAAGAGGGGGCGGCCAATCGGGTAGCGGTTCCTGAGATCTTGATGGGGGTACCACGGCGCCGGTCGACCTCCACCACAGAAGGACTTCTCCTGTCCTCATTCGGACGTGACGGGCGTTGTGGCGAGCGATTCTTAATGCGGAGCTCGTAGCCACCCGCTTCCCTCATCGGGGGGCTCCGCGCCCGGTCCCGGTTATTACGGTGTTCGGGGCTGTGGCGCTGACCGTACGACCGCTCCCGCATGAGCCGGGAAGTGTGTTCCTGCTCCCGAAGCCATCCGGACGGCCGCGAATGAGTGGCGTAAGGAGTCGAGGCGATAGCCGAGGCTACTGAGCGTCTGCGCCCCGACCGACCGGCCACATCTGCTGAGGCACGGTCCTTCTGCCGCTCGTCCCGGAGATGGGGTACTTGGTGCGACCTCTCCTCCCGAGTGAGGCCTCGGGAGCGTAGGGACCCCGATTCTTCCCTGGGGGATTCGGCCCGCGACCTGAGGTGTCGAGGAGGGTCCAGAAGGTTTCTTGTGCCATTTACCCCCAGAGACCTCTGGACCTGCTCGGTGACTTGTCTGGTGATGGCGTTTGCCATGGTGGACATAAGGCCCTGGAGCGCGTCAACCGTGACGTAGGCTGGGGGTTCCCGCTGCAAAGCACCCACTGGCCGAGGACCTGCCCTGGAACTTTCGCTGGCGTCCTCAGCCGTGGGCGGCGCAGAGGGACCCGCGGTTGGCGCATTTTCTCTGCGCGCCCTGGCTCGTGTTGCATCGCTAACTACCATCGTTACCGCTCCTTCCCCACAGACGGCGCCAAACTGATTCCGCCGGGAATCTGTCTCGTAATTGTGTTGATGACGTGAGGCGAAAGAACGGGTTTATCTGACAGCTGGCGATCAACACGGCCTCGGTCTCCTCCTTCTCCGACCTGCAAAAAAGGCCTGCCCCGGAGTGTGGTCCGGGGGACGCCTCTCCGACGGTCAAGTCAATCAGGTGTTCTAGAGAGTGTGAACAGTCTACAGAGTAAATTCTCCCTCCTTTTTCCAGCCCCTTTTCCGAGGGGAACATGTCACTATTTATAGCCTGTTTGTGAGAGGGATAGAAGAGTGATCTTACTGTAGCTGATAGCATGAGCCTCCGGTCCTGTAGCGAGTGGGCCTGGGGAAAGGCCCCAAAGGTTGCGTTTCGGGCCTTTTGGGGATGCGACCCTGTGAGTTGGCATATGCGAACATCTTCTGGGCCAGGCCCAAAAGATGATAGGTGTTTTTCCCAAATCATATATATATATATATATATATATATATATATATATGTATGTATAAAATAAATATATAAAATAACTTCAATTCTCGATCATAATTGATTATAAGTACAAGATTTTTTCGCCCTCCACAACTCTGTGTAGAGTTGGCAAAAATTTGGGTTTGGGTTGAATTCGGGTTGAACAAATCGGACGATGACAAAATTCAGACAAGAAATTGATGTTTAATAACTAGGTTTTTTCGGATCGGACAATTCGGATAAGGTTAAATTCATGTCAAAATTGGATTTGGACAATAGAAATATAAAAAATCTTGTGTACGGATTCAAAATTCGGAAGAAAAATTCATGACCGTATCTGATTTTTTTTCGAATCGGACAAGTTTTTAGCAGCTCTTGCTCCATATATGACCTTGTAGGAATAATGTTGTCTAAACTATTAGCATATAACAAAACAAATACTTGTTTCGTACATAATGACAAATTTGGTGTAAATCTATTATTAATTTACAAAGCTTATTTGTACTTTGTAACACGTATCGTGCAAGGAATTTTTAATAAAGAAAGTTTTCATCATTTTTTAATAAAAAATTTTTCATTATTAGACTAAAGTCAGTTGCACATACTTGAATAGTCCATATTAAACGCACATGAATTGTTTGCTTTATCTGTTTGTTATTAGGTGATTACATTAGATGTTTATAAAAAAGTGTTTGTTGAAATGATTGTTTATGTAAAAATTATTTGATGAAATTACTTGTCTATTGTTAACTCTTGTTTATAGGCACATGAATTTTATTCTTTATTAGTATTCAATTTTCTTATCAATATTTATGAATTAAAATTTAACTAACATGTACAATAACATTTATTAACAAAGTCTTGTTTTGTTAATTGTACTTAGTTTTGTCTAACTTTTTTATATTATGAAGTAAAATTTACACAACATCTATTATTCATAATATTGCTTAGCTTTTTTACTTGGAAATAGTCTTTAGTTATTATTAGTCTATTTTAAATTTTACAATATGATGTGAAATTTACATGATCTTTAAAATATTTATTATGTAAAATTAATTGACATAAATGATATAACCTTTTTGTTGTAAATGACAATTAGTGTAATTCGGGGCAACCTTTAGGCATTTTGGCCATTTGAAAACCAAAATCCAAACAACCATTTGAAAAGGCTAGTTGGTTTAGCTATTTGACAAATAACTTTTTGGGACTAAAAAACGATTTTAAACAGCTATTAATCTAGCTCCTATGGACTGACCAGATCCTATGGGGAACAAAGCATGAATATTCGCCCAAAGAATTATTCGTCAAAATCCACGAAGTAACCTACCAAGGTGCGTTGGTATGTGGACAACTTGGTTGCCTCAGTGTGGATGAATCTAACTCCACCCAAAGTGGAGTTCTTTATGTGGTTGGCTTTGCTTGGTAAATTGAACACTAAGGATATGCTCCACAAGAAAGGCATCCTCCCCTTGCAAGAAAATAGTTGCACCTTCTGTCAATCTTGCTTCGAGGACTTGAGCCACTTGCTTGTCCTCTGTCCAATTTCCTGGCATATTTGGACTAGTCTTGCAAGTGATCTTGGGCACATCATCTATAGGCCAGAAAGCCTCAGAACCTTCTATGAAAGGTGGATATCCATATGATTCAAAAATCAGACTCGACGGAAGTTGAGGGTCACGAAGTTCTATGGGGCAGCGTGGAGTCTCTGGATGACAAGGAATAGTACGGTATTTGATCATCAAGAACTGGATAGTGATGCCTTATGTTACACTATTAGATGGAGGGTGGGATTGTGGACTAAAGCCAAGCAAGAAGAATTGGCTTACACTCCGGAGGAGTTGACGCGAAACTTTAGTTCTATCCTTGTTATCTTTTCATAACTCAGTATGGACTTGTGTTGGCTTGGGTGTGGGGTGATCTTAGTTTCTCTAGCTATCGTTGAATCGAGTTGTTTGTGTTTGCTTATTATTGCCAATGGCACTATTAATCGAAAAAAAACAACTATTAATCAAACACATAAAATAACTATTTGACTAAGTCAAATAGCTGAAATGCTTCCAAATAACTATTTTTTGATAAAAAAAAATCATCCAAATGGCCAACAACCAAACACCCCATCATGTGAGTACCATATGACACACAAACTATCGCAATATTATCCACGGAGTTTCGAAAGGAAATCTACTTAAATTTACAGTCGTCGGGCTTTAATTGTTTCAGTTTAGTTTAACTAAACATATTTAAAATCGAAGATTAAGGAAACTAAGACACAGTTTCTTAATTAAATAGTCAGCACTAACCCCCAGGCGAAGTGTTGCAAGTTGGGGAGATTAGAATTTGGGGAAAAGATACCAATCTTGATTTCACCTGTATTATATAGAGGACTTGAATGATAATCACTTTCAACTCCTCCTCAGCACGATGAAGACAGGGAGAGCAGAGAAATCCAGGGGAGCATCTGGACGTGGTTGGCTATAGGAAAGTACTGGTGAGTATAATCACAGTGATTTTGGAGTAGAAGAGAAGAGAGTACAATTTTGATGTAGGGGTGAGCTTGTCTAACGGGCATCCTAGAATCGGATTGGAACCAGCCAAATGATTCCGCCTCCTAACAATAAGGAATCTATCTCATCGGTTCCGGTTTCGATTCCTAAAATAAAACATGGAACTGGAACTGAGAACTTATTATGACCACACAAAAAAAAGTCACGGCCTGAGATATAGACCCAATTCTTCTATTAATCTTGTATATACTAAAATGACCCAATCCAATCTTCCATTAAGCTTAAACCAAAAAAACCCCTAAAAAACATTTCCCTTCCATTGAAATTTATATTTGTTATGTTTACTTTCACATCAAAATTTGTAATTTGCTACCTCAGTTTATTATTTTTGATCTTGTTTAATAGATGGACAAAAAAGACTTACAACGCATCTTAATCAATGTAATTTGCTACCTTGAATTGGTAAATGTTAGCTATAGAACGATGTTTTATAGTTTATAGACCTTGAAATGAAACTCGTTGTGATATGATTGATTTTTTTTAACAATAAATAAACTAAGTACGAAAATTTGAAAAAGTATATAGTTGGTGCAGATGCCCAAAATCAGAACCAGAACCAGTGATTCCGGTTCCCAAAATTTTAGAACCGGAACCTGTGGTTCTGGTTCCGGTTCCGAAAAATAAAGAACTTGTTTGACCGGTTCTGAATCCGATTTTCCAATTTTGGGTTCATATACCTGGAATCGCTTACCCTATTTTCAAATGTTATGCTACATCTACATCAAGAGAATAGTACTAATTGCCATCACATAGTGGGAAACTCCAATTGTCACGAAGCAATCCGGGTTTATTTGGTTTTTTAATATAAAAAAAATTATCAAGTACTCCATTAAGGCCTATTCTTTTCATTGGGAAATATGAATTGGGAAATGACTGAAGTTGGTTGATGTTGGTAGAAATGGATTGAAGTGGGTATTTTTTTTGTTGAAATGATTTGAAGTATGTTGAATTTATATAAGAGACGCAAGTGCGGACAATTTAATGATACTTAATTACAACCTTTGAGTATTTTCTTAAAAGAAAAATCAAAATTTCAAGATTTTACAAATCTAGTTGATAAGTAATATACGACGTAAATATGACATTGAAAATTTGTGACAATCCTTCGTCCAACCAACGGTTGAAACAACTTGAACCATAAAAAATAAGATAAAAATCCAAATCAAAACGGAAAACGACCATATTAGATTTCGATTTCGATTTCGGTATATCAAACACCACACCACAACTTATTACTGAAGATTTTACTTTTCTTTTTTTAGGAAGTGGTTTGTTTTTTTTTTTGCCTAATAAAATAAGTTATGTTGGCATGTGAATTAACATTCATGTGGAATTATTGAAGTGTGGGCCAAAATGTCTACGGAAACCAACAAAACGGGTAGAGCCTCTTCCAACTCCTAGGCTCACGGGTTCGTCTGAATTGGGCTCCAACAATCACATTATGCCATGTTGACTTGCTCTCTACCGATCGCTGGATTTTTTTCAGTACGCAATAAGCACAAGCAAGTCGTCACAATAACTAAATCACAAGACAACTAGTTGTAAACAAGAAATCTAAACACTTCTATATAGAGAGAAACTATACAAAAAAAATTTAGAGTATTAAAACAGATATCAATAATGCAAATAAAGTCATTTTTATGAGCTTTAATCCAAGTAATATGTGACATTCATCAAAGAGACTTCTAGAATTTGAAGTCCAATAGATGATATTCTCTTTTTGGGGGGAGGGGTTGTATTTAACTGACCTAATTTTTCATTGAACCTGAATCTAATATGTGTATTCTCTTTTTACCAATGATATCCTCTTATCTAGAGTAGTCTAATTTTATTTTTTTAAAAGACATGTTTTTATCATTTTTTCAAAATAGAGCATATTGAGTCAAAGATTGGCTAAGCATATAATATTGTACACGAGAGCAGTATGAGTATATGACGGGATAACAGCTTTTGGTAATTCATTTGGTGCTTATATGATTTGTTGTAAAAGTGAAAAATTTAATGTGTGGGTAGATTAGTTATACCATCTTTGATTCTAGTACTTCTATTCTACGAATTAAACAAATGGTGATGATTTTGCTTAAACAAATGCATCATTTCAATAGATTTGAGACATGGTAGAAGTTGAGTAGGATGATCTAGCGAAATTTCCATTTATACATAGATTTTTCGACTTGAATTTATCATGCTATTCTTTTTCTTCTTTTAAATATGTGTAAAAGCATTACAGATAAAAATCAACAATAGTAATAAAGTTTATCAATATTATTCCTGAGAAGATTTATTGACATTTGACTATATAGAGAGAGAAAGAAGAGTATAATACACACACACACACACACACACACACACACACACACACACA
>JACYFF010002017.1:56007975-56055076 GCA_017589665.1 Selenicereus undatus
TATATATATATATATATATATATATATATATATATATATATATATATTATACTATACATATAGACACACACATACATACACTGTCCAACTACAATATTTTCATTCTTCTCAATACTATTTTCATAAATTATAAATCAATAATAATGTTAGTTTATGTAATTCTTGTTCATCTGAATTCATCTATAATATTGACAATTTCAACATTAGACGATGTTGTCATTCATCATTATGTACATTAGTACTTTTTCGTAATTTATTTAACTAATTTTCACTCTTACTTCATCAATGTAAAACTTCGTTTTCATTCTTATTAGGATGAATCTCGTGCTTCGCACGAGTTTTTATTAATGTTTATTTAATAATAATAATAAAATAAAAATAATTTATCGTTATTGACATCTAATATATACTATAATACACAATAATTACTTAAACAAATGAAATTTTAAATAAATATCAATAAAATTATGATAATTAATTAATTTTAAATATTAGTTTTTCATATAATATTTTTAATGTTATTGGTTTATGATTTAAATATTAGATTATGCATAAATTTTGAGAAAATATTAATATAAAATGAACCTATAATCTATATGTAGTTGTTTTAAATAGAAGATTGAATTTATGTCTTTAATTTTGGTCGTTTGACTCATGTGCGTGCATTACCTAAAAAATATGTATAAATAATTTGTGAAATTATAGTATATAGTAAAAAGACTGATTAATCAAAATTTTGTTTTATCATTACACTCACTTTTATTTCTTTAATAAATATTATTTTTTTATGTATCTAAATTTTTCTCTTTATTGGGGAAATTGTAAAATAATTAAGCACAAGCATTTTGTTATCAAGAATTATTTGAATTTTCAAGTTATCATAGTCGATGTATTTTTAAATAGTAATTACATTATCTTATAGTACACATTTTGGATAGTCAAATTAAGTTAATTAACGTAAAAGGAAGTGTACTGATTTTTAGGCAATTTTTAAATGGTACATTAAATTATTATTAATTTTTTGTTTTATTGTTTGTTGACAAATGTTTGTAATTGCTAAAATAATTACATAAAAGATTAGTACTTTTATTGTTTTATTTCATTACATATATGATAAACCCATTTTTTACTAGTAAAACTCTATAAGTAAAGGATTATATTAATCTACAATTATTACTATTTACAAACTAAATTTAATTATAAAACTATTTTTTGCTTGTCAAAATACACGAGTAAATGAGTACATGAAGCCTTTATTATAACAAAAATACTTTATTGTTTTATATCATTTTATAGTAAAGTCATTTTGACCTCTCAAAGCTATTATTATAAACTAAATCTAATTGTAAAACTAGTTTTGACTTTTAAATTTTAGAAGTGAAATAGTATATTAAATTCTTATTATTATGAAATTTGGGATTCAATAAAAAATAAATCCATTCATGTCATGAATCCATTCATATCATTCACTTGTCTATTATATATATGATAATATGATAATATGATATGATTCACCAATTAATATGAAACCAAAACAACTTGCAAAAATCTACATAAAATATGTAGCCGAAATTTCTAGAGAATTTGAAGATGTGACTACCAAAGATTGCATTCTTGCAGCATTCTCAATACCACATTCTTTTGTGCTTCCCGTGAACGCCTCCACCCTTTCCCTCTCTTCTCCGTTCGTCAATCAATGTCGCTAAGCACCCCCCCCCCCCTCCTGTTCACTAACATGTAACTCTCAAGTCTAAACTAGTGATATATATGCACAAACGCATTCTCAATTCATAACTTCAAGTACAACAAATATATATAGCCCATAAACCAGCACCACTTTATCCCAAAATAGAGGCCATCATGAAGCCCTATAATTTCTTCCTCATCAGTTCTTTCTTCACACTTATTATTATTCCATCCTCATACTCAAATCCTAACCCATCCCCATCCAACTTAGAAACCACCCCACTCGATCCCAATGCCTCCTATGCTCAAATCTACGACATCTCCAAGGAGCTCTGCTGGGGGTGCATGAAGGAGTCCCTCGAGTTCCTCGTGCGACACAACCTTGTTCGAGCTAAGAAGCTCGAGCTTCCCCTAGTTTGGGACATGGATCTCGAGAAATATGCTAGATGGTGGGCGGACCAAAGGAGTGCCGACTGTGCCCTCCAGCATTCCTTCCCTGACGGAGGGTTCGAGCTAGGGGAATGCATATTTTGGGGCGGTGGCTCGCAATGGACCCCTTCTGATGCTGTTAAGCTTTGGGCTGATGAAGAGAAATACTATGATTATGACTCTAACACTTGTGCTGAGGGGCAAATGTGTGGGCACTATACCCAAATTGTTTGGAGCACAACAAGAAAGCTTGGGTGTGCTAGGGTTGTTTGTCAAGATGGGGATGTTTTCATGACTTGTAACTATTATCCCCCGGGCAATGTTATAGGTGAACGTCCGTATTGATGTGGGCGCCCATACAACGATTACGACGTACTACTATCTCAATGAAATGGTATCATTTACCGGTAATGATTTTTCGGGTCGGACAATTCAGGCTAGGTCAAATTCAGGTTAAAATTGAGTTCGAATAATAGAAATATAAAAAATCTTGTGTACGGATTCCAAGTTCAGATGAAAAATTTATGACTGTACTCAATTTTTTTTGGGTCAAATAACTTTTTGCCAACTCTAGCTCCATACATGATCTTGTAGAAATAATGTTGTCTAGACTATTAGCATATAACAAAACAAATGCTTGTTTCGTACATAATGACAAATTTGGCGTAAGTCTATTATTAATTTACAAAGCTTATTTATTTGTACTTATTAATAAGTAATACGTATCGTGCAAGGAATTTTTTAATAAAAAAGTTTTCATTATTTTTTAATAAAAAATTTTCATTATTCGACTAAAGTCAATTGCACATACTTGAATAGTCCATATTAAACGCACACAGACCATGGCTAAAATGTAAGTTTAAAAGCTTGTACATCAATTGGCCATAAAAGCGTCATAATAGTCGGGTTTTATTATAGTATTGTAACCTGGCAAGCCAGATGCACTGATTGTACTAGTTAGGAAGTTACAGTGTGTTGTTTGCGTGCGTTTTCTTTGGTTCGGCCGTTATCGTCATGTCTAATTAAGTATCGAATTAACGTTGCCAACTTTAATCACCCAAAAAAACAACAAAACAAAAAAAAAGAAAAAGAAAACGAAAGAAAACACGATGTTTCGCAAACAACTGTTAGGTGTTTGATTAGCTATTTGCATTGGTTGTTTGTTGTTAATTGATTGTATTAAATATTTATAAAAAGTGTTTAGTGAAATGGTTGTTTATATAAAAGTTATTAAATAAAATTACTTGTCTATCCTTAACTCTATTTTGTTATTTATAGGCACATGATTTTTATTCATTAGTATTCAATTTTCTTCTCAATATTTCTGAATTAAAATTTAAGTAGTATGTAGCCAGTTCACGTGCACGGCATCAGTTTAGACTGTCTGATAAACCTAATAAGTGTTCACATATTCAATGATCGTATTGTATATACGAGCTCATCAGTTGTGGTTCCATTTTCAGATAATCACCGATAACAATTTTAATACAATTCTCTCTCTTCCTAATTTCGAACTAACTGAATTGGAATGTAATCATTCACTGAAAAATGAATTTTTTTCTTTTGAATAATATAGAGGTGAATGTATTGAGCCTCAATTTACCTTTCGAACGTCTTGTGCTTTCACATTTTAGGTGGAGCACTTGAGCATTTGAAAAGTTACACAATGGGCATTGCAAATGAAGTAAGAAGTTAATCAATGAGGTATAGCCAAGCTCACAATGACATATTCTAATTTTTGGGTGCCTCAAATATGTAGTTAGGTTTTTGAACTGTCATTTAGGCTCAAGTATGTATAGTTTATACGTCACTTACCTTATATGTACTATGAGATGTTGTTACCATGGTGTAGAGTATACTAATCAGGATAAGGCTGACGCCCTAACTCGACGTTTTTCACTTTATTAATCACTAATGACCAAATAATTAAATCTAATTAGATTAAGAGTGGGGAATTACACCAATGGGCTACAACAGGCCTAGTGGGGGGAAATGCCAAAGCCCATGTCCCTAGACCCAACATCTGTACAACACAGACAAATTCTTATAAAATGACAAGATATATTTCCTCTAGGATTGAACCTGGGTGGAAAATGCGGAATGCAGAGTCCTTAGCTTGTCCATCAGGTTAAGACATATCACATTATATGATTTTATGATGTAATGCTACTAAGAATTATGTTTTCTTTTCTAACTATTTAATAGTACAATAATAGGTCTTTCATAGGAAATTTTACTGTTTGCAATCCCTTAAAATTTTATTCTAGTTTACATTTTAGTTGCTATTGATAAACTATAAGAATTTTGATGGAATAAATTTTTTTAAAAATGTTTTAATTATCTATCCATGATTCCAACTTAAATATGAGTTTGATTATATTTTGCTTTTCTCCAAAAAAAGACATTTATGACTGTATCAAATTCTGTAGGTTTGGATTTGTTTGAGAGTAACCAAAAATCCAAAATGTTATCATTTAGGCATGGATTTTCCTTAATTACTTTTGTTTTAATACATACACACACATATACATATGTATGTATGTGTGTGTATATGTGTGTGTGTGTGTGTGTATGTATGTGTGTATGTATGTATGTATATATATATATGTGTATATATATATATATATATATATATATATATATATATATATATATATGTATGTATGTATGTATGTATGTGTGTGTGTGTGTGTGTATATATATATATGTATATGTATGTATGTATGTATGTATGTATGTATGTATGTATGTATGTTGTGTGTGTGTGTGATTCTTTAGGTAATTAAAATACAAATTAAATAATAGATATTAGATTCCTTTTAACCGTTACCATAAAGGTGACCGTTAGCAAAATCAATTAAATAAATAAAAACACTCTTATCCATCATCCTAACTCCTAAGGACTAAGTTTAATAAATATCTTTTAATTCTTTAAAAACCCATTCCATATTTCCATGTTATCTCATCCAAAATATGTCACATGATCAAATCTATAGGTTTGCGCCTATACTACAAATGTTGGTCTTTTATAGACCCTATAAAACTAACCCAAAATTTGAATATCAAACTAAATGATCTGATTTTATATGTGACTTGACAACTAAAAATAGTTAATTCAAAGTTAATCAAAATTGATTTGACCCAAACTAAGCGTTTTTTAACAATTTTTTTGGAAGATAAACTGATTAGATTAAAAAAATCAAATAACTTAAAATCAATATTAGCAAAAAATGACCCAATCTGAAGTGAAATTTAATTGACTCGAACACAACCCAACTTGGCGACCCCGTTAGGATATCAGGTTGACCGGAACACGTGGTGTCAGACCCAGTTATTATCTCCCCTTCAATCAGTCAATTTTACGGGAGATGAGCGGTCTATCGAGAAATGTGAAAATCGTTGTGTTTGTGTACTGAGATGAAGCCGATGGAAGCATCAATTTTACCCTTCGAGACAGGTGCTGTAAATACCCATATAGCTACCTCGGAAAGGGGATTCGCTCTTTGACATATTTTCTAATCCCTCTCATATTCTCTCTTTACTGCTTTGTCTTTTACTGGGACACCAAATTGACTTGACCGTCGGATAGGCGTTTCCAGGATCACAGCCCGGGGGTTCCCTTTTTGCAAGTCCCATACTCAAGGAGAAGATCGCTAGCTATTTCGCCCATACAATCATGTAAGTCTGCTCTCATCTCACGTTATCATCAGCAACCCAAAAAACTTCGAAAATGATTTGCATTGGTTGTTCATTGTTACCTGATTGTATTAAATGTTTATAGAAAAAGTGTTCGGTGAAATGGTTGTTTATATAAAAGTTATTTAATAAAGTTACTTGTCTATCCTCAACTCTATTTTATTATTTATAGGCTAATTTTTATTCATTAGTATTCAATTTTCTTCTCAATATTTATGAATTAAAAATTAAGTAATATGAAGTCAGTTCACCCGTGCGGCCTTAAGTCAGACTGTCTTATCAAGCTGATAAGTGTACACATATTCAATGATCGCATTGTACGTATGTGCTCATCAGTTGTGGTTCCATTTTTAGATAATCATCGATAACAATTTTAATATAACTCTCCCTCTTCCTAATTTCGAACTGAAATGAATTGGAATGTGATCGCTCACTAAAAAATGAACTTATGTAGAGGTGAACGTATTGAGCCTCAACTTACCCTTCGAACATCTTGTGTTTCACATTTTAGGTTGAGCATTTGAGAAGTTACACAATGGACATTGCAAGTGAATTAAGAAGTTAATCAATTAGGTATAGCCAAGCTCACAAGTCACAATGATATCTTTCTAAGTTTGGTGTGCCTCAAATATGTAGGTAGCTTTGTGAACTATCATTTAGGCTTGAGCATGTATAGCTTATACGTACTTACCTTACATATACTATAAGGTGTTATTACCTTCGTGATGAGTGTACTAATTAGGATGGGCTGACGTCCTAACTCGACATTTTTTACTTTATTAATCATTAATGACCAACTAATTGAAGTCTAATTAGATTAAGAGTTGGGACGTTACACCAATGAGCTACAACGGGCCTAGTGAGAGGGGGGGAACTGTCAAATGTCACGTATAAAAAAGTCCCACATCGGAAAAAGTGTGGGAGAGTCCTGGGCTTATAAATGGTGGCGCTGCACACACCATCAGACTGGCCTTTTGGGGAGAAGGTAATGGCCCCGTGAAAAATGGTATCAGAGCCAACCCAGACTCGACTCTGATGTCCCACCAAGCGCTCCGACGGGCGGGGTAGGGAGGGGGCCCCATCTGCGTCACAGGATTGGGTGGGGGAGAGTGTCATGTATAAAAAAGTCCCACATCGAAAAAAGTGTGGGAGGGTCCTGGGTTTATAAACGGTGGCGTTGCACACCCCATTAGACCGGTCTTTTGGAAAGAGGATAATGGTCCCGTGACACAAAGCCCATGCACTTGGACCCAATATATGCCCAACACATACAAGTTCTCAGAAAGCGACAAGATGTAGTTCCCCCAGGATTGAACCTTAGTGGAAAATGTGGAATGCAGAACCCTTGTCCATTACCGACATCTCGAATCCCACTTTCTTCTCTCTCATCAGCACTCTCCTCTCTGTTCACACTGCACAGTTCCTTCCCATTTAACCACTCTTTCCCAGATTCAATCATTCATTCGCTATGAATTTGAGTCTGAACCCGAATCCACATCCCCTGTTTTATTTCCCATGATCCTCTCCAGTTCCCAATTCATCAAACCCCCCAGTCTCAATTCGTCCTTTTTCAGAGACAAGAACAAAATCCCACTTCGGATTCCTCTTCGTTGTATCCAAACGGTGGCGTTTCGGCCGGAGCCTGGTCGCATGGGGAGTGGGTGTTTTGGGAATTGGCCCAAGAAGAACAAGGAGAAGCAGCAACAGCTTCCTGGGGTTGGGGAGGATGCGGAGATTGACCGTGTGGCAGATGGGGTTGATCTTATGGATGCCGCCATGGCTGAGGCTAAGGTTTCCCCTCAGCATCTGGTCGTCATGGTTAATGGGCTTATTGGAAGGTACTTCCTCTGTCTTTCTCCTTTTTAATTTTTTTTTTTTATGGTGCAAATGAGGCGCAAGCTTCTGGTAACGATTTGCAAAAGATTTTTACAAGTTGAACTGAGTAGTACCCACTCTGTCTATCTCTTTTGTAGGGTTTTATGTTCTGTTGATTAATGGGGTTTCCTGTACCAGTATATTAATAACTTATTCTGTTAGGTATATATTGTTAAGGGATATAGTTCATTTCTTACATGATTTGAAGCATATGCTACTGGACAGTCTTCCACTTTGGTGGAGTTGTGGTGGTCAGATATAAAATGGGCTAATGCCAATATTGCATGAGGGGAAAAGGTAGCTCATGCGTAAACCCAATATGTGTCTCATTTGAAACCTATTGGCAATAGATTGAGTGACTTGCTAAGCTTATATTTTAGTCTTTATTCCTTTGATATTGTTCTAAAATCATCTCAACCAAATGTTGATACTGTTGGTTGAAGACATGGGGTATGTTATATATTCTAAACATGACCCTCATGCGAATGTCCCTTAGGCATGAAGCATGGATGCTGCATAAACCCCTCATCACCTTGTGTAGTAATTTAATATAGGTTAGTTGAGATTTGAACTTGAGAGTTATCACTCAAAATGAGCTAATCCCATTTTCTAGAACCATAGAACCAAAAGTTTAAGCTAGAGGTTGCAGGCTCTTCATAGACTGTATACTGTAAACGAATATTATGATGTGAAACAACTCAAAAATTGGATTCTCTTACAATGGAACAGTTTTTCTACTGTCAATGGTAGCAATTCAGACTTGGCTATACTCATGTTGGAGTGTTGAGTGACCAACACGTGCAGTAGGTGTTGCACTTGGGCCATTTTAGGGAAAAATTAGTCTAAAGTGAAGTGTTAAGTCCCATATTGATGGTGTAACTTCAAGTTTTTGATATGGGTACTGGAGTTGAAGAAATGAAAAGTACAAGTAATAGAGACATGTGTAAGGCTGGGCATGCTGACAGAATAAGACCTCCATGAGAGGCATTGGCTTGATCATAGGGTCACTGTGGTGTTGATAGGTTTTTGTCATTGTTTGGCAACCAAATTCTATAACAGATGCTTTATGTGATCTCTATAGAGAGGGGGATTGGGGGACAATATGTTTTGATCACATAGGCATGCTTTTGTTTTCGTGGTAAATATGGGGCTTTCACTTGGAACCATGGATTCAAAATGCAGTCAATCGCGATGAAACAAGCTCATTGGAAAGGTTTTTGAGTTGGCTGAACTGCGTTTTCCCCGCAATAGCGATTTCTGCATTAGAGCGAGTTTTCATATCGTGACCGAAACCGCAATCGTGGCCGAAACAGCATTTTGAATCCTTGTTTGGAGCCCGAACTGACAAATTCAGTTTTCATAGGTTCCGGTGGCAGAGCTTTAGTAGTGTTGGAGAAACTAGACTAGATTGTGGAAATTGAAATAGGACTACAACTCAAGTAGAGGGGACTGTGGATGGATTCCACTTGGTAGGCTTGTTTCTACTGCATGGAATTGGCATCTTTGAGGAACTTTTGGATGAGTGGTTCCAGTGATGAATGTTCATATTTTCATTTGGTTGTGATGTGTCACCTTTATGGGAACGATGAGTTTCAAGTTCCCGAATGAGAGATCCTCTATTATTTTACAAATATTGGTACCCATAGATTGAGTTCAGTCGAAAATGCAAGGCTTACAGCACAAATGAAGGCTAGAATGGGGTTCTAAAAATGAAGTGTGGTTCTTCATTTTGTTGACTCAACCAAGCCCACAAGAAGTTCTTGAATCTCTGTATGAGGTTCAAACTCTTTTTTTTGGGGGGGGGGGGGAGGACAAAGAAAATGCAGAAGAGTTGGTTCAGTGTTTCTGTGCTAATTATGTGTGGAAGGATGGATTTCCTCTTTCGGCGACAATGCTAAATTCCCAGCCAGCCCTTTAAGAGAAGGGTTGGGGGGAGATGGAGGAAGGGAAAATGATGTCAGAGTTAATCTGATCAATTTTGGATGAATTTCTTGGGTGCATTTGCAGTCGTGGGTTTGAGACTTTGCAGGACTTCCTTATTGTAGATATTCCGTATTCGTCAGGGATTACCTGCTATGTGGTTTACTTAACATTACCAGGAACACTCATGCAGGGAGGGATAACTCCTTGGTTTGGATGAATTTCTCGTGATCTGATTTCCAAAGGACTTGCAGTGCTCTGGCTATTGATTTCAAATGGTTGTCCTCTCTGCTATGTAATTTTCATACCTGAGAATAAAAGGATTTTAGAATGATGTAAACGTAATTTATCAGCCGGAGCTTTTCAGTGTGCGTCCAATCCAGCAGTTAATTTTTTGTGGTCTCTAAAATTCAAACTCTAAAATACTAAAAAGCTTCACCAACAAGTAAGAAACTCGATGAACAGCACCCCCCCGGAACCCAAAAAAGGAAAAAGAAAAAAATATTTTTTCTTTGGAGGCATTGGCAAGCGCTACTTGTTGATGATGACAAAATGAATATTCCTGGCTGTGGTAATGCTGGCAACAATTATGATCCATGAAGATGGTTGAGAAAGTCAATGACAATGTTATTACATCAATTAGGCTCTCAATATCTGTGGCAAGTCCTCATCTTTGTACCTTTGGTTATTTCATCAGTACCATTCTTTTATTTGAAGCATATTGCATATAAGTATGTGCCCCGTTTTTGGGTCATAATTCTTGACCCTATAGGCATTTTATATTATGTACCTTTTGTAATCCTGAACTACAAATTACTCATGATCATATTTTCTGGTTTTGAGTCTGTTTTGTTTGATTTGTTAGGACTACCTACTGAATTGTGTATACTTTCTTTATGATAATTCAGTGCTTCAGACTGGAAATTTGCTGCTGATCAGTTTGTGAAGCAGCTTCCTGGTAAAGTTGTTGTACATTGTGAGCACTCTTTCATTCACCGTCCCTTTCTTTTTCAGTTTCATTTTTCTATGGTGTATTCGATTGCATATATCCAATTTATGATTTGCTTGGGTTTCCTTGTAACTGAAATGGACTCATTATGCTCGCCTTGTGCCCACTATTTGCGAGCGGTAGAAGGGCCTAAGAAATGATAGGTCACATCAACGAACTTGTCGAAGATATAAAAAAAACACTGAATGGTTCCCTTAAATAATTCAGTGATTTTTAAGAAGTAAAGGAAGGTTTAACTAATGACACTAGAGGATCTTTTGGCCGATTATTCTTGTGGTTTAGATATGATATTTTGTTTGGGGAATATTTTTGCGGCAAGTCTCCAAGAAGTTGAACAATGTGAGCCATACTTCGGAACTTGATTTGTCCCTTTATTGGTAAAACAAGATGTCCCTCTAGATTGTCCTCTGTTTCCTTTTTATAAAATGGTAGACAATGAACTGTTTAAATATAGAGCCTAATAGAACCACCTATTTGCAATTTTCAGTTTGAGGATAAAATTGCTACATTGGACCCCACATCTCACCTAGGTGAGACTTTTGGGGTATGTAATGGATATAAATTTTTGTCTGGCAAAAACAAAGTCAAGTGTGTGTAGCATGCCGCTAAAATAAAATTCTGGATAACATAATACCAAATCTTGTATCATCAGCAGCCAACACGCTGAGTTTTTGTAGTTGAAGGTGTAATTGACTAATAAATAGCTTTTCATAACGAAGATAAACTCCCTCTACATCTTTAGGGGCCAACAATAGCTTGACTTGATAAACCCGCATGCCAAAAAAAAGGATGAACTCCCCAAATCAACCTTTAAGCATTTTCAGTTAACAATTGTAGGTCGACTTCTCTTTTCTGCTACTTTGCTCGACTTTCTGTAGGACAAAGCCACAAAGGGCAGCTTCTTCTTTTCTATTTTAGGTTTGGTTGCAGTCCAAAGTTTCATTTCATATCTCTATGCTTAAGGACAGTGCAAGTCAATTGTTCGTCAACTTATTGCTCCATTCTAGTCAACATAAAAGCAACTGTGGACTGTAGTTAGCAGCAGTATTAAAACTTCAAAGGTACAGAAAAGCGGGTTACGATAGGAAAACTTAGGAAATAATCCTGTCCTCCCTGCAGAACTAAAAGTTGATTAAAAAGGTTCAACATAATATTGTTTGTGATTGCATTTTCCAGGCAGTCAATGCAACCCTGCTAAATTGACCTTTGATGGTGTTGATTTGATGGGTGAAAGGCTTGCTTGTGAGGTATTTGGGTTATCCCTGTCTCATGTTCGGAAGCTCTATTCTATATTTTGTTCCTAAGAGTTGCATCAGATTGTTTTGATAATCGCTGCTTCTCACAGGATGGTGACACATTCATACTCGTCCACACATTCTGCAGGTATTGACTGTGGTCAGACATAGGCCTGGGTTGCAGAAGATATCATTCATTGCTCATTCTCTAGGAGGGCTTGTTGCAAGATATGCCATTGGGAGGCTGTATGAGCCTCCTAGAAAATTGGATCCTTCAGTTGCAAACAGAAATTTCTTGGACAAAGATAATTCAATCTGTACAGGTGCAAAACTCGAGGAAGACTACGGAGGTATAATAGCTGGACTGGAACCCATGAACTTCATAACAGTTGCAACTCCACATTTGGGTTCACGAGGGCACAAACAGGTGAACGGGCTCTGTCAACCCTTTCTTGTTATGCATAGCTAAGTGACTATCTAGTTTCTGAATATGAATGCTCCTTTCTGAAGTAAATTGGAAACTTTATTAGAGCCTGCGAGTATTTGTCACTTGTATCAAATGCTCCATTCCGAAGTCAATTAGAAAGTGTTGCTAGACGCTAGTACTTCCCACTAAAAGCTGGTGTTAATTAGTGCCTTAAACCATTTTGATATAGTGTGTTATTCCTTTCTCATTCAAGTTATGGGTTTTGGGTTCATTATGAGTAGTGGGTTGAAAGTTTGATTTGCTTTTGTGATTTTGGGAACTGCTTGCCGGGGAAGTGTGTTGTTCGTAAGGATTCATAGTCGAATCTTATGAGGTGTGACCGTATGACTTCCTTCTTATAAAAGATTGCTTGAGCCTTCTTGAATAAGTCTTTCCTAGTTGCTGTTCATTGTTTGGATTCAGTTAGAAAGTAACTGTGGGTTTTTTGTATGTTGTTACTATGATTTTCATCATTGACATGAGTACGTTAATGGCAATTCTATTTGCACTTCCGGCCCCCTTTTTTTGAGGGAGCAGGATTCTTATTTTCGCTTTCTGAAGGGGAGGGGGGGTTGCATGAAGAAAATCTGTGAATGTAGAGGGGAACCCATTTCCAATGGTTACAATGTGTCTGAATCAGGAACCAATTCAGCAAAGTTCAGTTTGAGTTTACAAGCCATCTTTATATGAACAGTAACATAAATGAATCAAATCCTTAAAAAAGGAAAAGAATGGTGCATTCATAATCATCTGATACCCTCAGTTGATAGGTGACAAATCAGACTGACTTTGGTTACCCAGTCCAAAATCAGTCAAAAATCTGAAAATAAAAAAATCACAATCTGTACTATCAATACAGACATGAATACAAAATCAGAGTCTTTAGTTAGCTATCTCATATTCCTTTAGACTCATGCAGCTTGAACCTACCGGGAGGGGGGGGGGGTTCTCATTATGTGATATCCATAGACAATGGAGCAGCAGGAATTTGTATTTCATTTATTTTTTCATGGCGTCTAACAAACAACTCTACTTTTCTAATAGTGATTTCCTTCTTATGCTGGAAACTGGAAGTTTTGAGCAGCGTCCTGTTCTTCCTTTTTCTTTTACTGGGTTTTGTAGTATGGCCCTGAGGACCAAAATATCCAGCTTTCTGGTAGATGATTTGAGGTTCAGGCAATTCATTTAGGACTAAATGTAGTTGCAAAGTAAAACCATAAAAATTAGAAAAGAACTTCCTTAGAATCATGGATTCAAAATGTGGCAGATCCACGACGAAACGGCCGCATCGGAAAGGTTTTCGAGCTGGCCAAACCGCTTTTCCGTTGCAATATGGAACGCGATTTCCTCATTAAAGAGACCCATATCGTGACCGAAACTGCATTTTGAATCCTTGCTTAGAATACGCATTGTGTTTAAAGCCTTGATTGTCTTCTTTAATAATTTTCTTCCATGCATTTGCCAGTCCTATTAGCAGTGTGTCTTCGTCTTCTTACCTTGTCCTTCTCCTTTCCACAGCTACCATTCCTTTGCGGTCTTCCTTTCTTGGAGAGACAAGCTAAACAAACTGCACATTTGATTGCCGGAAGATCAGGGAAGCATCTCTTTCTAACTGATAAGGATGACGGCATACCTCCACTTCTTGTTCGAATGGTTTCTGATTCATATGAACTAAAATTCATGTCAGTGTTGTTACTATCGTTTCAAGAATGACTTAGAAAATTATTTTTTTATCATTAAAATTCTGTAGAGTTTGGATTATGCAGTTCTGCTTTGCGCTCTTTCAAACGATGTGTTGCATATGCAAATGTGAGCTATGATCGTATCCTTTCCCTACTTTTAAACTTTATTTTGGAGTCCTCTGCGTGTTGCTACATGGTTTCATTGCAATTTTCAGTATTCATGACCTGATTATTTACATGCCTTCACCTAGTAACACACTCTCACTAGATTCATGTGCCCTTGCCTTGGTTGACCTACGAGATATCCTATATAATGTGAAGTTGAATTCAGTTTATCTTCTCGTAAATCAGATTTTTAAGATGACCTCGGCTGTCACATTCTTCCCATCTCCCTTATTTTCAGCAAATGTAAGTAACAGACTATGGGAAAGCCAACACAGTGTTATGTGAACAATATCATATTCACTGTGCTACTCTAATGTTTGTCTTGACTAATTGCCAAGATGTGGTTGGGTGGAGTACATCTTCAATCCGTCGACTGTGTGAACTACCAAAGGTTGTACTTCCTTCTCTTAACGCTCATGTATCAAACTTTTAAATAATGCATTTGTCTCTGTGTAATGACTTGATTGAACTTTTACCTTTCAGGCTAACCTTCTTGTAAAAGATGGCGAGTACAGACATATTGTTTACACTGAGCAGCGAAATTCAGATGATATTCATCATGAGATGTCTTCATATATTCAAAACCAGACTGTTGATCTTGAAGGTTGTTTTTCTCTTCAAACTTGAGGATGCTACTTGATTCCTACCGGAGCTCACCTATTTGTTGTCAGGTTCTTCTTTGTTCGCTTTTCTTTTAATTAATTTTTCTCCCTGCACCGTTGTAGAGGAGATGATAAGAGGTCTTAATCAAGTACCTTGGGAACGTGTTGATGTCAGCTTCCATAAAAGCAGGCAGCGATACGTAGCGCATAATACAATTCAGGCAAGTAATTGAAATTAACTAACTATATTAGCCCCTGCAATATATCGTTATACTAGTTCAACCAAATCACATTATCTGTGTCAGCGAGACGCTTGTTTCTGCATACTACATGGTTCGAGCATTTGGTCCTTTCGATGTACCACAACAACACTACCACCTCCCAGTGCGGGTCCCTCTTTCGGGGGGTCTGGGAAATCCAAATGTAGGCAGCCTTACCCCTATCAGCATTCCTACCCATAGAAAGGCTAAATCTAAGAGACCCACAAAAACAAGATTTTGTGAAAACATTTACAGAAAAAGGATTTTGTGAAGACATTAAATGGCAAAAAACGAAGTATACGCAGTAGGGAATGAACTAAGAAATCCTAATAAATGAGGTGGCCGTAACTATGTAAATAAATGTATAACATAAGTACAACAAAGCAGAGGAAGGTTCTATACCTTAACAAACAGAGGTAAGCAAACAATGTCTCTTCCCAGACACGACATACAAAAAAAACCACAACCAAACCTACCCTACTGCAACCGAAAAACCCCATCCAAATCAGGTGGCCAACTCTCTGTGATATTAGATCCTAATTCTATCCTGCCATAGTCTCCTATCGTGAGCCATTTCCTCCATCAATCCTACTACTTTCAAATCCGCTCTAGTAGCTGTTGATATTTGCGAAGGTTTATGCTGATTTGAAGTGCATCTTAAGCATACCTTGACATTAGAAGCTATTGATATGAATGAGTCTCCTTTTATTTCCCTTTTTGTTTGTCTTTGTGGATGAACCCTAAGCAGAAGCGTGGATTGACCAGAATAGAAGGATCAGCAGTAAACATCAATTGTCCAGAGGCATAGATCAGTCCTGGGATATAGGCATAGATCAGTCCTGGGATATTGGCTGATCGATATTATGCACTCAATACTCACAAAGCTAATTCCCACTTCACCTTAGGCACAACCAGAACTTTGCAAAAGCCTTCAAAATCTAGACTCTTATAGAAGGTGGAATCTTTTTAGCACTCAAGCCTGCAACTCAATGATCGGGTACAATATTTTTTTGAATCTCAACTCTAGAGAAACTGATAGAGTTGCTCCTTAACTTTAGGAAACTAGAGAGGGTTAATTAAAATTGCCACATTTAGAAGGGCAAGGAGGGTTAATCATAAAGAAAATTCAATGATTTAAAATGTGGTTTCGGTTCCGATTGCGGCTTTGGTTGTGGTATGGAAAAATTGATCTAATGAGGCAATCGTGTTTCATATCGCAGTTGTTGTTGGGTGAAAGCATAGTTTAGCAAATGGAAATTAGAACGCGCATGCAAAATGCAAATGCAGGAGAAACAAGAATTGAAAGGAATGTTAGTTGAACTAAGGCAATGCCACCCCCCAAGCCCAATAACCCACCAAGAATTAAATTAAATGCCAAGCCACCCCCCAATTGTGAAAGGATTCACTCTAGCTCACCATCAAGATTGATTGGATAAAGTAAGGGATTTTGAATGGACAAAACTTTCAGCTGCATTTGTTTCAGTGACTTGGATTTTTGTCTTGAATGAATTGCAAAGGGTTCATGGGCATGTATACGTTCTGATGGCGATGGGGAGGTTCGCTTGTTCTTTGCGGCAATGTGGGACAAAATGTAAAGTTTTCACGAGCTCATATGACCAGCTTACACATGGAGTATGAATGAGAACAACTCTAATTGGGATCAGGCTCCTTGATCTACTTTTTGAACCTGAATAGGTATCAAAATAATCCTGGAGGTTGGAATCAAAATAATGTCGAGGTTTAAGCTACTTAATATTACAACGAAATAAGATATCAGCTTACTAGCCAGCTTAATCTTGAGATAGATTGATGGAACAAGCAAGCATGCCAGTGGAGTCCTGAAATGACACATTTGAAATGCTTGCTTGGAAACTGGCTTCTGCATCAGACATGAATTTCTGATTCTTAGAGCGCCTTCAGGTCCTTCAAGACCTCATTAAACATGCCAAATAGGAATTGGAGGCTCAGATCATCCAGTGATAGGAGGTTAAGACATAAGTATCAAACTGGGCAATTACATCAATTCTGCAAACAAAACTTTTTAATCCAAAAGGTCTCCACCTCATGCACTCAGCCAAAAATAAATTGCATATCCTAAAAGTAGACATCCTGAAATCTCATGTGACTACTTTGGACCCAAAATGGAGTTTTCTAACTCGAGACACTAAGCTGATTAAAGCCGGCAGAATTCTGGTTTTCAGTTCGATGAGACTAATGCATGTAACTCTCATGAAGCACTAGGAAATGAAGTGTTTAGTCTCAATTTAATTGAATTCCACAAATACACTGCCTAAGGAAAAAAAAATAGGGCTTTTTTTCCCCCCTTAAAGTCTCAAGAATACGATAGAAATGCCTATCTGATTCAGAGTAAATTTCAGCTCATGTAACCTAGAACATGCCTTGGTTTTTTGGTGGATTCAGTTGTGGCTTGGGATGTTTTGCTCAAACATCAACATTGTGGGGGAAAAAATGCATAGAATTTGCTATCTGATATCCGTATACGTTTGAGTCGTCTTATCAATTGCCAAATCCCCCTGTCTAGTTACTGCATTGTGAACTGCTTCACTTGATAAATTAGGCCCATGATCTTTCTTGGCTTTTTTGTCGAGGAAAAAGAGGATCAAGAATTGTACATTTGGCTTGCAGGCTACTTAAACCGTCAGTTTATTCACCTTTGCACACCTCATTTATCCTTCCTCTTCAATTTGATGCTTCATTTGGATTGCAATTTGATCAATCCTTTTTATTTCTTGTTTGGGATGGGTAAACTGCTGCTAATAGATAAACTTGTTTGACAAATATAGGTGAAGAGCTATTGGTTGAATTCTGATGGTGCCGACGTGATTTTTCATATGATCGATAACTTCCTACTCTGATCTTCTTGGTTTGTTGCTCACTGTCTGGTATGCGTTTTTGGTCTTTCATAGCAATGCAATGTATTAGGTCGTCGTGGTAAATATTGCCTTTCTAGTTTGTAATGTGGCATTCTTGTGGAAGATTTGGTTCTTATTTAATATATATATTCTTGGAGCCAAAAAATGTTTCTTGTGTATTCCCTGTAATGTTTTCTTTCTTGGTTCCGTTTTAGTTGATGAGCAAAAGTAGACCTATATCATAAGAGCCGTTTCACTCTGAATGATTTATCAAAGTAAAAGGGGGTTAAGCTTAAGGCCCTAAGTGCATTAGATTTCAGGTTCGATTCCTTCCATCCCAATTGTATTGTACTTGCCTTTGTGCCTCATTTGAACCCCCCCCCCCCCAAAAAAAAAACTAATATATCAAATTGTAACCATTAAACCCGAAGAGACCTAAGACAAGGAAACATAAGTGTTGAGTTAGATTTCGACCTTTTCCTTGATGTTTAGATGGTATCTGATGTATTTATGTATAGGTGTTATACAATTTGGTTGACAAAGTATAGCTTTATTATGCCTATGTACTATTGTTGAGCGATTGATTTGGGTACTTTCAGAGAAATTAAGTCAGCTTCCACGCACAATATACGTTAGATACACACCGGATATACATTTGTTATATATGTATATTAAAAAAAAGTGAATCTCTGATCAGGAACAGTCAAACATTAACCTGATTGTAAAGGGAATTTAATGAATAATGTTGATCTCAGATAGTCAGATGTGGTCGTTATTACTTATCCTGAAATCTGCAAATACTTATCCTGAAATCTGCAATACTTTTTAAAGTTCTTAATATTGTTAAATCACCTTATTGCATCAGTATGGGTCACTAATGTAAAACGTTATGTGATTATTCAGATAAAAGGGGACATAGTGCTGAGGGCAGACAGAGAAATATCGGATGAGAGTGTCTGCTTTTGAGTTTCTTTGACTTTAACTAGTGCCACTGGACTAATATGGGTATCCATTTTATACTTTTGAAGAAACTCGGGCAGAATATATTTTTCTCAAATGTGTTTGCTGCGTGCACTTTTCATATTGTGCATCCGCCCTTACTAATGCCGGTACATTCAGCTATAATGGACTCTGGAATCCGGATAGCTCTTCAGCATTCATAAAATCAGCTCTGGATACTTGACAATGACCATCAGATGTGTTTTCTAGCATCCTAGACATTAATCAAGATGTATTTGATGGATCTCAACATTCCCAGTACCCTGTTCCCCCATTCCCCTCCCTGGGAATTCATTTCCAGTCCCATCTTCCCACCCCCAACAGAGCATCTGAGCTTCAATAATGACCAACTCCTTGCCATTCTCACATTGTCTTCACTCTCTGCTGGCTAGGCTCTCAGTCGAAGAGTGAAGGTAAGATTGGCGCTGGGACCAGGGAAAGAGAAATGTGGGTTGGGGCGTGGGGAGGATTTGCATGATTTCCATATACCTTTGTGGAACACTCATATCCGTCTTTAACTTGTTAATAATTGTACAAAATGAGTTCACATGTTAGCATTAGATATTGACTTCTTTGACATTTGGAAGTCTTACGGTTGCCAACCTGTATAATCTTTTTAATTTTGGTTGGTCCTCTTGCATGAATGGTACTGGATCATTAAACCCGCTGTTAACTGACAGCAAAAGATGAGGGGTATGATTTATGTGGACACGTGTTATAATGAGTGAATGATTTCGACAATGGAAACAAATAAGTTGGTAGAAGCGGAATGTTGAGCATGAAGGACCACTAAGTGCTACTAGCTTTATCCAAGCCTATTTTTATTCAAGTTTGATTTCTCATTGTGGGCAGAAGCAAGTTAGGAAGTGTGGTACAAGAAGCCTCAGTCTACTCTTTGACAAAGAAGATGCTAGAAATTGGAAGCTCGGCATTGGATATGAGTTGAGCACTGACTCTTAATTAGATGTTAAATTGCCAATGATATTATGCCATGTAGAAACAGCTGCCCAAAAAATACGAAATAAAAAAGTTAAACCAATAGGTTGGAACTGTCATTTGTTAGCAGTTGTTGGAAATGGCTTTGACGCCCCCTCTGCAACAGCCTTACAATTTTTAGGGAATGAACTGGACAGGTCTTGCTTATTCACAGTCACGGGGGCATGAAATGATTCAGCTAAAACAGATTTTCCTTTGGATGGAAACAAAAAAGGAATTTATGAACTTAGGAGGTTTGGTTTCCCCTTTTTTTTTTTATTCTTACTTAAGTACTGTTAATATTGATAAATAGGAAGTGTTGGGGAAATGCATATATGTATCAATGTATGCAGCTCGATATGAGAAGAGCACCTTTTGTAGTATAATTAATGTTCTACTTGAATCAAATGTGGTTTTTAAATTATTTTTTTTTACTTTAGTAATGTGAATATTGATAAACAGGAAGTGTTGGGGAAATGCATGTGTATCAATGTATGCAGCTCGATATGAGAAGAACACATTTTGTAGAATAATTAATGTTCTACTTGAATCAAATGTGTTTTTGACCATTATTACATCTCAAAAAATTAAAAAAGGAATTTGTGAACCAGGAAAATATACCTGGAGCTCTCTGTACTCTACTATCTTTGTGTACACGTAATTTGGATCAAACTTCACTTGAAAATGGATATATTCTTTTTCTCGGTTGCACCTTGTATTTAAGGAAAAACAAAAAAATTCTCTCCAATGTTTCAAATCTCAGCATCAAGCAACTTGGCTACTTGGTTTTGCACATGTTCTGCAATATTTACACTTTGCTGGGCAGTATCAGGCAGAGGCTCAAAGCTGCATGATTGTAATTGCCTTATGAGTATGGAATCAGATTGGTGCTATTGTTTCTGTCTTCAAGGTCGCTCCAGCATACATTGCTTGAGAGTTTGGTTCTGTGCCAATGATGCTGTCATCCTTTGACATTGGCCTCACTGGATGTTTGCATGTTTCTTCTGTCAAGTGTCAGCAAGCTTGACAGTCTTGTGCAGAACTGTTTTTTACAGATTGGAATTTGCAGGTTCAGTGTTCTGTAAATACGAAGGCCAAGAAGGAAAGGTCCAATAATAGAATGCGACAGTATAATACCTCTTGATATGCACCGAGTTCCCCAGTAGACTTTGATATTTCAACTACGCAATCTGTGGGTGCAACTTCAGTTACCTCTGCCAACAAGTCAAAACATGATCTACACGTCGAGTTTAGTCTTGACAGCATTCTTATCTGAGAATAAATGTTAAACATATTTTCAGACAAACTATCTATAAAGATTGTTGTAGCCTGCCTAAGATGAAGATTAAAACACAACAAGACTTCACTTGAATTTGCTTCTGAATAGGAGTTCTTACTTTAAAAACATCCTCCCTGTGTTTAGCATGTAGTTTTGGAGGAAGACTTTTATATATTTTGCTTTTCCCAACAGCAAAAACTACAATTGAAGCAGTGGCAAATCCAAACATAGCCTAGGTCATACCTTGCAGTTATTCATCCTTTCAATGGAAAGACTTGCATCCTGTGCAGCTATCTCTATTTTTTGCATTGTTTCACTGATGGTAAACTTGGAGCCAAGTATTATCCTCTTCTTGTTATCATCCTGTATTTAAAATCAACAATTAGCATCACAAACTCAGAAGGCCTATAAGAGAGCAAGGAGGAAAATGGGTTTTGGTTTGCAGACTTGCCTGTCCCTCGAACATGCCTGTCAAATCTAGGTCGCATGACATTGATATTAGTTTGAAGGCATTAATAAATCGTGGAGTTTGAGGGATGACCTTATGAACTGCCCCTTCCTGAAGAGAATAGACCCGTTAGTTAACATCTGCACCCAGCTATTGAATTTCTTGCTTTGGTTAACCATTACTTTATATCTGCTTTTTAGATAGCTGAAAGGAAAGAATCACTTTATTGCAACAATTGTTAGCTTAGATTACAGTTGGCTTAGTGTAGATCAGGAAGGGGAGAGAGAATTTAAAGAGGGGGTTTTTTGGGCGGGGGAAGGGGGCGGGGGGGAGGGTGAATGGAATGCCTCCCTAAACCGGTGGACTCCTGGGCGTGGATTTGGACTGGGTTTGACTAACAGTTACCTGCACAGAATCCAGAGCTGCTTGAACATTATCTATGTTGCTCTTTTCTTGAAAGTCAATTCCCACTGCAGGTTTATAGTCTATCTGAAACCACTCGTCTTCCATAATCTCTGCAACTGTGATTCGCTGCAGAGAGAGAGTACTAACATGATTAGACTTTGCAAAGCAGTTTTAGCAAAAATTGCAGTTATAGATCTGCTACCTTATTTGGAACTTGATTGAAAATTCTGCTAATGAGCTTCTTTTGGCATGGTGTGAACCATCGTGGACATTCATATGCTGCTCCCAGTATCTATACAGACATAAGGCGTGTAAGATGAATAAGTACTGTTTTCATTAGGATCTTGATTTTTGCTTGAGATTAGACAGTACCTTTCTATACAAACTCAACAGGTTGTTATCATCGAATGGTAGATACCCAGCAAGCATTTCAAATAAGATTACTCCACATGTCCAGACATCTGCTGCTGCCCCCTCGTATCCTTTGTTTCTCAGTAGCTATGCATGGAGAGAATAAAACTATAGTTCAGGTAATTTGCATTTCTTTGTTTAGTTTCAATAGCAATTAATGACCAAAGTATGATGGTGAAATTGAAGTTGCCTCTTACCTCAGGGGCAACATAGCATGGTGAACCGCATGCTGTCAATAATAAGTTTCCAGGCTGTAAATATCATTGAGAAGTGAGCATCAATTAGGACATATTATGCTTCAATTCGAAGATAAGTGCTTTACTTGAAATTTGCAGATACCTTTTGTAACGTACTGAGTCCGAAATCTGAAACTTTGATGTTTCCTTTGTTATCCAATAGCAAGTTCTCTGGCTGTACAAAATCGGGTATTACATTCTGTCTTAGATTGATATTTTGTTCCAGGATGGGTAGCTTTCATTGATTTTTAATTTGCCTCACCTTTAAGTCTCTGTGATATACTCCTCGACAATGACAATATTCAACTGCATCAATCAATTGCTGGAAGTACTTTCTTGCCTCTTCCTCGCTTAATGGTTTGGAATAAGACTTGCCATTATAGAATAGGATTAAACAAATTAGAAATTCTGTTGTTTTAGGGAACTGCTATACAACTGCAGCACTAACCAGTTTGTCTGAGAGCCGCCCTCCTGCTACATGTTCCATGACTATGTAAATTTTTGCCTTTGTTGCAATAACCTGTGATCAACAGGTGGATGAACTTAACCATATGCCTTTTCTATTAAATGACTGAAGCACTAGGAGTTGGCTTACCTCGTGTATTCTGACAATGTTTGGATGATTCAAAAGTTTCATTGTTCTGATTTCGCTCTGTACCTGTTGCAGCAGATGATAGAATGGTGTCAAAATTCTTGTCCAGGTAACACCCATTTTCTCAAAATTCTTTTTCTATATAAAGTCTTGATACCATGTCATATAGTTGAGTTTTTGACTTAAGCATTTGAGGTGAAATGACACTCTGAGTAACAGAGGCTGGAACTAATTGAAGGAAAGAGGGGAGGAATTTGAGAGAGAAAAGGGTTAGTATTTCACCTGATACATGAGGTTGTTGGTGATAATCATCTGTTTATCGATGATCTTGATTGCCACATTCTGAGCATTGGTAGTGTTTTTGGCGAGCTTAACCTTGGCAAAAGTTCCCTCGCCTATTGTCCGGCAAAGCTGATACTTTCCCACGTTTCTCACATTCCCCATCTCACACTATGTGCTTCAGCTTTGTTTCTCTCTTCCTCTTTCTCTTCTTGGTTAAGTCTCTTGTCCTCCTCCGAGTCTTATCATTTGAAGCCTCCCCTCTCCTTCAGTGGCTGAAATTTCAAGCTGCTCCAATTATATAAAACCCTTGTACGTCTCTCTGGCCAATGCGCCAATGCGCCATTTTCTCTGGCTCTCCTGTCATATGGAGGGTAAGATTTAACATTTTTTAGGTATTTTTTCCTTTTTTTGTTTGGATTTCTAACACGCGGTGTATCTTGATGGGCTAGCAGGTGGAGAGAGACGTCACTTTCGGAGAGACACAGAGGTGTCCTGCATGGATGAATGGAAGCTGAAGGGAGGGTGAAATTGTGTTGATGTTTTGTTAGCTGCAAAATTTTGAATGGCAGGTAAGTGTTGCGTTCAGTTGAAGACTTGCCAGTGCTTTCAGCGTTCAGAATCATATGGTCAAATATGTAGCTGTGATTGATCCAATGGACCAAATTGCTGTATTTCTTTTTTATTTTCAAAAAATTATCTTTCATTTTTTGGTTTTTTTGGGGGGGGGGGGGGGGGGCCCGCGGGTTGGTCTCAAAATGAGCAAGGTATTTGACCCAATTTTCGGGCGTTTTTTGCGTTTCCTGGTTTGTGTTGATTCCTGGTTGGGTGTGTGATATCACCTAATTGCCAGTTGTGTTGTGTGTTAACGGTGTTATGCGTTAACGGTGTTATGCGTTTTTAACAATGTCTAGGAATACTCCATCCTTTACTTGCTTGCTTCTCTGTGCGCTTAACACGTTTAAGAAATAAAATGGTGCAATTTGGTGTAACTTCTTAGATGAGTCTGCTGATATACTGTTGGAAATATAAGATGTATACAAACAATCCGTAGAGGAGTTGCAAAGGCTTAAGGCGTGAATTACACCATCTTTAAGGTGTTATTTGCTCTATTTCACAAAGATTGCTCTAGATTTCAGCAAAGACACCCCTGGGATACAATAAGCCTCTTGTGAATTTTTCTAGAGAGCAAAAATCAGATAAAGTTCCTTTGTTTTTTAGAATATATATACAACTACTGTCAACCAATGTGTCTTATCCAATTTTAACTGATAAAATTGGATAAGGACATTCGATTTATGTCACATTCATTTCGGATGAAGGTAAAGACACAACACCACGGATCGTGGTGTGTACCGCGGCCCAACCATGGTGGCCTCTGGCTCAGAAAACAAAATCTATCGTTTGGCAACTGTTTTCTGATCAAAAATATGTGCCACAAGGAATCGAACCTGTGACCACCAAGTGTCTAGAGAGGTAAGCATACACTCTGTGACCATGAGGGCTATTTGTATTGTCTAATATTTTCCTTGTGTACAAGGGCCAAAATGATTAAGGCAAAGTCTAATCAAGCCAAATTTTAACCCAAATGTGAAGCACCAGTATTGAACGCCCATTTATCCAAACTATATCGCATGAATACAAACTATCCAACACATGTTCTTATGGTGCTTATGTAGGCTTGAGCAAGGGTTCAAGCATATTTGTCCGAACATACACTGGTAGATTTGGAAATTTTATACGTCGGTATGCACTTCTGAGTTTTTATGAATGTCCGTGTTAAAAAACTAAAACATATTAGATTTTTGCAGGCTTAGCCCCTTGCTTGCGCCAAAAAAAAAGACAAAAGTAACATATGAGATTCCCCCCCCCCCCTTTCCCTTACATGGAAATGAAAGCTTGAATGTAAGTCTATAATGTTGTATTAGAAGAGCAATAGAAAGAGTTTATCTTATGTCAAAGAACTAGTTCAATCAAAAACGAATGTCATTAACACATGAAACATGAATGTTATATAGGTTTGTCCGTACCTTGCACAATCACTCGATATTGGTGGTTTCAAGACATGAATATGAGGTATCGTGCATCTCATTTTGAAATAATCTTATACTTAATGAATCGTTTTGAACCAAAATTTTAATTTAATGATTGATGGAAATTTTTTTTACTATACTATTCAATACTTGCGCATCAAAAAAAAAAACAAAAAGACAAAAACATATGCAGAGCGAGAGGGAGATGGACGTACGTGTGACGGCTTCCTCGAATAGAAACATTAAGTACATCAGTAAAAGTCTCGTTTGAAATATCTTGAGGCCAACTTGTAGATGCCTCTACCAATAAGTTCCCGTAGTTTGGGCCAGAGATATGGAGAATTTTGAAGTTGAGTGCATTCAAAGGTTACCGGAGTTAAGATTTTAGTTTTTTTTTTTTTAAATAAAGGTTAAGACTTTTGCTTTGACCATTGATGGAAAATTTGCTTCTTATAATTTGAAAAGAATTAGAATTGAAAAATTCACCGGCTCATTTTAATTTGCTTATAATTTATTTTGAAAACCCTTATAGATGAGATTTCTTTCTTTATTATAGAGAAGTGGTGTCAAATATTAGGTTAGTGCAATTATAATAAGTGTATCTGAAATGATTGGAAAATATGATATATTGCTGAAAACGAAAAAGAAAATACATAGGGCCCCCAATATTATGAGCCATAGCTTCATATTGGCAAAGGAGAAGACAAGAAAAAATGCAAGTCCCACTGTAATAAAAAATGCAAGTCCCACTGTAGTAAAAAATGCAAGATACAAAAGACATCTTCTATACGGTTTCTCGGTTGGAAAAATAAATAAACGGAACTATTGAGCGACAAAACAGCTTGCAAACTGTTGCCGCTCCAAGTAACCAGCACTTGATGATTCCATTGTGACAAAGTACTATTGTTTGCGTAAGGATTTCGTGATGCCTACCAAATTTAGTGATGATGAAATTTTATACTCTCATTTACAGGTCCCACTGCATTCGATGGGCATTAAAGATCTTTCTTTAGGAAGGTGATAATTGGATTCTCATCAATCGATTCAAGGGGTCATTAAACTTACATGAGAGATCTAAATTCCACTCGATAGAGTCTTTACTATACATAAAGCAATGTCACAAGGTTCTAGTCACTCGTATATTCAAAGAAGGAAACAGGGTGTGCATGGGGGGCAGATTAGGTTGCAGAATTTCGGCCCCATATCTCAACATTGATGTTGTGTCCTCCCTTATATTAGGAAGGGTGCATCATTTTCCAAATCAGTATAAAAAATGGGGGTGTTCAAAAAATTCGAAACTACTAAACTGAACTGCGAACCAGCCAAACCAAATTGTCTATTAGGTTAACCAAACATTTAAAAAATTCGGTTCATTGAACTGAAAACCCAATAACCTTTTCAGTTCAGTTCCGATTCGAGGTTTTAAAGCCGAAGGTCAACCGAACCAAACCGACATATGTTTTAAATATAATTTTTTTTTTTAAATGACAATTGATTTTTTGCACCTTTTTGGCTCTATTGAAAAAACAATGGGCTGACCTAGTACTTGTTACATGTAGCCCAATGAGATGGCCCAGTAAGGTATTTTCTCTTTTTTTTTTCAAGCTTTGTGTCTCTTGCTGTAGAGTAATGCAATTAAAAGCCCATTTTATTCTATTATATTGTAACCTAATGATGCTGCACAAGTGAAAGCCAGGCGTTGTTTGCAAATAATATATATTTTTTTTTTTGGCCAGGATAATTTTGGTTTAATATGTGTATATTAGATTGAATGTTCGATTGTTAGTCAGCTGTTAGCTTATTGTTGGATTTGAATATCCAACTGCTTAATATGTCAACCCCTGAAACTATAGCGACAATTTTTAAAAAGTTTGTCTTAGAAATCATTGGCAAAAGATTTTGGTCGTTGGCTCCGGCTAACCGGTGAACTGAACTAGATAAATCAGTGAACTGATTATCGGTTAACTGATTTTTCATATTCTAGTCCCAGTTCGAGTTTTTACTAACCAATGAATCTAGTTAACCGGTTTAACAAAACGGAACCATGAACACCCCTGCCAAAAAGTCATACTTCAAATGCGAACACTACCAACTAGGATATTGCTAAACAAATTGTTACTAGAGCAAACAGTGACATCCTAACGTCACAGAATTATGCCTTTGGCCCTGTTTGGGGAAATTAGCTGTTTAGGTAGTGGATAGCTATTTAGATAGCGAATAGCGTTTCTAATTTAGTTGTTAGCGGATAGTTGTTTACATGAACGGTTTAAACTAATGTGTTTGTTAAATTTAGCTGTTAGACTACCTGATTAATGTAAATTAACATAAAAGAATATAGATAATTCTCATAGATAAAATTTTTAAAGGATATTTTTTGGCTAAAAAATATGAAACGCTACTTTTAAATGTCAGACGTTAATACTATTAGCTTTTCAAAAAACGCTGCTTAAAACACTAAACGCTACTGAAATGTTAGTCAAAATACTAATTTATTGAACACTAAAAATTAAGTAATTAGTGTATTGATCTGATCAAAACATTAAACACTATCTAAAACGCTATTGCCGAACACGCCTTTTGAAGGTGACTCCCCCAAATGAGCCGATCTTCGTGGTCAATTTCAAATATCGAGTTATAGGATATAGAAAGTGAACTCTTATGTCTTGACAAATTCTTATGCTGGCAACATCCCTCACTGCATGGCAATCGACGTCAATGTGGGCAATAGAGAGGTTGACACGTGTGCCCTATTAACCTCTTCCTTTTCACTATTATTTTGCTGTTTGTAATTTTTTTGGGGGGTTTGAAAGTAATGGATTAATCAATTAATCACGTAACATTGAGGAATGACATGTTTGAAAATAGAATCCATATAACAAATAATAACATTCTCAAATACAGATGTTCCAAATAAAGGTACATTAATATAATTATGCCAAAATAAATGACAAAATTTATTGAAGATATTGAAAATTTATTGAAAAATAACACAATTTAATTAACAAGTTCATCCGTACAGTTAGAACCCCCCCCCCCTATTTTGGGTCTGATTTTGGGACATTATTGCATTAAAAAGAGGGGGGGGGGGGGTCACAACGTATTCACAATCAAATAGGATGTCCCAACATTGTCTACTAGGAAGCATTTTCGAATGATATCAGATTGCACGTTCAATGAACAAGCACTTGTTATAGAAGGGGAAGGCAATATTGGTGCCACTATGGAATCAAAATAAAGAAATTCACACACTGGGACTAATCACAGAAGGTAAGAAGAAGATTGTGGTGACACTCACATTACCCAAAATTAAGGTCAGACGATGGACGCATAATGATGTTTTTGAAGTCTAATGTGACAGCAAGGTTCTGGCTAAGTTGAGGGAAAAAAATTTCACACATAGTCGACTCAATCTTGTTGTACACTGCAAAGTGCACAAGAACTAGATGAGGTTGCCATATTATATATTAAGAAATTAATCCTCCACCCAAGACACACATGAATATAAAAGCTATGTCAAGGAAAAAATATCAACCCAAAAATTGTAAAGAAAAATGTTGGAGTAATTGCCATTTTTAATTTAATAAAATAATTATTTCCGTAAGAATGGTTATGGAAATAAAATTTTGAATTATACTTATAATTATTAATTATTTTGATAATTAATTATTGCAATGCGCCTTTTGGTAAATAATTAATTTGATTAATTATTTATGAGAAGGTACAAGTTAGTTTGTACCTCCTACCTGAAAAGATATAATTATGAAGAGATATGTCCCTTTTCAAGTGGTTTTTTATGAAAGGATGATATCGTTTCATGAAAAGATATGATGAACCCTATAAATACAGATGACCTTGGCATGCATTATTATGCTTTAATGGGCATGATCAAGACAGTTGTGTTATCGTCATAGTCCCTATAATTTCTGTCATGTCTTAAAACACTTCGGATATCCTATCTTTGTGAGTGCAACACATAGATAAGGAGACTTTTTTGTATCCCAAATATTTATTTAGGCAATCCTCACAACTAAAAACCGGTCCTTTTCCGGCGGATGTCAGGCCGTCGGAAGATGCCGACGGATATTTCGGCGAAACACCCGTCGACCCCTTGGTTTTTTGAAAACTAGCCGCGAACGGTGCCTTTTTGGGCCGACGGAATATTCCGCCGGAATCTCCGGCGCAAATTGTCGTCGGCCGGCCTTTTTTGAAAAAAACCGCCTGATTTTGTCTGTTTCGAAGCGGCCGACGGTCGTACCGGCGGACTCGTCCGTCGGCCCCCTTTTCCCGGCGGCCCTATCCGTCGGACGAGTCATCAGACGACTTTGTCCGACGGCCTGTCCGACGGACAAGGCCACCGAGAAAAGGGGGCCAACGGACGAGTCTGTCGGACAGCTCTTAAAAACGCCCGACTTCGGGCTAATTTTCGCACTCACTCTCTCTCCTTCCTCTCTCCAAAATCGCCCCCCCCCCCTTCGCCCCTCCCCGGCTGGTTGCCGTGCGTCGCCGTCGTCGTCAGCCCTCTCCCGCCGGTCGCCGCCGTGCTGTGCCCCTCACCCGCCGTCGACCACCTCCTCTTCATCAGCGACCTCTCTCCAAATTCGCCCCCCCTTTGCCCCTCCCCCGGCGCCAGTTGCTGCCCACCCCTGCCGCCGAGCTCCGGTGCCTCCCACCGGCGTCGCCACCGCCACCTCGCCACCGTCACCGCCGCCTCTTCACCGCCGGCCAACCTCAACATTCCCGTCGTTATCTTCAAGTAAGTATTTAAACCTAAATATTTTGTAGGTTTGTGAAATTGAAGAGATAATTTTGATAGTTTTGTGGTAATTAGTGATTGGTAGATTTATATTGAGTGATATTTGAAATTTGATTGTTGTGAAAAATTTGAAATGTATGGATTGTCGCATGCGGTTCGGTAAATTATAGTGGATTGATTATGTGATATTTGTGAAATTGTTGACAATGGTTTGTGTATATTGAAATTAGTGTGAAAATTAATATGTAATTGCTAGGTAAGTGCTATTATTAGTAATTTGTTGGTGTTCTTAATCGTAGTGAAGTGAAGAATGTGTTCGTACAGACATTGAACGTAATTAGTTGTGAAATGTATTTATTGTTGAGGATTGATAGAAAACAATTAGTAAGCAACTATGGGGTTATATTATTCCGTTAAATGTGAAGAAGTTGTGCGTAGATGTTGCTGTGAACGATTTGAGGGAAGGGTGTTGTTGGAATTTATGTGTTAATGAGATCGATTTTTGTGGATTATTAATATGAAGGAAATGGGTCGTAAGAGAAAACGTATTGCGGAAGGGGGAAAAATCTGTTATTGTTGCTGTGAATGTCGTTGTTGTCGGTGTACATGTCACAGCTTTGGGCTCCCACTTCAGACATTGAGACAGGTTTATATTCTGACTTCATTGTCGTAATATGTATGTGTTTTTGTTGGTATCCTGTTAATCGTAGCGTATGACGAAATAGTTTAATGAGAAGTCCATCATGCGTTCACTTGCATACGAATTAAAATTATCAGCATACGTCGATTGTTAAAGTAACCAATATTAATGTACCGCTTACTTTGTCAATGATGAACAGTGGATAATATGTGCGGACCACCCCATCGGAGGTGGATGTATGAAAGATTTATGTCAGGGAGAAAATCTTATAGGCAGGAGTTCTTAGAAGGAGTAGAGATGTTTGATCAATTTGCAAGGGGTCAAACAGAGTTCATTAACAATGGGCATTATAGATGTCCTTGTGCGAAGTGTGGAAACAGAGCATATAGGGCACCTGATGATGTGAAATTGCACTTGTACCAAAACGGCTTCGTTAAGGGGTATTGGTATTGGACATCTCATGGGGAGATAGAACCAACTGAATATGCAAATGTTGGCATTAGTAACCAACAAAACTTGTATGATGACATGGCTCCAACAAGTCCTATGCGACGACACAAACTCGTTTGTCGATCGTGTTGGAGCAATGGTGAACGATGTCATTGTTACTAATGAGGTTGAAGTTAGTGAGCAACCAAATGCAGAAGCTCAGGTATTTTATGATATGCTTCAAACTGCTCAGACGCCTTTGTGGGAGGGATGTTCAACCCAAATTGAGTTGTCCAATGCTGTGAGGTTGATGAGTATAAAATTTGATTACAATAGGCCGCAGAATTGTATGAATGAGGTGATGCAGTTACTGCATGAGAGTTGCCCGCCAGACAATCGTGTGCCTCAAAGTTACTCAGAGTTGAAAAAGAAGGTCCGAAGTTTGGGTTTAGATGTGCACAGGATTGATTGTTGCCACGGTGGATGTATGTTTTACTTTAAGGAAGATTCGGCCCTTGAAAATTGCAAGTTTTGTGATTTGCCAAGATGGAAGCTGATTAAGTCAGGCGATTATAGGAAGAAGTTAAAATCATATGCAAAAATGTTATACTTCCCTTTGATACCAAGGCTGCAACGCCTTTATGCCTCAAGAAGCACAGCTGAGCACATGAGGTGGCACTATAACAATAGGCGTGCGGATGATGTTTTGTGTCACCCTTCAGATGGGGAAACGTGGAAACATTTTGATCGCGAATACCCAGATTTTGCTTCTGAGCCTCGCAATGTGAGGCTTGGTTTGTGTGCTGATGGGTTTAGCCCTTTCTCACAATCTGGCCATTCTTATTCCATGTGGCCTGTGGTTGTGACACCTTACAACCTTCCTCCAAATATGTGCATGACAACGCCATATATGTTCTTGACTTGCATTATACCGGGGCCGTCAAATCCAAAGAACAAAATAGATGTGTTCTTGCAACCGTTGATTGATGAGCTCCGAACTCTGTGGGATGGTGTCCAGACTTATGACATTTCCATGAGGCAAAACTTCTTGATGAGAGCTGCCTTAATGTGGACAGTGAATGACTTCCCCGCGCTCGGAATGTTATCTGGATGGAGCACTCATGGTGTTTTGAGTTGCCCTGTTTGTATGGATCAGTTGAGGGCGACACATTTGAAACATGGGGGCAAAGCATCATGGTTTGACTGTCATCGTCGCTTCCTGCCTCGAGATCATGCGTTTCGGAAAAATCGCACCGCGTTCTCTAAGGGAAAAGTGGTGAAAGAGGGCCCTCCATCCAGGAGAAGTGGCGAGGAACTGTGGAATGAGGTGTGTAGTCTTCCAAAAGTAACAACAGATGGAGATTTTGTCATCCCGGGTTTCAAGGAAAATGTTCACAACTGGACCAAGAGAAGCATCTTCTGGGATTTACCTTATTGGAAAGACCAGTTGCTACATCACAACTTGGATGTTATGCATATAGAGAAAAACTTCTGCGACAACATCATAAACACTGTCATGGATGTTCCGGGAAAAACAAAAGATGATGTGAAGGCGAGGTTGGACATAGCAGACATGTGTGATCGTGCGGAGTTAAATGTTGAACGAGGTGTGAACGGGAGGACATTGAAGCCAAAGGCTTCGTACATCCTTTCTTTGGACAAAAGGAAGGGGGTATGCGAGTGGGCCCAACGGCTGACAATGCCTGATGGTTATTGCTCCAACTTTGGGAATTGCGTAGATGTGAAGGCTGCAAAGTTCCAAAACATGAAGAGTCATGACTGTCATGTGTTCCTGCAGACGCTAATGCCAATAGCATTTCGTGCGCTACCAGACGATGTACTTGAACCACTTGTTGAGTTAAGTGAGTACTTCAAAAACATTTACTCAACAGTGTTACAGGTCGATAAGTTACAAGAAATGCAACGCAATATACGCATCATCCTTTGCAAATTGGAGAGAGTTTTCCCTCCTGGGTTCTTCAATGTCATGGAGCACTTACCTGTGCATTTAGCAGAAGAAGCATACCTCGGGGGGCCAGTGCAATACCGCTGGATGTATCCATTTGAAAGGTAAATACGTATGACAAATTTCCTGACAGATGTAAATGTAAAATTAAAGTGTACTTCACGGACTCACAAAACTTTAATGTAGGTACTTCGGGTGGCTGAAGAAGAAAATTAGAAATAAAACATCCCCTGAGGGGTCAGTGGCCGAAGCATATCTGGTGTTCGAGATATCACAGTTTTCTTCATTCTACTTCGGCACTAATCTGCCTTCAATGCACACAAGACGTCGACGAAATGAGGAAATCAATGTGGAGTGATCAGGAGGGGAGCCAATGTTGTCAGTTTTCGAAACCAAAGGTACTGCTGTGGGAAGTTGGACACAGAGGTACCTAACTGATGAAGAAATGAACGCTGCACAGCTTCATATTGTGTTGAATTGTAATGAAGTTGAACCGTACATCGCGTAAGTTACAAAAAAAAAGTACCCATTGCATCCATCACATGCATTGAACGAATACCATTTTATGCATTGAAACATGGTGCTAATCAGTGAATAATGACTTGTACAGACTATTCAAGCAACAAAAATTACAAGGAAACCCAAATTTCACAGATGTGGAGTTAGATGCACTCATAGAGTCTGAGTTTATTTGGTGGTTCAAGCAAGCAGTAAGATTTTTTAATTTTACCATTGTCGTTGGAAATAACTGTAGTAATTCATCACAACTTATTTCTAGCAAATGGTCCCGACCTTATGAGTTTAAACATAAATACTTGTAGGTCGACATTGTTGAAATGTTCACTGACGAACTTCAGGTACACCTGTACCATTTGGCTCAATTGCCTTTGAGGAAGGTCACAACCTGGTCTGCATTTAGGGTGAATGGATTCTTATTTCAAACACAGAAGAGGTGTGAAGGAAAAAAGAGTTACAATTGTGGGGTTTGTGTGAAAGGGAGCGGAGAAGGTGGATTCGAAGATGATTATTATGGAATCCTTCAAGAAGTTATTCGTGTTGAATATCTAGGAGAACCACTAAAACAGTGTACATTGTTCAGGTGTGATTGATTTGATAACACCCCTCGAGGAACACGTAGCCCCAAACTGTGTCCCTTCGTTGAGGTTAATGCAACAAGAAGATACAAAAAATATGATCCATTCATATTTGCTGCCTCCGCAATACAGGTGGTGTACATGAGGTACCCAAATGGAATAAGAGATAAAGGTAACTGGTGGGTTGTCGTTCCAAACAAATCTAGACACAAAGTGAATGATGAATTCACTTTACCAGTTGCATTTCAAGAGGAACAAGTGTCCCACATGACAGCAGTAACTGACATGCTCCCTGCAACTTTGTTGAATGAGGAGGAAGAAATTGAGGAGGTAAACGAAGACGATCCAGCTGAGAGAAGTGAAGAGGAGGAGTGGGATGATGTTGACGATGATACTGAAGACTCTGAATGAAAGTGATAATGATAAATTAGTTGAATGTGACCTAAAACCAAATTGTATGGGCTGTTAGTTCAGATACTTATGACATTGTACGCATGATATTTATGACATTGTAATTATGACATTTAATTTGCTGTTAATTTCAATTGCAATTAATTATTTGTTCCTCATATTATTTGATCACTACGTTCTGTATATTTGTCTCTAAGATGTCAGGTACACATCGTGGCCGTGGGGCCGGGCGTGGGCGTTCTCGGGGAGCAGACCGACACGACCCCACCGGTCAGCATGAAGATGAACCCCAGCGACATCAAATCCCTGAGGTTCCCCACCGCATTATCCCAGACCCTCGCACCACTCCATCCATGCACTTCAGCCAGCACATGACACCCACCATCCCCCAGGTACACATGTCTGGCAGTTACATGATCCCGAACCCACCTATTATTCCACAACAATCTGTAGAAAAGAGTCAGGAACAAAGTGAACATGCTTCTAGCCATGGCAGTAGCACAAACAAGCAACTCATCGCACCTGACGGCAAAGAGTAAGTAATTATGTCTTACCAACTGTATTATCAATTTGCAATTTCTGACGGGATCCATTCTTTCTTAATTTGCTAGTTTCTGTCCGTACGATGTTGTGTTAGAGATTACAAGGATATTTACAAGCAAATATCCTGAGCCATGGCCGACATGGGGGAAAGTGCCTGAACAACATCGGGACTTGTGGTTTGGTGAGTTCAAGGTAAGAGTTCTCCCAATTCTTTGTACATTCATGTACATATACACATATATGTATTCATATTGTTAGCAGGTATCACATTTTGTGACATGTAATTGTGTTCATGTAGAAGCGTTACTGTTGGACTCCAAAGCATGCGGCCCAGATACGAAGGAACTTCGAGGAGAAAGGGGCAAGTAGATTGAGGGACACATTCGGGGAGTTGAGGAAGAGGAGGAAGCAACCATTGTGGTTGTCTGACAGCACTTGGAAGTCGCTGCAGGAGTATTGGGCTTCCGATAAATTTTTGAAGGTGAGTTCGCAGGCAAAGAAGAACTGGAACAGCGAGCAGGACGGGTTAGGTCCTTCTTTGCATAGATCTGGTTCGGTCCCATTTACTGAGCACAGAAGACGCATGGTAAGTGTGTGATTCATTATTTGTTGTACTTATTTTTCCCAACGCTTTACCCAATTACAGCCATCCTCCTGTACGTTAACGTATTCTGTTATTGTGTAGGCGAAGAAGCTTAAAAGGGACGTTACGGACCTCGAACTTTGCAAGGACACTCATGTAGACGCGGCTAACAAATGGGTGGACAAAAAATCGGAAAAAAGATGGGTAAGTCACCTGCATGATTTCTTGATTACGTAACAAATCAGCTCAGTATGTTCACGATTGAATGTTATGTCTGGAATGTCTAAATTTATGGAATCTTATTTTGCAGACGGAGCACCAATTGAAGTGGGAGCAGATTCGAAACTCGGAATCTTCCACAGATCCCGACTCCGAACCAACTGAAGTCCCATCCGAAATCGAGTTATGGGTGCAAGCTAACTACAACAAAAAGGGCCGTGTGTATGGGCTAGGATCAGAAGGGGTCAAACTGAAGCATCTGGTGAAGTCCACAGCGACATCCCGGGACCGTGATCCTGACCCTGATGTGCGAGCATCGGTCACCCAGCTGAACAGTGAGCTTAGTACGATGGCGGAGAAAAACCGTCACTTAGAAGAGAAAGTGACTTTACTCACTTCGGAATTATCTGGTGTGAAAGATACATTCCGTGAGTTTATGAGAGCTCAGCAAGCATCTGGGTCTGGATCTCGCCCACGCCCTTCTATGCGCCGTCGACAACACCGCCGCGCTGCTCCTTACGTCCCTCCTCCTCCTCCTGAACCGCAACCCTGTGACGATGATGACGACGACGATGATGATGATGATGGTGATGGTGATGATGATGATGATGATGGCGGCAACCTTGGGTATGATGACCGCCTTCATGACTACAGGGATTATCTCATCTAGCATGTCCCTTGATCCTCCCCTTCCTCCTCAATACTTATTATTTGAACAGTTACCTTCTCTTGCGTTTGTTGCATTGCTTTGGTTGCTTATTATTGTACTTTGTATCATTACAATGTCCATTTGATGTGGTTCTTTATTTATACTTATTGACTGAAAGTAACCACGTGTGGTGGTTACGTTTGTTGTGATTTGTGTACCACGTGTAGTGGTTATGGTTGTTGCGATTTGTGTACCACGTGTTGTGGTTTTGACTCGGCCAACATTTGGTTGGCCTGATTTGTATATGCAGGTTGTAAATGTGTATTTGGGGAACAACGTTTGCAAATTATTTTTTTTGAAATTTCCAGAAATTTCCGACGAAATTTGATTTTCCGTCGGACAGGAATACCGGAAGTGCCGACAGACACCCATTTTCCGTCGGCATTTTCCGACGGAATACCCATTTTCCGTCGGAACATGCCGACGGAAAATGGGTGTCCATCGGCACTTCCGGTATCCCCCGGCCAGCCTTCCCGACGGCATTGTCCGTCGAACAATACCTATTCCATCGGCAATCCGTCGCCATGTTCGTTGGCCGAAAGCCGACGGAATACCTATTCCGTCGGCAGGTGCGGGTCTACGGGCTTTATTCCTATGGCACGGGTCCGTCGGATTTTCCGTCGGAAAATCGGTTTTTCAATGAATTTTCGGGCATTTTCTGTCGAAATATCCGCCGGAAATTGACTGTTTTTTAGTAGTGCCTATTGCAAGTGAGGGCGTATAAAGTCTTTAGTAAAAATGTACTTACGCCCGCTTCGAAGCCTTGGTTCATTTGACACTGAGCTTGTCTGTGAGACATTGATATATCTATCCATCAAACCAAATTTTGCTCCAACAATCTAATGACTCTATTCGCCCCTATGTACAACACGACTACCTGAATAGGTCTTTGAGATATAAAGAAGTCTTTTATACCTGTATGTTGCACTAACAGAAATAGGACCTTAAAAGTGTCCAAGACATAACAATAAAAGGAATAAGGGTTATTTGTTTAGTATAATTGCTTCTCTTGATGTAACTAAATTATGTTGATTGACGTACATAATGGCCTTAAGGTTTATTGCATGTAAAAAATTGATTATTTGATCCAAGTAGATCTATAATCATTAAATGCTTTTTATGTATTTAAACTCATATTCATTTCACCTTCTGACGGCAGAATAATTGATATATGGTGAATTTTTATTATTTGTTATGATAAGCCCGATGTCTATTTTGAACATACATACATACATACATACATACATACATACATACATATATATATATATATATATATATATATATATATATATATATATATAATCCCTACTTTGTCCCTATATGAGGGCAATGGCGGTGAACATCTTCAAAAAAAGATGATGATTGAAAAACATGATGATGATTAAATCTCATTAAGGAATTTAAAATTCATGAAATGAGATTTGGCTATTAGATGACGTTATATATAAACTACGCAGAGGTGCCCTCAGTCAACTGTAAATTCTATTTTAAGAACCCCCGATTTTTAAAACTAAATATAAGGTACCTTGTCTTTTGAGGTAACTAATAGAAAGGACCCTCAAATTTTTATTTGGGCTATTTTCTAGACCCAGGTACTATTCTAGTTTACAAAACACGCCCAAAAACTTTTTATATTCACAAATCTACTCTCAATTCTTAAAAACTTACTTTTGAAAAATCTAAAATTGTGTTTGTGATATTTTGCCTACTAATATAACTTGAGGTCCTCTTTCAACTGGTATCAGAGCCACATGATCAAAAATAATTAAGATTATTAAGCTAATTAATGACTAATTAAGCTAGTTAACTGTGATTAACTGTGATAATGGCTTCAATCATCACCTGCTTGCCCTAGTCCTAATTATTCCCATATTATCCATTCACCAAAAGGTATTACCTCATTAGCATCACAATTAAACTATATCACTAATATAATTTTAGAATTAAAAGTCGAACTAACTAAAATTAAGACTAAACTAAAGGAGCTTAAGAATCAGTTAATTGTAGTCCATCTTTCTCTTATTAACGAAGTTAGGCATAGCGAAAAAGCTACTTCCAGTATTAGTACTCCTTTTCAGCATAAATATCATTTTCAAAACCCAAAAAACAAGATTTCGTTTTCTTTACATGAGATAAAAATCCAGAAAAAAGTAGGAAAAAAAATCTGGTGAAAAAATGTCTGAAAAGAAAGAAAAAGAAGATGGAGTATGAACAATATACTCTTGAAGAACTACAAAAAAATGTTCGAGAAAGAACAAAATTCGGAAGAATTAAACAAAATCATGAGCGCCGTCAGTACCAAACATGATGTTTTATTTGATGAAAACGAAGAGACAAATAATGCCTAATTAGAAGAAGAAATATATTAGCAGATGAGCCTTCTTAATCTTCATGATCTTAATGCGTTACCTTCGGAAGAAATTAGAAGAAAATTAGATAAAAATATGATAAAATGACTGTTAAAGATAAGATTAATGAAATTGGAGAAGAACTCGACTTAGGTAAAATAGAGACCAATCTTATTAACAATGTTGTACCTAAACCTGAAGAATTTGGTAAATCATCTAGGAGAAATACACATTTTCTAAGACTTAGGTATGTTCCAGCAGGACGTACAACCAATTTTTTCTTTGCGTTTATCCTAAGAAAAACCACGACCTATGAAGAAATTAACCTTGCCCCAATTAGCCAAACTGGTTATATCTTAAACATTGATGGAGCCTGTGATAAGGAAGAAAAATTTGAGCACTGAAAAAGAGGAATGAATGGCGTCTTAAATCTAAACACTACATGGACTGCTGCAAACTTCCTGAACTATATCAAGCATAGTTTTTCTGGTATTGTAGCTGACTTGTATGATTCATTAAGTGAATATGGTAAAAATACATTAAGAATAATGAAAACATCAGCTGCAATGTTTAGGAATTTATGTAAGGAGATAGAGACCAAATTCATTGAAGCTAAACTTGATTTTGAAGAAAAAGCAAGAGAATGGCAAAGAAAAATTAATAATATAGAATTATGGGATATGAGATATCGAAAAAATTATACCGCTGAATTTAGCCAATATTATTACAAAATTGAGCATAATGAAACTAATCTGGGTATGTTCTATGAGAAATTGCTATATCCTATGAACTCCATAATTAATGAAAAATACATTGCACATTTAGAACGAGTAGATGTCATTGATACCCTTAGTAGCAGAATCTCTTATCTAAGTAAATGGGTCAATGATCAATGTCTTGATCTCTAGAAGCAAAAGAAAATAAAGAAACGGTTTTGAACTTGTTAGGATTCACCTCACTAATGGGAAAAAGAACCTAAAAAAACAAGGAAAAGAAAATTCTATAAGAAAAAGAGTTTTAACAAGTAAAGAGGCGAAAAATATTATAACAAACCAAATCCTAAAACACTTAGATTTTTTAGGAAAGCTGCTTATTGCCCTTCAGGAAAAAACAACTGCAAATGTTGCGCATGCGAAGAAGTAGGAAAAATAACAAACTTATTGAGACCTTAGGAAGCCTAGATTATGTAGAGCTTAGTGAAGATAAGGCTTTGGATCTAGCCTTAAGCAACAATAAGGGAATTATTGAAATAATATTGGACAATAAATATGAACAAAGTGATTATGAAAAAACAAGTCATATGATAGAGAGTAGCTCTGTCAGTCTTGGTGATCTACGAGGAGAAGAGGTTATTATAGACAATGATCATGAAGAAGTCAAAGGAGATTGGGTTCTTCCCATAATCCAAAAGGACATGATCTATTAACAATCCATCATTCAATTAAAAAGCAAATACGTATGTGAAATGATGGCAGGAGATCTTGAAATAAAGGATTATGAGTATGATATTGGGGAAGTTAATATGATTAAGTGGGAGAATATCTTAAGCATAACAAAGATAGAAAGTATAGGTATATCTATGTCGGAAGTGTCCAAATTCAAATAACTCCATTACAATATTATGGTAAAGATATTGATCTTTATGCTTTACTCTGTGATATTAGGCACACCAAATTTAATAACCAAATCATCATAGGGATAAAAACCACTTTATGTAATGGGTTAGTAGGATTCAATTGCCGACCAGGATATTATGTGAGTCTAAAAGATGAATTTGCTAAAAGCTTCCTATCCCTTAAGATAAAAACAGTTGGGATGAACATGAAAAGAAGAGGATATCTTTTAACGATATTTTAAAAAATTATCTACAAATTAGATAATACAATAGACCTAACGACTAAGGTAATAATGATAGAAGCAGAAAAATTTGAAAGTCTTACCCATATGCAAAAGATCCAGAGGATTAAGTCTAATCCTCAAGAGATAAAAATAGATCGCTCATGGATATCTAGCTTTGCCATCCTTACTAAGATAAATAGGAAAAATATAATAAAAATTGATGAGGAGGGTAAAATCATCATTAAACCCCAATTATTAAGGAGCATGAGTACAAGATCAGATTGGAGAGAAGAATCTTTATCAGTTAAAGAAGAGCTCAAAGAAGATGATACAATTAGCATAACCAGTGAAATGAGTAGAATGAGTTTTGAAGTTACAAGATCCAGTGTAGATCGAATTATAAGTCTAGATAGAAAGGTCATTGGGTATAAAACAAGAACCGCTAGTGAACCAATCTATAAGAATGAATTAGTCACAAACATGACTATGAAAATATGGTATGAAGCTACCGATACAAATTCAAATAGTATCTATATCCCAATAAAGGTATGTTTGAAGGAATATAACAAATATGAACTATATGCTTACATAAATAGTGGTTGTTCTGTATACTTTGGGAAAAGATCACTGTTTCCTGAGTTTATGTGGAAAAGAGCTAAAAATCCTTTACAAGTAAAGATAGTTGATAATAGTATTATGAGTCACAATGAAGCCATAGAAGGGTTAATCATAGAATTAGAAGGAATTCAATGCATTATATCAATTCTATAGGCTACTGATCAATCCTCTCATGATATGATTATAGGAAATAATTTTCAGAGATTCTCCATGCACCCAGACCATAAACTAAATACTATTCACAATTAATGGTCATTTCGTTCCTATTGAAAAATTAAGTAAAGCCTATACTCATCAGAAAATTGAGTTTACGTGCAGACAGCGTAGTGAGAAGGTAATGCCAGCACAATGTGAAGTACCACTGACAATCTCATTACTAGAATTATCTATTAAAGAACAGATTATCTAACAATAAGAGAAATTATGTAAGGAACTCTATTCTGATAATCCACTAAAGTTTTGGGATAAATATAAGACCTTTGTAAAAATTACTTTATTAAATCCTAACAATATTATTTGAATCAAACAAATTGTATATATATACCAGGATATTCAAGAATTTGATAAACAAACTAAAGAACTTCTAAATAAAAGATTAATCAGGAATAGCAAGAATCCTCACAATAGTCTCGCTTTCATGGTAAGAAATTATGCAGAATAAAAAAGAGGAAATGCAAGAATGGTAATCAATTACAAAAAGCTTAATGATAATACTATCTTCGATGAGTATTATATTTCTAACAAAACTATCCTTTTCAATAGAATTTAAGGAGCCTCTTGGTTCTCAAAAATGGATTGCAAAAGTGGTTATTGGTAAATTAAAATGGATGAAAAAAGCATTCCTTTAACTGCATTTAGTGCCCCATAAGGACATTATGAATGAATGGTAATACCACTTGGGCTTAAAAATGTACCTTAAATATTCGAAAGGAGAATGGATAATATCTTTAAATACCTTAATCATTGTTGTTTAGTCTACATAGATGATATCTTTGTCTTTTTCAAAACCATAGAACAGCACAGAGATGATGTCATAGCTGTCACCTAGAGATGCATTGATCATGGTATCATACTTGGTAAAAATAAATGCATTTATGCTGAATAAGAAGTTGAGTTCTCAGGTTTAGAGGTAAAAGTCAGACATATTATTTTAGAAAAGCATATTCTGAAAAAGTAGAAAATTTTTCTGAAAAAATCAAAGAAAGAAAGTAATTAGAAAGCTTTCTTGGATGTCTGACTTATGCTTCAGATTTCATTAGAGATTTAGCTAAATTAAGAAAGCCATTATAGTAGAAACTCAAGAAAGAAGTAAGTTAGTTATAGACCATTAATGATACAAAGATTGCTCAAAACTTAAAAAAAATGTATAAAAATATTCCTGTTCTTAATTTGCCTAATGGAGGAGATGATTTAGTTCTTGAAATAGATGCCAACAATGAGCATTAGAGTGCGGTACTCAAAATCAAAGAAGGAGAAAAACTTTGCAAATATTGCAGTGGAGTTTTTAATAAGGCAGAATGCAACTATCCTATAATAAAAAAGAAATCCTTATAATCAGAAGGGAAATTGAAAAATTCTTAGTCTTTTTAGCCCAAAAACTTTTTCTTATTCGAACAAATTGCAAAGGAATACTTAGTTTTATGCAAAAATTTATCAAATATGCAAGCACAGGGGCGACTACTGCATTGACAATTATGGCTTAACCAATTTTTCTTTCTATTGAACATATACAGATATCGAAGAACTCTCTGGTAGACATTTAACTCGAGAACTTGCCAATGGTGATTATCAAAGCAGACCTCCTGCCAGAAAAGGAGAAAATCCTTAATGAACTGTCATTCCTACTAGAACAGGTTACGCCTTCCAGTAAAGTGCTTATTGATAACCTGAAATTCCATACAAAAAGTAAATCACGTTTTGGTGTACTATCTACTGCCTATCTAATAGCCCAACGATTTTTCCTTTTGGAGTTACAAGTTAGTTACCTTCAGTGTCCTTATGATCCAAGAAAAAATAAGTTCTCATGTTCGAGAAAAATGGTTTAATGAGTGGCATGCAGTCTGCATCGACTTTTATCATTATTATTCTTATGATATTTGGGAGTCTTGGAATACAATGATCTATTTTTCCGACATATCTAGCATTGATGGTGTTAGCTTCCCGGCAAACTCATTATCTCCAAATGACCCTGTCTTTAAAGCCTGAAAATACAAGATGGTACTTTACTTCACAGAAATCCCAAATCCCAAATTCCTATTTTTCTCAATCTTAACTAAATTTCAGCGATGTATGATCAGAAGGATCCATGGGATTCTTACATCTCTTGATGGTCCAACAAAAGTTCTAGTCCGCATATGCCTAAATTTAGAGGTTTATAGTACTCTAATTGAATATGAAAATGGAAAAGCCAAACTAGCCTATTATCTTGTCCAGATCATTGATTGCGACGATCTCAATGATCAATGACAAAATTGGATTCATGGAAATCCGGTTCATCTAGTTAATGACCCTACTTTACCAAGGGCCATTGAAGTTTTCAACATTTATCATCAATGTTGGGCATTAATCGAACAAAGAAAAACATTAATGTATTGTGAAAATACTATTTTCGTCTATGATAATGAGTTTAAAGACTACATGAAGGTGGATGGAGCAGTGTCAGAAGATATCTTTGATTATCTTTTTGATGTTGGAGCGGAAAATTCTTATCAGAAAAAGAGAAAAAATATCTCCTTGAATTATTTGAAGAATGGGATCCAAAGCATCTTAAGTAAATTGATAAAGATTTTGATGATTATCCATATAATGATGGTCTGAAAGATATAATTGGAAATGAAGGAATGCAAAATCTCAATAATGATGGCTAGTTTTGTCATCATTAAAAGCTTTAAAAAGTGGTTGACCTATTATTGTACTATTTTTACAAGTGTCTGATCTGTAAAATAAAGTGTATACTGTAGAGTCAATATGTACTGTAGCAATGTGAAAAATCTTTATGTACTGTAGTCATTAGGGTATTCTATGCACCCCCATCCCCTTTATAAATAGAGAGGTTGAATGTTGAGAAGGGACACAATCATTTGAACATTCTTGAGCACAGAGAAGTCGGGATTCTCCATCTAATGATCTTAGCTTAAGTTCCTTTTCAAAACTTTCCATTGTAATATTTCCACTTTCAAGCTTTTAATACAAGAAGTCTCCCAGTAGGAAACGTTATTCAATTGAACCTTATATCTTAAATATTATAATTTCTTGATTAAAGTTTCACTATCCTTGAAAAAGATTAAAAACTTGATTAGTGACTACGGTTTGAGATAGAAAACGAAATAGATCTGTACTGTACTTGATCTAAGGAAGGTGGGGTTGAGATTAGCAATATCTGTAAACCGAAAACTAGAGGATTGCCAGAGTCCAGTGCCGACTAATTTAAGGTAACGATCAAAACTCTCTAATTAAGTTTTAATTATTTTTGCTAAGCATGGCGGGCTGATAACAACAGAAAATATAATATGTAAGATATAAATAATAGATTGTGATAACTAGTACCAGTTAAGTCATTATAAGAAGTTTAATTAGTCAAAGCAAGTGTGTTTCCTGAACAAATCCTAAAAATAGCTTATTTGCATAGTTTTCCTATTCCAAGCACTATTTTGCAATTTCTAAAAGTTCAAGGACTAAAATAATAAGAAAAAGGACCTAAAAATTAGTTTTCTAATAGGATATCCCAGAATTAGTTTTGAAAAGACAGGGGCTTAAAAATAGTTACCCTTGAACTTAGGGACCTAAGTGTCGGTAATTCGTTATCATGTCCTAACTAGTGTTCAATGATGGATAAATTTTGTGACCTTTGGAAAAATTAGTATCATTGATTGAAACCACATGTTTAATTATGATTGTTATTGATCATGATTTTGTGGTGCCAAAGTTTTAGTATGTGCTTAATTGAACTCATGCGTGCCTCATAAGAAGTGAATTGGAAGTAACTGTAAGGTTTGCATTGTGCATGAAATTACCCATTATGCATGTATCTAATTTAAATTGTTTGAAGGATAAAAATATTTATCTTTGATGAGAATATGCTATTCCTAAATTTTCTTAAAAAGAAAAATAAATATCTCTGAATTAAGATGGATATTTGAAGGTCATGGATAAGAAAAAAAATCGCATGATATTTATGATTCATAAAATGTGGTTTATGAATCTGTAATTAATGTGACTGTAAGGATAAATGATTCTTCCTTGATGGAAATAAATGTGAAATACCACTTAATTATTTCTATGTAATTCTAGCTGCTGAAATATGTATAACTGCATGGATATTTAGCTGGACTTGTTAATGTATATTTTAATATGATTTCTAAATCTCCATGCATCTAGCTTGGACATTTGGATGTTATTTGTTCTAGTGTTGGGAATTATTTACATGGTATTAATGATTCATAAGGTTATTATGATTTAATACTTGTATATAAATAGGTCTTGAATAGGATAAAGCTTTATCGTTAATGAAAATAAATATGGTATTTTATTTATTTTCATGAGATTTAATACGTACTAAAGTATAAAAGTCCACCATAGACTTGTTAGAATATTTTAGCATGGCTAGTTTTAGTCCATGGATATAAAGTTAAATTTTTAGACCTGTTTATGACCATGAAACTCTTAGTATGGCCAAAAGAATTGAATGTATATGAACAGGATGTAAATATGTACATATTTACATTAATACATATGTCAAAAGAATTGAATGTATATGAACCAAAAAAGCATTTTTTTCCGTCAGAACATGAATTTTCCAACGGAATTTTCCACTGGCGGAGGACGTCAGAATATGGCCCGTCGGGAAGCCTTTCCAATGGACCAACACAATCCATCGGAAGCTTTTCCAACGAAATCACATTGTCCATAGGAATTTCACAATTTTAAACTTTTGGAAAATTCCGTCGGAAAAACCAGCAAAATTTTCATCAAAAATCCATCAGCTTTCGTCGGAAGTCCGTTGGTGTTTTAAATTTTTTTAAAATATAAAAACTATAGTACCCAACTGTAAAAAAATTTTGCAATCTTTATTAAATTCTTATTATTAATGTTAAATTCATATTAACATTAAATTCTATTTAATTAATAAAAAATTGTATTCTTTAGCAATAGATTGGTATATTTTCATTGTCACATTCTAGGAATACATGAAATTATGCACTAAGTGAAATTGTTGCAAATTTCTTACTACTTTCATCCCATAATCATTGTCGAATCCTAGGAATACATGAAATTATGCACTAAGTGATTTTTCTTGATAATCTCTAGCTAATTTGGGTTTTAAACAAATCAAAACAACCAATACGTTCATGAAAATAGATGAGAGTTTCATGCAGCTACGAATGCATATGT
>JACYFF010002017.1:56090076-56102342 GCA_017589665.1 Selenicereus undatus
GGTGGAAGTGGAACCATGGAACATTTTTCCTTCGCAATGTCTCTTCTTCAAACTCTCCCTCACTGAATTGAATCTACGGCACTTTCTTCACTCTTCAGGCAGAACCTTTCCTCATAACGGTCAAGTATGCCATTACCAACCCCAATTTTCTGTTTCTCTCTTTTCTTCTCTCTCTAACTGAACTAAACGCTCACACCCACTTATGTGTTTTTTTTTTTTTTTTTTTGGTTGCAGAGAGGGAGATTATAGCTTTCTGCTAACTTTTCAGATCTTAGATCTCCCTGATTTGTTCTCCATTGATGCACTGATATTTCCCTTCGAAATGGGTATCATGTTTTCTCGTCTCTTCTCATCCCTGTTCGGGAATAAGGAAGCTCGAATCCTGGTCCTTGGGCTTGACAATGCTGGCAAAACCACTATTCTCTGTATGCCTACTCTCTTTTTACGATTTCTCTTTGAACCCTTATTGTGATTTCGATTTTGTAATCTGGGTATTTTTCAGTTTTCACTCTTGTTTACGTATTTGATTTGATCCCGTCATTCAGATCGGCTTCAGATGGGGGAAGTAGTATCCACTATTCCAAGTAGGTATTCGGTTCTAACCTTGTATGATTCATGATCTAGGATTAATTTCTGTGTTTCTTCTAGGATAGTCATTGAGTCTTTTAATTGAGATGTGCCTTTGTTTGTGGAAATGCAGCAATTGGGTTCAATGTGGAAACTGTGCAGTACAACAACATTAAATTCCAAGTTTGGGATCTGGGTATGAGAATTGATCTGTCTTTTCCTCCTGTGGTTATGTCTAATTTGATGTTAATGTATTGTTTAAGCTGCATGATCAATATTTTTTAAAAATAGAGCTCAAAATTTCTTGGTTTCATAGAGGCCTGTATTGGTTGGGTTGACATATAAGATATATCTAAATATTGAACTTACCTGTGTTGTGGAACTGTTTCTTCAGGTTGTATAAATTATGTGGATAACTGGGGTTCCATGCATTTGTCACTGTAATAATTTTATATGTTCTGAGGTGTTGGCCATTGCTTCAGAGTAGCTAAAAATGTAGGCTCATGACCCTTTTTTTTTTTTTTGGTGGTTGTTTCATGGTAAATGAAATTAGTCCTTGATTGACAGATAAACAAGAATTCAGTTTTGAGTATGTTTCCAAATTCAGGTGACTCGCCTTTGATGGGCTGCATATGAACCATGTCCACAAACTTTTGTATTTGACTATGGAATTTGAACCTATTTCATTTCTTTTATCTTAATGGGATGTATTTCTTGGATGTTCCAAGGAACTGGTTTTGTGCTTATGTGGCAAGTAGAAATAATAAACACCCATTATGCGGTGGCATGTCATTGGTAGGTGTGACTGACCCTGATTGTTGCTGGAAGCAAGCTATTGCAATTCTTACCTACTGTGTAAGTATTCCCATAGCCGGCCTTTCCCAGTGATAGACTGATAGTTTCTTCCCAATCTATAAATCAACTACTTATAGGGACCAATTGGCAGTTGGAAATTCTTATCGTCCGAGCTCATCATGTTATGTGGCTTGTCAGATTTTCCTCCACTATATAAGTTGAGCCATGCCTTTCTGTCTCGTCTTCCTTTTTGTACATATTGTGGCACATACATTTTAATCCACTTTGCCACCAACTGTTTTGTGCTCGTTACCATGTGAACATCAAAGCTCTTATCTCCAAAGTCCAAACAATTGATGGAATCAGAAGTTTAGCTAGCAACTAAAATCAGTCATGCACTGTTGCTGGGCAAGGACTATCCAGAGCTACTCAAAAATTTTGTTAGTATTGGTGTGTATATCGAGCTTTTGGGCCTTTTGTTAGCATTAGTCATACAACGATGGCTGCTGGACAGCAATGTGGAATATATGGTCTTGAGGAAAGAGCAGCTTTGATGGTGATGTCTGCTGTTCATAACCACAGAGAAGCAGCTGAGGAAGAGTTCAAAATATATTGAGAGAGCCATTGGCTAGGATGTGGAGAGAATAGATTATAGAGCCATTAGTGTCCCTTGGAAAGGGGGTGGCATTTAGCATCTTGGGGGTGTAAACTTCAGAACTACAAACGGTCTCAGTGGAGGATTTGTGACTTGTGGATGATTATTATTGTTGGTTCGAGGGGTACAATTTGTGTGTGGTGAAATGGGTTACTTGAATAAAGCACGAAACAATATTTACACAAAAACATATTAACACCTTATTTGATATGGGTAATTCCTAACTTGATAGATGCATTTTAGGTGAGCATCTATGATTTGTTGGGAAGAAAAGAATCGGAATCCAAATCCATACCTTGAGATTCTCGCCTATGTGAGGTAGTTTGGGGGGTCCGGGGGCAAGGGGCACAAATGTAGCATCTTTACGCCTGAATTGTAGAGAAGTTGCTTCATTAGAACTTGGAGGCCTAGATTAAAAACCGTTACTCCTAAATTATGGAGTGGTTTCTTCTGTCATACCTTGAGGCATGGATTAAAAATTGTTGACTACTTAATACCTCTATAAAAAAGGAAGCACGTAACAATATAGAGTGATATTTTGGTTTTTAGTTTGCTATAAGCCAAGTTGGAAAGCTTGCCCAAAATTGGTTTTTCTATCTATAAAGCAGAGCAGATGTTGGAAATAAGATAATTCTGAGTCGGAGGTCTATGCCTTAGCTCTATGTATAAGTGCATGATCCTATTTCTTAATCAGTTCTTATGCCCATAGATACCTTTAGGCTTTCAGCCTTGACCAATCGCCCTAATCTTAGTGCTAAAAGGCACAAGGCTCATGGAGGCTTATAGGGTCTGGATAACTAAGGCAATGGTATAAGAGGAAGGGGCATGCATTAAGGTTGCAAGGGCCTTTTTGTGGCACCAAAATAGATGATAATTGATATTTTAGTTTAATAATCTAATTTGTCTTGCAAACATACTATGTTTCTATTCAGTAGAACATTTGGATTTTTTGTTTTTAAAAAGCAAGTAAACATTTTGATGAAATCATCTTCTTGGGATGGGTCCATTACTCCATTGCCTCTTCGACATGTGATTTAGGAGTTAGGGTTCAAACTAATTAGAATCTTTAATTTGCATTTGATGTAAAAGAGTTTCATGCAAATGTTTGAAGTTGTCTGCTCAAAATTGCATTGGTTGTCTTGTGTAATATAGAACTTCAATGGTTTACTATCTCATCTATCTCTCTTTTGCTAAAGACATCAATGAGACTTGGGAAATTGGATTGCCTGAGGAAACAGAAGAGATGAAGTTGAAGCCTTTGAAGCAAACTTTATGACATAGTTCCTTGGATTTTTTGAGATTGTTCAAGAGTTGTTAAATGATGACTATGTTCTTTCTTACATGTGAAAAGGGTGTTTCGGTATTTTACGACTATTTAGATACTGATGAGTGCATTGCATACCACCATTATGCTTGATTTGGGGTGTGTGCCCTATGAAATCATTATACTCGCTGGGGTGAGCAAAAAGACCGGGCACTCGGTTCCAGACTCAGAACCGGTTTAAACCTGATGGGTACGGAATTGGACGCGGTTAGACTGGTTCCAAAATCTAGGACCTGGTTTTGTCCGGCACCGGTTTCTGAAATTTTGGAACTAGAATCGGACCTAGTACCCGGTCGAAATTTAAAGAATTTTGATGAAAAAAATATTAAAAGTAAACTCTTATTTTCCAAGTGATGTATCTTCAGTGCCCGGACCCAAACCCAAACCCCCAACTACCTCAATTTAACTTTTTGTCTTTTTTGCCTCCAATTTATCCCCAACTTACCCTTTGTGCATCTCGACCGCCATGAATTTCTTCATTCAAGCTTTGGTTCTTTTCCTTATGAACCTTGTTGTTTACTAGGCATTTGTTTTTATATTATTTTGAGAGTTTCCCTCTATTTCTCTCTCTATATTTTAAGTGAATTGAAATAATTTTTAGGTTTCCCTTCGTTTCGTAATCTTGATTCATGGGTTTGTCATTAACATTGTTTCCAATTCTCTCAGTTTATTTTACATTTAGAGTACGTGAATCTTCTTTACAACATACTGCATACTTGATTTAGCCGCATGCCCGTATAATTTGGTTTTTAGGAATTTGGCTTCAAATGTGGTTCTTGACTTCCCTTAATCCCTCCCTTTCTCTATTTTCTTGTGGGGAGAACGAAAGAAGAATGAACCTGATTTAGGAACCGGGTGCCCGGAACCGGACCCGGTTCTGGCCAGGTCTGATACTAGGTCCAAAATTCTTGGCCCCGATCAAACTGGTTCCAGTTCCTAAAAATCCAACCGGTACACGGTCCTGCTCACCCCTAATACTCAGCATAATTCTTTATAGCCAAATTTAGAATGTGCTAAGCTTGGAGGTAGAGTGGCATGAGCCTTTCGGCCCTCTGAAAATAAAGGCTACTATACAAGGTTTTTGTTGCTTTCAGAAAAATGTCCAATAATTTTCACTTGTGCTCCCACAGAACCCTTTAAATGTTTCTACAATATTTTATGTTCAATTGTTCATTTTGGGAAGTTTTAAAAGGTAGAATATTCTACTGCAATATAACCGTGAGGCAATTGCCTCAATGGTTCTGTCACCACTTTTTTAAGTGAGAGTTTCTGGAATTGTATCCTAGAACAAGATTGCCTTATTTAAGAGACATGTTAGAAATTAGCAGGCTAGGCCTCCATTGTCTGGTTGTGTACTCCCTCCCCCCTTTGCTTGCGAACCCCTATCTGGGTTAGCACACGGCAGGTTCAGGGTTCCCTTACCAGTAAAGAAAAAACCACCACAACATGGTATCATGCTTTGCAATTTAGGAGATGTTACCAATGAAACCACTATGCTCATTGAAATTGTCTATGGAGCTAGAAAATATTCGAATAGACTTTAGATGTGAATAGCTGTTGCCTCTCAGGACCCCTAAAACAAAGGAACATATAAGTGGCTTTCTAGATTTTTTGAAAATCATCCAAGAAGATGCCGAATGATGATTATATTGTCCTTCTGACCGTTATATTGCTCTGTGCTATTATTTGACCATTCTGGATAGTTTAAAACTAAGCACTTGCGAAGCCTTCAATGATTCAGGCGATTTTTTATTTAAAAAGAATGTCCGAAAAGGTCTTAAAACAAGAAATATATGTTATTAAAGATCTCCCCCCCCCCCCCAAAATGTTTAAGACCACTCTAAATAATTTTGAGTGCATTGGATATGTTTGTAATATTTGTTCATAAGTGTTCTATTATCATGCTTAGAGGTCTACTGGATGGTGCTCATGAAGGCATAACGATCATGTAAGTTCTTTAAAGGGAATGTTTACAACTCTTTAAGAGGTTTTGGAAGTGGAGTAGGGAAAGCCTCATGGAATTTCCCAAATCGAAGGCCATAGTTACATGGTTTTTGGGAATAATATCTACCTAGTGTCGAATGGTAGATCTGTATTCTTGACTCTTGTAAATGTCTTAATGATGTTTTATATTCATTACAGATAATTTAGAGAGTATTGTGAGTCGCCGCGATGCTAGTGATGCCAGTTGTTATGGCATCAAAATTGTGCCTCTGAAGCCATTATCGTCAATTAATTTGTTTTGAGGGATATTTAGAGTATCCCAAAAGTTTTCATGGTAGAGTGGCTATAGCCTTTTAGGATCCCAAATGAAGGCCATATGACAAGTTTTAGGATTTTTGGAAAACTGTTCCATGAGATGTCAAATTGTGATGTAGGACTGTATGCTTGGACTGAACCCTTATGGCGTTAATAGTCTACACTCATTCAGGAATAGGTAGAGAGAGTATGGTATGCCATCATATTCTCAGTCTTTATGGGATTTTGCTTCAAAAACAATTAGATAGTGCCAATAAGTCAGTTGGGACATTGAAAGTAATTATGGGGCCATTTAGAATGTCCTAACAGGTCTTCGAGGTAGAGCGGTTAGAACGACTTAGGGCTTCCAAAGTGCTATTGTATGCATGCAGTCTCTAGCATTCTGATAACGTGTAAGTGTCAAATGGTATCTAAATTAGCATTCTGATAACGTGTAAGTGTCAAATGGTATCTAAATTCTCCTACAGATCATTCAAAAATTTTTAGGGTAGTTTCTCGTCATTGTAGACCATTTAGAGTTTATTGAAAACCACTACAATAGCTATATGTTGACCATTGGGAATCACATACTAAAATCAACAGAATGGTGTGGATGAGGCCACTATGCTGATTGAAGTTGTTCAGAGAGACCTTTGGGCATATTGTCTTTTTCTTTTTTGGGGGGGGGGGGTCAAAAGGTGACTATGCGCTCCCATGGCCTCTCAAATGTTCTGTGCTGTCATAGGCCCATTTGAATTGTTTTAAATTGCATCCATGTTCGACTGTGCACTTTAAGGGGAAAAGTTTGTGGTGTTCTAGAATCATGCTTATGTTGAAGAACATTATCTAGGGGGGGATGGTTAGAGAGGCCATATGAGGTCCTTTTATGTACTCTTAGGGATCTTTCAAAGTAATGTATGTTATGCTTAATTTTTGGTATTTTAGGGAAAATGTTCGACAAGTTCCCAAATGATGACTACATATGCACCACAACTTCTATTTGTTTAGGGTGCTTAGGACCATTCTAAATTATCTATAGCGCTTTTCTACGGCCTCATGCCCATTTGTGGGTGTTTTGGGATCATGCTTCTAAATCGACAACATGTTGCTAATGAAGCACAGAAGCAATTATTGTCATTCAAATTATTTAGAGGGATCTTAGAATGCCTTCTTGGAAGGAAAGCGCATCTTGAGACCCTCCTAATGAGGAATGTGTAGGAGCATCAAACAACAACAATAACAACACCACCATCCAGTGTGGGTCCTACCGGTAGAGAGGTCGATTCCTACTGGTGTAAAGGTTGGAGGTCAATTCCTGCAAGTATTCCTATTGGTAGAGAGGTCGATTCCTGAACAGTATATGCTTCTGCGTCTCTCAGAAGTGTTTTAGGATCACTCTACACCAGCACAATGCCAGCTTCTAGATGTTCATAAATCCTGCTTCTAGATGTTCATAAATCCTGCTTCTTAGATGATGCTAATGAGGCCATCACACTCATTTAAATTCTTTAAGGAGATATTTAGGATGACTATAGCCTCCCCAGACCTCTAAATTAATGCTATTGCACAAAGTTATTGTGATTTTGACAAAAATGGGCTGGGAGATGCGACATGGTGGCTTTGTGCTGTTTTTTGGACCTCCTCAAATGTTTTAGGTTGCTCAAACAGTTGAAGGCGATCACTGATAGTTGATAGTTTCTACACTACCATATTGTGAGGGGTGAAGCATGAGACAATGTTGCACACATCCCAGATGCTCTTTTTTTTTTGGTGGGTAAATTCTTGATAATTGATTTTTGCCTTTAGTATCCTAATTATGCTTGCAGTAATTGTTGCTATTCCTTATCTGAAAATTGAAAATCGGAAAACAAAGAAAACATGTATGGTTAGATGACATCAGCTTCTTGAATATGGTCCAAAGGTCACCTATTGGTTCCGAAGTCTCATGCCATAGTTTGAGTCTTTGAGAGCTTTGGTATTGGTTGACACATGGTTCATATGCAAAGTTGGTTTGGTTCCACTGACCATTTAATTCGTCATTGCCCAATTGCCGGAAACCTTTGGGAGTTTGCTTTGGTTTGCTTGGGCATTGACTAGGCCAAGTTCTGTGAGTTATTGGCCTGTGAAGGTTTTTCTGGGAGAAGGGTCAAGTATAAAGTTTTCCAAGTCATTCCCCATGCTATTGTTTTGATGGTTGTGGATTGAGGAATATGAGACTTTTTGATGGGGTTGAAGTTCTAATTGAACGGTTAAAGAACAAGTGGCTCAAGACTCTATTCTTTTGGAAGGAGGAGGCTTTTTGTTCCTCCTCAATTGATGTTGTTGATACTGTGGATATACTTTTCTTGGGTTTTAATTAGCTCTTGTGGAAGCTTTCTCAGCATCCTTTCTTGTAGTTTTGTCTTATTTATATTTACACATATCGTTTTTCTTATTTTTAAAAAAATAGTTTGATGGCTTTTTTCTGAAGTTGCATTAATTGCCTTGGGGAGGTATCAATATGAACGAAACATGGTGCGTTAAATGTTAATGATTTACTGTCTCATCTTTCCCATTTCTTACCAACCATACCAATGAATCTCAGGAAATTTATGCGAGGAATTCTGAGTACTGGGCCTCTGTGAGGCCTAGATGCACCTAAAGTTTACCGTCCTGATTATTAACAAGTCCATCTGACTGCCAAAGACAGGATACTAACCTTACATTACTGCTTGCAATGTCTTTCTGATTCATCAATGGGTATTTATCCAGCTTCTCTTGCGGAATCTAGCAGGCTGATTAATTAATCAGAGTACTTCGCCTTCAATGAGCATTACTTCAGTGATGCGTTTGTTTTGTAATTTCGTAATGGAATCTGTAACGTGTTAGGTGCTGCTTGTAGGACATGGTTTGTGTCATTTCACAGTTGGCGTAGCTCTTAGGCGGGACATGTTGGATATTTAAGATGGTTGATTCCTTGTTATGTCTGGTATTTGTAGTTTTCTTTAAACAACAGTCGATAAGTTCATGATTGCAATTTTAATTTCATGTGTCTGAAGTGATCTCTTTTTGTTTTGTTTGTTTTTTTTGGGACACAGGTGGGCAGACAAGTATAAGGTAACTACTATATCTGATCTCAGATTATTGCTGCTGGTGGATCAGATTGCTTTTTGATATTGTCTATGTATGAAATGGTTCCGGAATGATAAAGTTATACCCTTTCAAGGCTTTCATGGTGCTTCAACTGTTACGTTGTTGTGACCACTCAAATTATTCCTTTATGTCCTCATTTTCCTGTTAGATTTTTCCTATGGATGTTTCAGGATAAGTTAACAGAAAGCATAGCAAGCCTCTCTGTCTCTGTTCACCATCCTGCCATCTCCCGTTCCACCTCCTGAAAATCTGGTCCCAGTAGTATTAGTTGACTCTTTTAGTACTCTGCTGGTGATATACCTCAGCATGAAACGCTAACTGAGTTGGTTGATTTGATGAGTTCAATACTCGAAGGAGAATGTTGAGGAGGGATCTAAGCAGGAGGTTATGGAAATAAGGAAGAAGGGCTGTATAGGAGCTATTTTGGGTTTTTGAATTGAGAGCTGACAACATGAGTTTCACTTCCAGCAACCAACCCCCCCCCCCCCAAAAAAAAACAAAAAAAAGTAGAACTTACAGTTAATTTTTAGCCAATAGGTCAAAAATAAATATTGGGTCACTTTTTGCCACCTTATTTGCGGGTTTTGTTAATGTGGTTTCCAAATCTTTCAAATAGATTTGTCGCTGCACTTGTTCTCAACTGTCTATATATTTTGCTTAACATGTGTTTCGGGGGCACCTTCATCCCTTTATCCTTGTGATCATAACTTTGCTCAGCCTATCCAATATGCTACCTCAGTTTCTTCGACACGCTTTGTAATAAACAAAAACTTCTTACGTTTGTTTTTTTTTTTGGGGGGGGGGATCTCTGGTATGTTAATGCTTTGTTGATTTGTTCTATATCCTAGTGCTTTTGACAAACATGTATGCATCACCAATTTTTGCTCAAATAGTTCTTTTGTAGTGCTTACGTTTTCGCTCTTATGATATTACTTGACATGTGGAAACGTAAAAAAGCAAATAACAAAAAATATAAAGAAAATCCTTCATGATAGCATTTTTCACTCTTATGGACGATAAGGAAGGAAGAATAGTGAGTTCTTGGTGTCGTTCGTGCAGATACCATGTTTTAGAGAACTTCTTCATATTTCAGGGTTGTGCTCTTTGAATTTCAATTTACATGTTCTCTTTAAGTTATTCAGTTGATGATTTCTGTGGCTATATGTGGTGCTACTAGACTGTACACCATGTTGAAACTTAGTTTCGCTATTGTGTGTTAAGAGTGACATATTTATCTTTCAATGTTCAAGTGTTCAACCTTAGACCTGCTAATGTAGACAAGCAAATTGCAAATACATGCTCTATTTGTTTAGTGACTTTTGGGGATTCACGTTCCACAAACTTACCTTCTTCTTGTTTGCCCATTTTTTTCTTTTCTATTTTTCGACCAGACCGTACTGGAGGTGTTATTTTCCAAATACTCAAGCCATAATCTATGTGGTTGACTCAAGTGATACAGACCGGCTTGCAATAGCCAAGGATGAATTTCATGCAATTTTGGAGGTAAATTCCGGTGTCATGTTCATTTGAATTTTTGAAGCATAACAAAACCGAATGAGTATGACTCTGCTTCCATTCATTATCTTACTATTTCTTAAAATGCTTTCTTCAATTTGACTTTGTTTAACTGGTGATTTTATTGACACATTCAGCTTCTCAACTGCAATGTTGTCATGACCTTATATAGACTGGTGTGACATGTGGTAACGAATACATTGTCTGCTTGGAGCGATGAATTGGTATCATGGCTTTAGATCCGGGGGACCATGGGAGAAGTTTGATTTTATGCCTGAGTGAAACTTTCTTGGTCATAAAACCCCTACCTCTCTGGTGCAATGGTTCGTCCATCACTCTGAGATGCCCTAGAGTAAGCAAGGCTTCGGGAGGAGGGACAATGTGGAAGCTACCTCCTTCTAGATATCCCCAGTGGGTGTTGAACCCCTAAAGCACATAGGGAGGGTGGGCCAAACGTCACAATACTAACCCTTTGGCTGTTTATACATTTGGCCCTTTGTCTTGACAGGCTTCAAAAAGGTTAAAAGGGAAAAGAAAAAACTGAAGAAAGAAAATTGAAGGATTCATCAATTAATTCATGCTCATACTTCAGGCCTAAATACCATCTCAATGCATTCCTCATTTATTGAGTAACCTGTCAGAGATTATACAATCTCACTCATGGAGTTTCATTCTTCGCAGGAGGAAGAATTGAAGGGTGCAGTGGTACTAATTTTCGCTAACAAGCAGGTTTGTGCTGCTGTCTGGCTTTCGGATTAACATATGCTTTGTGCTTGGTGTTTTTGCCATACATATCTCTTACTTTTGACTTGGGTATTACTCTGAAGAGTCCCTTTTGTCGGAGCCCAAACTTGTAACGTCTTCTCTGGTGGATCTCATTTTTCATCTTGCAATCGAATCCAATTGAAGTTTATTTCTTCATTTTCTTTACAGGATCTTCCTGGTGCCCTCGACGATGCTGCAGTAACCGAGGCACTGGAGCTGCACAAGATCAAAAACAGGCAATGGGCTATTTTCAAGACCTCTGCTACTAAAGGAGAAGGCCTTTTCGAAGGTTTAGACTGGTAACCTTTTTCTTACTACCTTCATTGGTCTCTCTCTCTCTCTCTCTCTATCTCTATCTCGCCTTTTGGGCATAACACGAAATACCATATGCCAGGTTGAGCAATACCCTGAAATCTGGAAGTGGCTGATCTATGTTTGAAGTGAATAACAGGAGTCATGTAGTCGAGGAGGAGCAAAGAGATGATTATTTTGGTGACTTTACATTAGTGGAGGTAGAATTGAACTTCTGGTGATTTTCACCAAGCCAAATAGACATGTTAGCCTTGGTAGTGTAATTTTGTCGATTAATCACTATTATACGAAGAAAAAACTACAGGAAATTGCACCCATCTCTCTCTCTCTCTCTGTGGCTGAATATTTGTCACACCCATATTCTGAGTCATTTTTGATGACTTTTAATATGATCTTTTCAAGTTTCTGAATTGCTGGTTTTCCCCCCCTGCCATCTGTGGTTGAATATAGCAAGGGTTGTGATTGATAACAGAATGGTGCTGCTGCAGGCTGGTTGAGTAGTTAATAGCATCAACCAAGAAGTTTTGGGCATCATAACTAAGGTGGGTCAAAATATGGACTCATAATGGTTCTGGTTTTGCGGACATGCACTCCTGTACCGTCCCTCTTTGAATTCTGAAATGTAAAAAATACAGTAGAGCCGATCCACTTTTTATTCCCAAATGTAAAATAAATAAATTTATATTTTTAAAATTCACCTATGTAGAATTAGCAACAACTGATCTGACCCAAAAATTTGACCAGGAATTACTAGAAAGTTTTGAATTTAAAACATGATTTTCTGGACTTGAATCCGAAAGAAAACCAAATTTGAAAGACCTGTAAATTAATGGGTCAAACATGACCCAATTCAAATCGGCCTATTTGATTTGAATATATATCCTTATGTTTCATTCTTTGGATTTTTCTTTAATTTATCCCTCTTAACCATGGTTTTATATATATATATATATATATATATAT
>JACYFF010002017.1:56106227-56142468 GCA_017589665.1 Selenicereus undatus
TATGTATGTATGTATGTATGTATGTGCATATTTATGTAAGTATATGTATATATGTATATGTATATGTCTATGCATATAATACAACATTTCAACCGAACATTTGACACACGATAAGCTCTTGTAGCTTTAGTATTTAGTTGTGATCTAAATCCAAGTCTATTAAAAAATAATAAAAGATTTCTAAGTTTTAATATTATTATTGTTTTTTATTTTAAAATTTTACATATAATAAAAGATGGTGATATAATATTTATGAATTTGTCTCTCACCATATTATTAGGGGCGTGTAACATCAGTTGATCGAAGTTTCGATTAACTAAAAATTAGTTAACCAATTTTTTGATTTGAGAAAATTTCAATCCATAATCGAACCTAAATGTTAGATTAATTGATTTTTGATTGATAGAAAATTCCGGTTAGCCAAGCTTGAAGCGTAATCAAATTGAAAAGGTCACTTAACTGATTTTTTGGATCGATTTTTCAGTTCGGTTACCAATTAACCATTCACCAATAATATGAAGAGTATATTTTTACCCTAAAATTTTCCTTTTTTATGTTTAAATATTTTTTAAAAATTATTTTTTGGTTCCATTCATAAATAATTTAAAACAAGTGTACTTTCTTGTCTCAGTTTTTTATTTTTTTATGTTTTATTTAAAAAAAAAAAAATTTTGATTAAGTTAATCAACTTTTGAAACCGGAGGAACCATAATTGAATCGAAAACTAAAAGATCTTCTGGTTCAGTTGAGAAAATCGATCTTTTTAGACAGTTTGTTCAGTAAACCGATTTTTTGGTTTTGTTTTTTCAGTTTTTCGGTTCCCTTTTTTTTACAATTTTTTTTTTGTTTTGCACACCCCTAATTATCATATTGCTAGTGACAAAGTCTAATAATAACAAATAGAGATTAACGTTTTGATTTATGAGCTTTTCCTTCAACATGTAAATACAAGTATAAATATGAAATATCAAATGTTAGATGGCAATCCTTATGAATCCCATATATAGAAGATAATACGGCATGTGCAAATTGCAATCAAAAGGTACAAATTGCTTTCAATTTCGAGAGAAGAAGAGTCCAAATAGTCGTCATCCCTTTCTTCTGGCAGTAGTTGTCAATGTTTATATTTAATGGTAAGATTATTCTTCATAGATGTATGAACATCTGATATTCATTTTACCAAAAGTGAATACACAATAATTTGTATGTTGTTAGGTAACTTATGAAGTCATTGAATTTTTTCATTTAAAAAACCTCCAAAATTTTACATAAAATTATTAGGTTGTTAATTGTAATTCGTATATATAGTTATTATAATAGTAAAAATTTAAAAAAAAATCCGTACATTGCATGTGATCAAGAATACTAGTTTCAAACAATATTATGCTGTAGTAAACTAAAATTTTGATATTATACTTAAAAGATAATTGTAATATCATGTACTTATTCAATATTCTTTCATTTGGTTTTCAATCTAATTGGTCTAGAATTACATATGATGCTAGAGTTGAGCTATGGATCGACCTGTGTTTGTGTTATGATTGATTCCCTAATAAATTGTATTTAATTAGGTAATGGTAAATTAGTTTATTAAATGAGTTATTAGCGGATTGAAGTGCTCAACCTGAATGCCTGATAACATGCTTTAAATAGGTCGGCTTATAAATGACCTGACCTATTATCAATCTTATTTAATATACGAGTCGATCTTCCCAATTCAAAGACGATTCGACTCTTTACCTACCTATATATGACGTTCATATAAAATGAAAAGTTTTAAGTTTTTTTAATATGCTTTTAAGAAATTACAATGACAACCCTTTTACATTGAACATAGACAAATAATAGATATGTCGAATTTTTAATTTTGACGAATGAAAAATAACTCACAAAAAGGCACTTTAAACCCGTTGAGTTGACCCGAAATCTATAAAATTGAAATACACCTGCAAATATTTTATCTGAACTCAAACTACGCACAACTTATATTTTATCCAAAATTGAATACACCCGATTTGTATTTAACCTGCTCACCTAAACTGATAAGTCTACACCTAGGCATTCCTTTTTTCATTTCCAAATGTACATTGGTAGAAAGCGGATTTTTCTTACGTTGGCTAGAAGTTTAGTTGTCATTTATTTTTAGAACTTTATGTAACCAGTGAAAGGAAGTACCGTTGGAGGTAATCTATATTATGTACCTAGGAGTATGTACACCCACTTGCCAAGTATGCATATTTTTTCAACGTGTGTTTGTCATATAGACAATTTTTAATATTTGGTGTTAATGTGGCTTATAAGGGTATATACTCTTAGAAGTATGATATAGGCTTTGACCGTTGGAAGATAGTAAGCCAAACATCAAAAACATTGAGCAGGGTTTTAAGAGCAACATGGGGAATTCCCCCCCCCCCCCCATCCTAGATTATGTTAAAAAACAGCAGAAGAGGAAATATAAAGGACTATAAATTAAAAAAAAAAAACATGTCGTAGTTTATTTTAAAGATTATTGGATGTGTACTAGTTACCATCTAACTTTAATTATATAAACAAATACGGAAATTGGGACACATAATTGATTGATTCCATTTTTTTTTTTTTATCTTGGATCCTTTATTCCACTGGAACCGAGCTACTATTGATCCACTAAGCGGTAAAATTCTCGCATCATAAATATTCTCCGTTTACATGACTCGAATCCAAAACCCTGCTTAAGAGGAACAAGTGTCAAACTATTCGAATCAACCTCTGTTGATGATTTATTCAATATATATACTTTTAATTTAGAGAGTACTAATATGTAATCTAGCGTCTTGTCAAAAGAAGAGAATCAGATTTGAGAATACTTTCATATAAAAGTGAAATAAAAAGGGCAAGAAAAGAAGATGATAAGGTGAAAAAAGTTCAGTTTACAGAGAGGAATCCGATGTGTCAATTTCAACAAGGAATTGACTGATACCCATAACTTGAAAAATTAACTAAGAATAGTTAATGGCATGACAGACCTCGTCAATAACACCATCTGCCCTGAATTGCCCTTCCTTCGAAGGGAAAGTTTTCGCCCTTTTTCTGGAAACTTCCCTTCACATGATTCCTTATCTCCCATACCTTATCCTTTTTGTATAAGATAATGCTCAAACTAATGGTTATGTTTATCAAACAGTTTTTTGAAAATTTTTTTTGATCAAAATTAACTTTTCGACTAAGTAAAAAAGTTAATTTGGGTATTTGGTGAAATGACTCTCTAAAAGAACTTTTTGAGTCCAAAAAGCTAATTTGAAAAAACTAATTCGATGAGTTTTTTGGAAGAGTTTTTTGAAGAATTAGCTTTTTGTCTCACAACTTTGTCAGAAACAGCTAATTTTATAAAACAGTTTTTCAACAAACAGCTAATACAAAAGCTAACTCAAACAGCTAACAGCTAATGCAAACAGCTAACAACTAACAACTAACGGCTGTTTGCCAAATAGGGCCAATATCTTTCTCCCCGATTTTGACTGTTGATTCGATTGAGCAACTTAAGAGCATGATGTGAATTATTACTTCAGTCATGTTTATTAACCATACCATTTAGATTTTTCGGTTAGGTAATAATTTGGAAATTGCTTGGGCTAAAAAGTAGAAGAAATTACGAACATTTTTTTTTTTTTTTGATTATTGAATGTCAAAGGTATAAAGTTAGAAGGGACCGAACAACAATATAACAGATTCGATTACACTACAGAAAACCAAACACAGACTACTACAAGAACCAAACCAAGACCACAACCACCAAAATGATAACACACAGCTTGTGATATGCTGACCAAAGTAATTTGAGATGCAGCTCCAAATATCCCAAGAGCAGGGACACTCTACCAAGAGACGATCAGTGTTCTCACAATAGGAAGAGCAAAATGAACATGTATTTGTATCAAATGGCAAGATACCATTCTTAACCAGCAAGTCCTTTGTGTTCAGCCTACCAAGAATGGCTAGCCACAGGAAAAAATTTACTTTTGGTGGGGCTAAATTCATCCAAGTTGAGCACACCAAGCTGTCAACCTCAGCTTCTTGAAGTAAAACATCATTCACTCTGTCTTAGTTGCTTGATTGTGAATGTATCTTTCCCACCGCACAATATTTGATCAACTTGATCTCTAATGGGAAAGTTGTGTGACAGCAATGTATGGAGTCCTTCAACTTGCTGCTACTTGGAAGAGGTAAGCCTTCTTCTCCATGATAAAGTTCATCTCCAAGTTTGGCATTCAAGTCATCGTATACTAGCAATAATTTCTTTTCGTTTCCCAAAAGATGAACTCTTTTCATAATTACAATATTAGACCTAGAAAAAATTGACCCGAATCCGCCCGAAAATTTTGGGTTTTGAACACGATTATCTCGACTCGAACCCGAAATAAACCGAACCCGAAAAACCCGCAAATTAACATGTCAAACCCGACCCGAAACCGAACCCGCCTGCTTGACCCGAACATTATATCCTTAATTTTTTTATTTTTCTCTAATTTATAGTTCTTAACAATAGTTAGTCATTTTTAACGAATAGTTTAAGAAGACATTGTATAACTACTTCATCTATTTACAAATTAAATATTAATAACATTATTTTTTCTTCTCCATTCTCTGAAAATAATATCGTACACAACTTTTAAATGAAAAAAAAAAGTTAAAATGGTTATAAAATTGCTTGAAATAATTATCTAATCTTTAAAAAAAGTTAATTTAAAAGAAGACAAGCATTAAGATGCGCAAATCATACCATCAAATAAATATAACTAATTATTTTTTAAATTAATTAATTTGTAATAATTTAAATTTTTTATGTTATAACTGCAAATAATATCTTCTACTTCTTTTGTTCAATTTTATTTGGTTTTCGTTCTAACTACTCTTGAACTACGATGCTAGTGATAGGAAAACGGCCAGCCGCATTCGTACCGGGACCTGTTCAATAATAAAGTTTTACCTAATGGGACATTGGTAGATTACTTAATAAAAATATGTAATTATTAAATAGGTTATTAGTGGTCAAACTGCTACAATCCATTAAAATGTTATAGATGGGCTGCCCCATAGATGGTCGACCCGCTATTGACATTTTTTCAATGTACGGGTCGATTTACCTAAAACTAAATGGGGCTTAATCTTTTGCCGGCCTATACAAAATGTTCATATATTATAATAAAAAAGTTTGAATGATTTTTTTGAGAAATTACAATTGTTATGCCTTTTTAATAAATATTGACAATTTTGAGTGATAAATATGTAGAATTTTTGATTTTGAAAAGAGATAAATAAGTCATGGAAAAGGTGTTCTGAATTCGTTGGGTTGATCCAAAACCTGTAAAACCGAAATACACTCACCCGTATTTTACCCAAACCTGAAACACACTCGACCCATATTTTAACCAAACCCGAAATACACCCGACCTGTATTTAACCCGTTCGTTCGAACTCACAGATCTATACAATATGATTCATTATTTCAAAAATATTTTTAGGAATATATATATGAATCACTACCATATTTAACTTTGTCATTACAAATTGATCTATGCTCCTTGACCAATGCAATTGGCAATATATTTTTTTTTTCAAAATCATTAATGATAATAACTCTATTATCTTAAATTTCTTAACTTGGACACAATAATAATAATCATTATTGACATAAACGTATAATTCGGTAGAAAGAGACAACTAGATTATTAACTAAAGAATTGAACAGTGAACTCAAGTCTCAAACTTAAACAGTAGATACCGAATGTATTTACTTATGAGATTTTCTTAACACAACGTCAGTCCGATTTTAATATGATCTTAAAGCAATTGCATACATTCCTAGAATTAGTAATAACAAATTTATACTTCAATTAACGACCGTAACTACTTGGGTTCTCATTAGTCAGTAATTATACCGCCCACCCGGTTGTACAATTGCATTTGTACAACCAGACCCAATTCCTAATTGGCACCCCCACGATGTAAAAAGTGAATAACCGGCTGCGTACAAAAAAAAAAGAAGAAGCTCATAACTGCTACAACTTCAAAACACCACGACCCAAAAACTTCCGCTCACTTTCTCTCTCCCAAAACCCACTCAACTTCGTGCTTCAATTGGAGAAATCTTGCTACATTTGCTCACCGATTTTTTCAAGAAATCTTCACAAAATCATCACTGAAGTTTCAGGCAAACAAAAACGAGGTAAGTTTTAGCAAATTCAAAATTTATTCGCATGAACGAAAGAAAACGATGAATTCGTTTGGCATTCTAGGTTTTAACAAAATCTCACACTTATTATCGCGTTTTTCAAATGTTTGCAGATGGAAGCTCAACATTCATCAGTATCGAAGAAGAGACTTGCTAGTGATGCATCAAACACTCCTTACAAGAGGTATGTTGACAGTCTTAAAACTTCTTAAACCTGATATTAGTGAGCAAATGTGCATAACTAGTGAGCAGTATATGCTTATTCCTGATTTTGTTTGCAAATTTACCATGAACACGTTTACCGTGATGTTCACTAATACATCCAAGACACTTTTACCCCAACTATTAGGATTCTGTTTTATAGTGAGTTGTACCTTGTATTGTAGTGAGCCATATCTTCATTTTAGTGAGCTGTGAATGATGTGGTTTTTCTTGTACACATATGTCTGCTACAGTGAGTCGTGTGTTATAATGTAGTGAGCTAAGGCTTGTATGTAGTGAGCCATGACAAACATCTGGTGAACTGTACATTAAGTGCTAGTGCCTGTCACCATATACATGCTCCAGCGAATTGTGCCATATATTTTAGTGAGTTATGGCTTGAATATAGTGAGCCATGACAAAACTGTTGTAAACTGTGAATAATATGCTAGTTCCTGTCAATATATGCATCCTATACTAACATCCTATACATACTCACCTAGTGTGCCACACTCAGTGAGCCAAGGCTTGTAAATAGTGAGTCATGACAAAAATCTGGTGAGCTGTACATTATGTGCTAATGCCTGTCAACATATGCATGCTCTAGTGAGTTGTGCCACATATTTTAGTGAGCTATGGATTGAATATAGTGAGCCATGACAACATATGCATCCTATTGTGACTTCTCTCTTATAATATAGTGAGCCGTACTTTACATCCTAGTGTGCCATATCTTAAATTTAGAGAGTGGAACAATACATTAAAGTGTGCAATCTCGAACACCAATCTCTTTTCATAAATTATTTCATATGTACAATGAGTTGTACCTTATATTATTATGAGCCATGCTATTTCCTGTCGACATATGCATCATATTGTGACTTCTCTCTAATAATATAGTGAGCTTTACTTTACATCCTAGTGTGCGCTACCTTAACTGCTACTGAGCTGTACCTTTTATTCTAATGTGCTATCACATTTCCTATAATATTAACATAATATTCAATAATATTTCATAACATAGATAAAAGACAAAAGGGTCGATCACAAGCCCTCAAGACATCATTATGAAGGTTGTCAAAGACATCTCATATGAGTAAGTTAACATTAGGTAATTACCACTTGACATACATGAAAAACAAGCACAGTGTGGTCCACTGCACTAACATTATCTTTTCCTTTTTTATTGAAGCCCAAATGATCAAAATAAAACAAATCAAACAAGTTAGGGAATGCAAGATGATATTCCTCACAATTCAGGCCAAGGTATGTATACATCATATTTTATGTTAATACCTGTCAAATAGTGAGCCCTGACATATGGGTTGGTGAGCCAATACACATGTCTAGTGAGCTGATAAGCAAATACACTAAGCAGAAGATGTATTTTAGTGAGCTGACCTGCAATTGTACTGAGCAGACACTTATGTTCAGTGAGCCGACCTATAATTATAGTCAGCAGACAACTACGTCTAGTGAGCTCACATATCATTCTTGTGAGCAGACAACTATGTTTAGTGAGCTGACCTATAATTCTAGTGAGCAGACAATTTATTTTGGTGAGCTGACCTAAAATATTGGTGACCATACCTTTTATTTTAGTGAGATGAAATATATGTATTGAGACCCACATTACATTAAACATTACACATTTATTTACTTATACATCTTGTTCACTTATACAATATACCATGTCAGCTACAGAAGTAGCAACCAACGCAACTCAACCAAAGTATCAGCAAACCCTATCCACCGCAATGGAGACAACCTCTGCTGGGAAAACAAGTTCAACAAGTACTACTACAGCTAAGAGAAGGCTAAAACAAGAAGCGAGGAAAAACAGAAATATTTGTACTCCACCTACTATAGAAGATGAACAGCCACAAGCTCCCACAGCAGAGGAGAAACAAAAACTAGTGCTAGAAAAAACACCGAGTGCGCATGGTATGCAACCATCACAGCCTACTCACCAGGAAGAGGGAGGACAATAGCAACAAAAACCAGCAAACCCACCTCAACAAGGCACTACAGCATCAGGGCAGAGACTAAAGTTCGTGCTGAAAAAAAGGAAAACAATGCACAACAGAAACTCCCCCACTGCTCCCAAAAACACTGGACAAGAAAGCTCTAAAAAAACAATTACTGACGGTCATCAACAACCATCTGAGAAAACAGATGACACTGTGGAGGACACCACTTACAAATTGCCTTCCCCTGGACATGTTGATGAATTAGACTCTGATGATAAAGTATTGGTGAAGTGAATAAAGAAGATAAAAGAAGGAACAAAGTTAAGGCCAAGGAAAATGCAACTGAAGGAAAAAAAGTGTGTTAAGTCATAACCCGAGAAGAAGGAGGATGTGCAAAAGAGTCCTAAACCTCCTACAAAGAGTGCACAACTCTCAGTTAAAAAGCATAAACAAGAACATAAATCCCTGAAGAAGAAACAACATGTCCAAAAAAGTGTTGTTGTACCTCTTGAAGGCCCCAAGTCTATGCAATCAGTGCTAGAGCCTGCACAGGGGGACACAAAGCACAATAAGATCTTCCAATCAAGAATGTCACCATCAGGGTTTGTTGGCATGATTGCTCATTTCAATGAGTCACAAACAAAGGCAATACAAGATATGGGGTTTGGAGGATTCCTCCACTTACAGGTCACAGAACTGCTAGAGGATTTATGCAAATAGCTAGTGGACAGATTTGACCCATACTCAGTCACCTTATACATATCACCAGATAAAAGGATTGAGATTACACCAATAGATGTGCATATCACATTGGCACTCCCCATTGGTGGAAGAAAAGTCGAGGAGTTTTATGGAAAAAAGCCCAAAGATGCCAAATACAATGAAGTCCTTGATGCATAGAGAAAAGATTGAAATCTGCAAGATGGGACCCCTAAACTGAGCCAAATGCCACAATACATTCTCAGCTAGACTGATGCAGGGGAAAGTTTCAAAAGAAACTTTGTAATGTACATGTTATCATGCTTCATCAATGGTTCAAAAAACGTACATTGCGCACCCCATTTTGCTAAGAATGTGGCTCATGTTGAGGACATATCATCAATTGATTGGTGTCAATACACCATTGACAGATTACGTAAATCTGTCAAAAAGAGGGCTTCAAACTTCGATGACCCTATTCTATTCTTGATGGTAAGTTCTTTACACTATATCAGAATATCATGGTTTCATTGAGCACAATGTCATATTTAGTGAGCTAAATGTATATAATTAGTGAGCTAAACGTACGTTATAGTGAGCATGTCATATACTTTAGTGAGAGCAACATACATTATAGTGAGCAGAAGGTGTATTTTACTGAGCAGTCCAGAACTTTTGGTGAGCTTAACATATGCATGGTGAGCATGGCATATACTTTAGTGAGCGCAACATATATTCTAGTGAGCAGAAGATGTATTTTAGTGAGCAGTCTAGAACTTTTGGTGAGTTAAACATATGTCATTTTGAGCATGTCATATACTTTAGTGAGAGCAACATACGTTATAGTGAGCAGAATATGTATTTTAGTGAGCAATCCAAAACTTTTGGTGAGCTTAACATATGTCATGGTGAGCATGACATATACTTTAGTGAGCACAACATACATTGTAGTGTGCAGATGGTGTATTTTAGTGAGCATACAAAAACTTTTGGTGAGCTATACAGACTGATAACAAAGAACATTTCTCTTGCAGATGCTATATCTTGACAGGGTTCTCTTGACAAGAAGGACTGTTCACAGGCATTTCCCAACAATCAAGGGCTGGACAACAGAAAAGCTCAGGGAAAGAGTGAGAGAAGAGAGAAAAGCCAATCAACTTGGTAGAATAGAAGGGCCAAAGGGCTTTGGAAAGGAAAGAGTGGAGCCTCCAATACAAATACCCAAGGAAGTGCATGCTGACCCACCTCTACAAAAGCAACCTCAGTCACAAAAAGAACAACATCAAAGGATCTTACCAGAAAATGATGAACCATCAGAGTTAGAGGCAACATTTATTTCTTTGTTTCATTTATATCAATCAAGCACAATGAAAATATTTTAACAAATATATATCTAATATCTTACAATACTTGAATGTTGTCCACATTGCAGAAAGATATGGAAGAAGTGGATGAAGTAACAAAGGCTTTAGCAAGTGCATTCAAAAGGTACAGGATACTCATGGACTACTTGTCAAAAAGGTACCACAACAATAAAGCACTCAAGAAGATAAGAGATAAGGCCATAACCATGTTCACTTCCAACTGTGAGACTCAAATCTCCAAATTCCCACCAATGACACAAATAGAAAAGAGTGATAAAACAGCTGAGATACTATCATTTAGCTAAGATGATGAATGGTGGAACATAGCTGTTGTACTTAAGGCCATAATTGAGTTGGAGAATGCATTTATAAGGCAACAACAAACCAGCAGCACCAACAGCAAAGCTTCTACGTCAAGGCAATGCGCCAATGACATGCCAAGTTTTAAGTTGATTGATGAAAGCCAAAGCCCAACTACTACAACACCAACAACACCAGCATTAGTTCATACACCACCTTCCTCCCCCCTGCAAAAGTAGATCAAGCACCACCATCCTCCCCACGGCAGAGACACATCAGACACCACCAACTTCCTTTCATCCATAGACACATCAGTCACCACCACCTTCCCCTCTTTCACAAACACATCAGACACCATCACCTTCCCCCCCTCCAAAGGAACATCAGACACCACCACCTTCCCCTCCCCCAAAGGTACATCAATCACCACCACCTTCCCCTCCTTCACAAACACATCATACACTGCCACCTTCCCCTTCTCGAAAGGCACATCAAACACCACCACCCTCCCACGCACAACGCCCTTCACAAACCCTGGAGACACAGCCACCACAAGAATCATCTCAAACACCACCACCACCACCAATTCCAGAGACACAAACAGATGGGGAAGAAAAGCAGAAAATAGCTGAAGGAGAGTAGAAATTTCAAGGCAGAGAAGAAGGAAAGAAGAAAAAGGGGAAAAAGGATGATAAGTATTTACATTGACCATGTTTTCACTTTCAGTGAGCATACCCTATAACTTGGTGAGCAAAAGACATATGTTAGTGAGTTGGTAAGCATAACCCATATATTAGTGAGCATAACCAATAACTTGGTGAGTAGAGAACATATGTTAGTGAGCAGAAGATAAAATTTAGTGACCATAGTGTATAACTTGGTGAGCAGAATACATATGTTAGTGAGCACAACTTATATTCTACTGAGCACAAAGTATAACTTGGTGAGCAGAACACATGTGTTACTCAGCAGGTCATATGTGTTACTAAAGAACATATATGATAGTGAGCACAACAAGTATTTCAGTGAGCTCAACAGCTATTTTGGTGAGCACTTGCACATATTATGTATGTAGGAGAAGAGCACAACAAGACGCCCAGACATCAACCGATGAGAGAGAAAGGCCCAATGACAGAGCCCCTTTGTTGTCCTTTTGTGCAAAGAATAACAAAGATTACAGGGGATTTGTCAGCCCAGGAGATGATGGTAGTTGAATATGTATTCCATTCGTCACAGGACCTTGATTCAAAATCAGCACATAACTTTGACACATACCACACTTAAAAACAATTAAAATAAAATGAATATAAACTTACATTGTTTTTTTTTTAACTTTTCTTACTGAACCAGTGAAGAAATATTTGATAACGACATACATATTGCATATCGTTATCACATGTCTACCATGCATCCACGAGAATACATTGATACCCAGGTGATCAATGTTTGGGCTGCTATCCTCAACAATTTGGAGAGAAAGAGAAGTGAAGGATCTCCAAAAAGATTTTTTGCACCAGTTGATGCAATGGTAAGTACATACTTATTTTACATCTAAACAAATGCACATAATCAAGCAACTAATTGTACTGCTGCAAACATTCAGCCAACCTTGGACCCCTCGATAAATCCAGCAAAATCAGTAGAGGCAAGGTGCATTGATTTTGAAACAATTCTTCAAAAAGAATTCCAAAGATGTGACAAATGGATCTCAACAAGACTTTTGCATCTGGTAAGCAATGATATAATACATTTTAATTGTATATCAAAACATCACGTTATATAATATTAATCATTCTCCAATTTCAAGGTGTTCTTCCCCGTATGTCACAAGAAGCACTTCTTCATCTTCTGCTTTGATTTGAAGGAGGACAGGTTTCTTATCATCGACAACATGCACATCACTGCTCCATACAAAACCACATATGGAGAAACCCATCTGTTAGTGGTATGTTCAAATGCTCACTAAATCATTTACTTTATAATACATCAATACAAAACACTGGTGGGCTTACAAATGTGATGAGCTAGCACATGTTATTGCTGAGCTAACACATAATATTGGTGAGCTATTTCACGTACGTGGTGAGCCAATAAGTATGTGTAGTGAGCTAACACATAATATTCGTGTACTAACACAAGTATTTGGTGAGCTCATATGTATATGTAGTGAGGTCACGCACATATTTGGTGAGCCAACACACATTCGTGGTGAGCCAACACACATGTTTGGTGAGCTAATACCTATTTCCAGTGAGCTGAACAAAATTATTTATTCTACACAGACAAGATGTTTTGGAAGATTTCTTCAAAAGAGTCTTGGCCACCCCAAGCACGAAATTGTAATGAACATGAAACCAGTGCGAATGAGAATGCAATGGAGGACAACATATAATGTCACAAACGGTGGAATTTTTTGCATGAGGCACAAGTGGACTTATTTTGGACAATGAGATAAATGGGATTGTGGCTTCAAGAAAAATGAAGTAAGTTTACCAAACAGTTGTTCTCTACCGAAATTTGTTCAAAATAAATACAACACTTACTAATGGTTCATTTTAAATTTTTTTTTTTTTGGTTTTGTTTGTAGGACAAAAATATGCTTGACGTAATACGAGCAAGGTACTGCTATGAAATCATCAAAAATGAACACAACATAAATAAACATAGGGTGAAGAGGCTCATCAAAGAGTTCCATGATAAAGAACAAGCAGAACTGAATGCAAAATCAGCCCAGCCTCGAGTGCAAACATCATGACTAATCAGCTTTACTTTAAGTTAAAATAATTGTAGAAACTTATGTTTACAGTCTAATTTTTAGCTAGATTAATTTTAATTTAGACTGTTACTATTCATACCTTTAATCGATTACTATATCAAATTATAGTGAGCTAGAATACACATGGAGTGAGTCTGTATCAAAATCCAGTGAGCTACATCTTTTACTATGCTAAATTCTATAAATGCATGCTCAAACTACAATGATTTTTCTTTGTAATGTGAACTCAAATATTAAAGTGTTCAACATGTCATTGTCGTACAATGCTATTATTTTACAATGTAAAGTCATCAAAAATATTACATTAGTTTTGTGGAAAATAGTGAGCTACCACATAAAACTAGTTAGCTATGAATTTTCAGCAGTGAGCAACAAATTATGAATGTCAATAGTATTCACCCTACTATAATCTTCAAAATTATTCAGAATCATTTACTTAAACTTCAAATAACTACATATCATGATGATAAAGAATACACATTCGACCACTATTAATCAACAAATAGATTTACATTAAAAATATTTGTTCAAGTCATACTATTGATTCAACTGATTTTAGGAATTGTATCCCCATTTGTTTGCCTCAACATTTCATCAAAAATCAAGCTAAAAACCCTATGCATTTCATTAAAGTCTACTGCTGGAATAGATGCAACTGGGGCATTAGATGAACCTACAACAACAACCTAAACCACTACATCAAAAACATATTTGTAGTGAGCACATATGTGCATATAGTGAGTCAACGTATAAATATAGTGAGTGCAGCGTGTAAGAGTATCAGTGTGAGAACTGAAAACGTAGTGAATCAATACAAACATTTAGTGAGTAGAGCCCATATAGTAGCAAGCGTATCAAAACAATTAGTGAACTAAAAACACATATTAATTATACTGGTATTAGCAGCACAATCAGCAAACTCCAAAACGATATTAATATAAGAAATATAGATTATTAAATCAGCTTACCAATAGAATTTTGCCTGATCTTGAGACACAACTCCTCCATCTCTTGACAAAACCTTGCCTTCCTTGATCTGACAATGTTTGATATCTTCTCCATCGTACTCTTCCTCCTTACATTCCTTTCACCTTTCTCCCTCAAACCTTTAGGGTTACCAATGATTTTGTTACCACCACTGCACTGTTGATCATTTTCAGTGTCAGAAACATAAACAGAACCAACAACCACACCAACATTACCCTTCAGCTTCGCAAAGGCTTCTTCACATAGCTTTCTTGCTTGACTATTTAATACACTTGCAAGAAGCAAAGCCTCAAACTCCCTATACATCTGAACCCTCCATATGGAATCGGGTACACCAGATGCATTACTACAACTTACAGCTTCTTCTACAGCCCGTGGGGGTCTTGGTAGCCTCGTCCATTGTTTCAAAATATATTGATTAGGGACTTTAGCCACACAATGCACATTGAAAATACGCAAGTAGTGGCAGCAGAGAATACCACTCTCACTGTACTTTTTACAATCGCAAACAATGTTATGGTCTGGTATATTAAACTTAACCACAAACCCAAACTTCTTCGAAAGGCGATTCTAATACACAACATATGTATGCTCTGTACCGTACGGGATTTCACTTGAGCTAAGAAGATCTTGAGAGTACCATTCCCCTTTAATGTACTCATTCTCAAACACTTTGTATAAGTTGTTCGTATAGATCTTTGAAGCATGCAGCAAAATGCTAACATGTGGCAAGTACATTTCTGGAAATCCATCTTTATTTTTCACATTCTCGTCCTTCTTCTTAATTCTCCACCCAGTAACAACATCACAGAATATATTGTAAAAATCAAACAACCCAAAAGTGGGGTTGACTCTATTTGACAAAAAAGCATTTATCGACTCACTTCTTTGTGATGATTAAATTCCACTAGAGGAAAAATCCTTACAATAGGTTGGACACAATTTTTCTTTCAACCGAAACAGTCTAATCAACCAAGCATTTTCAGCACAATTATACTCTTCAACCAGCCTAACACACAAAACCAGTTACAAAAAAAATAATAAATTAGTGAGCATAAAATGTAACCATGGTGAGTAGACAGTATAATCCAGTGAGCAAAACATATAGCCTTGGTGAGCAGACACTAAAAATTAGTGAGCACAAAGCAATAACTTGGTGAGCACATTAAAAATCAGCAAGCACAGACAGGGTTTACCTCTGCCAACAAAAGTTAAACTCTACTTCTGTATCACATCTCATCAAAATATGGTCAAACTTATCAACAAATCTACCCAATACTCTAAGATGACCAATATTCTTTTTGAAATTCTCTAAGATGTGCCAAGTACACAACCTATACTTTGCCAAGGGGGACACCTTTTCAATAGCATTTGCCATAGAAAATGCTTGGTCCGTCATCATAGTTTTCAGTTGAACATTACCCATAGCTTAAGAACGTTTCAAATGACCACACAAAACTCTCAATCTTCTCATTTATCAAAAATCCACATCCCACCATAACATTCTTCACATGATGATTCATACAAACAAAAGGTGCACATATCATCTCATAACGATTAGTCCTATATGTTGTGCCAAATACAACGAGATCACCAAACAACATGTAATCACATTTCATTTGTGTATATCTCCAAAACAAGTGTATTAAACAATCGTCCTCATCCAATTTAAACTTATAAAAAAGAATTTTCTTTATTACCACACCTAAGTTCTAAAGCACACATCAAATGGTTGGCATCGCCCCCATCTAAAGTCCTCTTGATTTCATTCGCAACACTATTGTACACATCCCTCTCGCTAAAACCAAGTGATGGTGAACCATCGACCTCATTTCTTAGAAGCCGATACGCATTCGAAACTTTCATACAATTTCTCCTCATCTTTTGGAAATAGTTCACATGAGCTTTCTCGACTTTTTTATGTGACTTCAACTTATGCACCTCATCTTCCAAAAGCAGTTCATGATTATGAACCATATCATGCTTCTTACAAATTCATTCCCCATTTAGTTCAATGTAAAATATACCATAGCTTTACAATTACACCTCTGGTTCCGTTTTGTAAATGTCTTGTCTTGTTTCCCTGGACACCTTTTAATACCTTGTTTGCTACAACAAAACTCCCTTGAGCGAACCTCTTGTGAACCCTCTCTCATTCGCAACTTGTCACACCTAATGGAAAAACCCTTACGAAAAGCATACTCGTTGTATACCTCAAATTCAGCATCTAGAGAAATGACCATTTTACCAATTAGCTCTGATTATTCACATTCCTTTACTTCAACAACACATTTATCACCATCTACACATTTCTCATTCTCAATCACAACATAGTTAAATACACCACCAGCACCATTACCATCATCAGAAGCCACACCTTTTCCCTTTGAACCACCAGTACGATTACACCAATTCTAACATAATTATCAACATCAACTGCCTCAGCAACACAACGATCTAATGTAGATGTGTAAAACGAAGTATCATCTGCATAAAAAAAAAGTTTTTTTGTGGTGGGTTATAATGTTACATTGGTGAGCACAAGCTTCATTCCCGTGAACCAAAAGCTTGTCTTAGTGAGCACAGAATGCTATGTAGCTTGCTCGAATGCAACAAATTCTGTTCCATGATAGGGATAAGATTGAATATAGGAATTACATTTCGTGAGCACAGAACCTGACAAATGATTCATGCATACATGGATTCATGCATATAATCTGAATCTCAGTGAGTTGAATGTATTTTTATTAGTGAGCCAACGAGTATATGTAGTAAGTACAGAACACATATTGGTGAGTTGTTGTTTCTCATATGTACATAGCAACAGTAAAAAAATCATATAGAAAACAACCATACCATATGTGGTGAGCTATAATGCAAACTTGGTGAGTCCACGCTTCAATCCGGGTGAACTAAACGTTTCTATTAGTTAGCAAAAAATTGCTATGTAATACAACGTAACATATTATGTTTAGTGAGCGTAATATATATCACCAGTGAGTCAACGACTATCTTTAGTGAGCCAAAAACTCATAGTGATAAGCAATCGTTTTTCATATGTCAGCAGTCAAAATTCACCTACTATTCAACAATTAAACTAAAAAACTATTGTAAACTTGATCTTAAACGAAATTAACACAAAACACAACTAAACCACCAATCAAACATTCTGTCAGAATGCAGAACAACAAATCGCAAAATAACACACTCAATAACAATTGCATTATAATGTCAGATCACGATAACACAATAATGAATGCTGTTGGGCTTTATGGCCCAAAATCTCGAGTTTTGGCACGGGGTGACCATGCTGCATGGGCACGGGCGTGCTACGTCGAAGAAGACCGAAGAACGGAGCGGACAGCAAATCGGCACGGGGTGCCCGTGCCATGAGGCACGGTCGTGCCACCTGGCACGGCACGCCCGTGCCACCTGGCACGGCCGTGCCTGGGCGCCGCCTTGAGATGGCGGCTAGGGTTCGCGTTAATGTCGGTTTTTGGAAGGTGGCGGCTAGGGTTGTCAAGGGGGAAACCCTACCCCACAGACCCTATATAAAGGGGGTCAAGGACCTTGTTTCCATTATCAATCAAAACAGAAAGGAATAGAAAAAACACATTGAGAGAGAGTAAGATTATTTGAGAGAGAATACAATTGAAAGTATTGTAATTCTGCTCTTGATCACTGAAGTGATTGTGGTGTAATACTCTTCTCATAGTGAAATTTGTCGGTGTACTGTCGCCGTCCGTGGTTTTTTTCCCACATTGGGTTTCCACGTAAAAATTCTCTGTGTCCTTTATTCTTTTCATTGTTGTGTTGTGTTCTTGGTTGAATTCTGTTTTCATTGTTACATCCTATTATCCTGTTTAATTCCTAACAAGTGGTATCAGAGCAAGGTTATAGGATGTCTTCAATCATGAAGGTGGACATACAGAAATTCGACGGGGAGATTAGCTTTAATCTCTGGAAGGTGCAGATGAGGGCGGTCCTCATTCAGCACGGGCTGTGGAAGGTCCTGCAGGGGCCTCACGTCAAACCTGTAGGCACAACGGATGAAAAGTGGGCTGAGGAGCAACAGAAGAGGCGTGGAAAGTTGACAGAAGAGGAATGGGAGGAACTGGAACTGAAGGCAGTTTCAGCTATACAACTATGCCTGGCACCTCACGTGCTCCGCGAGGTTCTTGATAAGGTAACTGCTGTTGACCTCTGGGCTAGGCTAGAAGAACTGTATATGACAAAGAGTCTAGCCAATAAGATCAGGCTAAAAGAAAGGTTGTACACCTGTCGTATGGCTGAAGGTACGCCTGTCCAGAAACATCTGAATGATTTCAATTCAATTTTAGTTGATTTGGAAAGTCTGGATGTAAAAATTGACGATGAGGATAAAGCCATCTTGCTAGTTGTCTCACTACCCCCTTCATATAAACACTTCAAAGAAATCATGCTGTATAGTAACACGGATACTATATCATTTGAGGATGTCAAGGCTAACCTTCTTTCAAAAGAAAAATTTGACCATGACATTCATGCTGACCAGGGTGAAGGACTGGTTGTTAGGGGTAGGACAACTGAGAAGAAGGGGAACGGTAATAGAAAGAAGAGTCGTTCTAAATCAAGGAATCCTCATGCTAATAAAACCTGCCACTTCTGCAAAAAATTGGGTCACATAAAGGCTAATTGTTGGAAGTTAAAGAACAAGAATGAGGAAAAGGGGAATACTGCTACTGCTGACTGTGTGGTAGAGTCTGAGTCAGATGGGGATGTTCTTCTTGCCACTTCATTAGCTACCACTTCTGGGAAAGGGGTGGATGACAATTGGGTTTTGGATTCTGGTTGCACATTCCATATGTGTCCTCATAAGGACTGGTTTGTTACTTATGAGTCTGTGGATTCTGGGGTGGTACTTATGGGCAACGATACTGAATGCAAAGTTGCAGGGATAGGTACAGTTCAGATCAAAACTCATGATGGCACTATTAGAACGTTGTCTAAAGTTGCAGGGATAGGTTGCTTGATTTCTCTGGGTACTCTTGAGTCTAATGGATGCAGGATCGTCATGGAAAATGGTGTCCTAAAGGTGGCTAAAGGAGCCATGGTGATGATGAAGGGACTGAGGCAGGGCAGTCTCTACATCTTGCAGGGAGCCACAGTTAAAGGAGTAGCTGCTGTAGCTACAGCAGATGAAACAAAGCTATGGCACATGAGGCTGGGCCATATGAGTGAGAAAGGGATGATCATTCTAGGTAAGAAAGGTTGTTTTGGTAAAACTAGTACGGGTAAGTTGGACTTCTGTGATCACTGTGTATTTGGGAAACAGAAAAGGGTAAGTTTCTCAAAGGCTAGTCACCGTACTCAGGGGGTCCTGGACTATATTCATTCTGATTTATGGGGTCCCTCTAAGGTACCTTCGATGGGAGGTAAGCGTTACATGTTAACTTTTGTTGATGATTTCTCACGGAAAGTTTGGGTGTATTTCTTGAGACAGAAGAACGAGACATTCTCTATGTTCAGGAAATTCAAGGCTCTGGTTGAAAACCAGACTGGCAGAAAGATCAAGAAACTCAGGACTGATAATGGCCTGGAGTTTGTTGAATCTGAGTTTGAAGAGTTCTGCGCAGCAAACGGCATAGCCAGGCACAAAACCTTGGTCGGAAAACCACAACAGAACGGGGTCGCAGAACGAATCAACAGGACGTTGTTAGAGAAAGCACGGTGTTTGCTTTCAACTGCCGGGCTTTGGGATCGCAAAGCTCTGTGGGCTGAGGCTATTTCTACAGCCTGCTATCTGGTGAACCGATCACCACACTCCTCCATCGAGTTTCAGATTCCAGAAGAGGTATGGTCAGGTAATCCTGTTGACTACTCTAATCTCAGGGTATTCGGGTGTCCTGTATATGCTCATGTAAATGAGGGGAAACTAGCACCTAGAGCTGTTAAATGTATGTTTTTGGGGTATGCTAGTGAATCTAAGGGGTACCGCATGTGGTGTCTTGATTCTAAGAAAGTCATACAAAGTAGGGATGTTACTTTCAATGAGTATGAGATATTATCTTCTGGAAAGAATGCTGCTGTCCCTTCTACTGGTGCAGGTACTCAACAAGACACCAGCATAGAGGTGGAGGTGGAGACTACTACAGTTCAAGGTGGAGCTGTTGAGGAGACAATAAGGGAAGCCCAGGTCACTGAGCCTGGGGCTATCAGCACTAATCAACCTCAGGAGGAGGTTGATCACTCTATAGCACGTGATCGTCCTCGCAGGGAGATCAGGAGACCGGCCCGGTACAACGATGATGAAGGGCTGATAGCATATGCACTTTCAGTCGCAGAGGAAGTGCCAGAAGGTACTGAACCTTCAAACTATACTGAAGCCATCACCTGCCCAAGTTCAACCAACTGGCTTCTGGCTATGCAAGAAGAAATGGAAAGTCTGCAAAGAAACGGGACTTGGGAGTTATGTAACCTGCCTAAAGGTCGACGAGCTTTAACTGCCAAATGGATATACAAGAAGAAGGAGGGCATTCCTGGGGTAGAGGATGCAAGGTGGAAAGCAAGGTTGGTTGTTCGAGGTTGCAACCAACGGGAAGGTATAGACTACAATGAGGTTTTTTCCCCTGTAGTTAGACACACCTCTATTCGATTACTGTTATCCATTGTGACATTGTTTAACCTGGAGTTGGAGCAGCTTGACGTAAAAACAGCCTTCCTGCATGGTGAACTGGAAGAGGAGATTTATATGAGGCAACCTGAAGGGTTTGCCGTTCCTGATAAGGAACACATGGTATGTAAGTTGAAGAAGTCCTTGTATGGACTCAAGCAGGCTCCTAGGCAGTGGTATAAACGTTTTGACACGTTTATGATTGATAAAGGCTACATACGTAGTAGATATGATAATTGTGTATATTTTAAATAATATGGTGATGGATCCTTTATATATCTACTACTGTATGTTGATGACATGCTAATTGCATCTAAAGATAAAAACCTGATTAGCATGCTAAAATCTCAACTCAGTAAGGAGTTCGAGATGAAAGACTTGGGTGCAGCAAAAAGGATACTGGGCATGGAGATCCACAGGGATCGAAAGGGGGAAAAATTATACTTGTCTCAGGAAAGATACCTTGAGAAGGTATTGAGTAAATTCAATATGAAGGACTGCAAGGCAGTGTCAACCCCTCTTGCTGCACATTTTAGATTGTCTGCGGAATGCTGCCCGCAAACAGAAGAGGACATTAATAGAATGTCCAATATACCATACTCTAGTGCTGTAGGGAGTTTAATGTATGCTATGGTTTGCACTAGACCAGACTTATCACATGCTGTGAGTGTGGTAAGTAGATACATGCATAACCCTGGGAAGGATCATTGGGAGGCTGTAAAATGGATCCTACGGTATGTGAAGGGAACTGTGGGGAAAGGGCTGGTATTTGATAAAAACAAGGCTGCTACTTCTGATGTAGTAGGGTATGTTGACTCTGATTATGCAGGTGATTTGGATAAGAGGAGGTCCATATCTGGGTACATTTTCACCATGTGTGGGGGCGCTATCTCCTGGAAAGCGTCTTTACAATCTATCGCAGCTCTGTCTACAACAGAAGCTGAGTATATTGCTGCCACTGAAGGAGTGAAGGAGGCTACCTGGCTAAGAGGACTGGCAATAGAGCTTGGAATACCACAATCTGTTACTGTGGTACACTCCGATAGTCAGAGTGCCATACATCTGACAAAGAACGATGCCTACCACTCGAAGACCAAACATATCAGTGTCAAATATCATTATGTGCGAGACACAGTTGCTGCAGGAGAAATAATGGTGAAGAAAGTTCATACCTCAGAGAATCCTGCTGACATGCTTACCAAGCCACTACCTATAACTAAGTTCGAGCATTGCTTGGACTTAGTGGGAGTTCACAGTCATTGAAAGCCCTGCGGGGCATAGCCCCATAGGGGGCATCACCCTTTGGGGTGTGACGACGACGACGGTAATTGGAGACTGAAGATTTTGGTCCAAGGTGGAGATTGTTGGGCTTTATGGCCCAAAATCTCGAGTTTTGGCACGGGGTGACCATGCTGCATGGGCACGGGCGTGCTACGTCGAAGAAGACCGAAGAACGGAGCGGACAGCAAATCGGCACGGGGTGCCCGTGCCATGAGGCACGGTCGTGCCACCTGGCACGGCACGGCCGTGCCTGGGCGCCGCCTTGAGATGGCGGCTAGGGTTCGCGTTAATGTCGGTTTTTGGAAGGTGGCGGCTAGGGTTGTCAAGGGGGAAACCCTACCCCACAGACCCTATATAAAGGGGGTCAAGGACCTTGTTTCCATTATCAATCAAAACGAAAAGGAATAGAAAAAACACATTGAGAGAGAGTAAGATTATTTGAGAGAGAATACAATTGAGAGTATTGTAATTCTGCTCTTGATCACTGAAGTGATTGTGGTGTAATACTCTTCTCATAGTGAAATTTGTCGGTGTACTGTCGCCGTCCGTGGTTTTTTTCCCACATTGGGTTTCCACGTAAAAATTCTCTGTGTCCTTTATTCTTTTCATTGTTGTGTTGTGTTCTTGGTTGAATTCTGTTTTCATTGTTACATCATATTATCCTGTTTAATTCCTAACAAATGCATACCAGTTCAAACAACTCGAAACTAACTAATCAAAAATCCACGCATACAACTTCAAAATACGAGTCCAAAAACAGAGATCCAAAAACGATATCAAATTTGACAACGAAATCGCATTTGATGAAGATTCAACATCAATAGCTACGTTAATATCAAATTCAACCATTTGGTAAGAATTGGCACAATACTAAAGCAATTGCAACATCGACCACTGGGTGCGAAAATGAGAGAGAACGAAAACGGCAAATTCAAAAATTGAGAACAATGAATATATATTTTTTTATTGGTAGTTCAGATAAGCAACGCATATAGCTGCTGAAAGGTGAAACTCGATCGACAAATAAATTATCCAACCTATACGTAATAATTTACCCTCATTAGTATTTAGTCTACTACTACATCAAAACTTAATGTCAATCCTACACTCTACTTTCTTTTTATTGTAACCAAAAGCTTTCATTATCATTAGTTATCTCGAAAGAAATTTGGAAAGCTTTCATTTTTATTATCTCTAATTCACTATCATTACCCTTTGGACGGTGACCCATTGGCAGGATAAGGGGGGACCCCTTTATACAAAATTTAAAAAAAGCAGAAATCACAACATTTGCTAGGTGAAGACAACCAAAGTTGCCAGCTAAGAAAACCAGTAGCCAATCAGGATGCAGCAAGAGATCCACCCTCCTCATACACCCAACAAATAGGTTTCTTCATAAAAATGAAGGACAAACTCCTTGCTGCCCCCCAGCAGACGTCAAAGGCCAATCAAATCTACGCAAGAAAAATCCGACGTTTTCAGGCATGGAGCAGCTCCCTGTTACATCATCCTCCATCAATGTCAATGTACGGCACCGATTTCAGATTTAAAACCATCGCCACCGATCAAAGATGCAGATCACCGTTAGCTAATAAGCTGCGGAACACTGTACGATTACTCGATAATATACTGAATTAATATCTTTCACGACCCAAAGTTCTTTTCCGCAAAAAAAAAAAAAAAAATCGTTACAAAATAGAAGGATCGTGAATTATCACGAGATGAGACTAATAATTGTAACTTTTGTCAATCGAAAAAAGGGACGACACCGAATCCACTACCATTATCTAATGCGAATCCGGGCGACCCGGATCCTGAGCCGAACCCGAATATCTGGTCTAGCTCTGAGCTTCCAGCCGTTTCGGACCTTTTCGCGAAACGTCCTTTGATCCTGGGCCGGGTTTCGGCGTAAGCTTTTCTGGAAGCGTAGCGAATGGTTTTCTCGAACTTGCGGTTCTTCCTCTTCTCCCTGTACCTCAAAACCCTCGCCTCCCTGTCCATCGCCGGCGCCGGAGCTCCGTTTGTCGTCGATGCTCCTCCGTCACCGGCACCAGTGCCGGCGCTGCTCATTGACTTCGTGAACGTGTAAGACACCTCCGACATCGACGTCGCGTTTGCGTCGGGAACCACTCCAATATCCGACGAAGAAGCCTGAAAAATTAGCACAAAAAAATTTTCAGAATCGATTCACGGTAACAAATTGGCGTTCAATTTTGAATTTTGTTGCCTAGAGAATTAGAATTTGTTTGATAGGCAGGAGGCAATTACGCTGGGTTGAGCGGAGTAATTGAATGCAGGGAAGAGCTGGTGGTTGTGTTTCTGATGCTTGTTTGGCTGAGAGAAATCGATGCCGACAGAATTCTCGAAAGTCCCATTCACTGCTTCGGAGAAATTCAGAGTACCCTTTGATTGCGTCGGAACAACACTGTCCTTAAATGCAAAGTTCTTCTGATCCTCAAATCGTTCATATCCACCAAATTTGTCCAGATTCTGCGAATCGTAACCGAAATCCAGTAAATCCGAGTCGTTACACAAAAAATCAGCCATTAGCACTTTGGTGCTAGGGTTTGGAATCAGCCAGGTATCAGCATCGTCCTCTACCTCCTTGACCGGCGCCGGAGGAACAGCGGCAACGTCGTTGGTGGAAAGGAACGCCGACGGACGGACGGCGGCGTCAGTGGCGGAGTAGAGGAAAGGAACGACGGGGACGCGCTCGTGGCGGCTGGCGAGAGGGTTAGCCGCGTGGATATCACGGTCGCAGGCGGTGCAGAGTGCGGCGGCGTCCGCCTTGCAGGTCACGACTGCCGGCGCCTGCTCACACACCTCACAAACCCAGACCCGTTCGTGGGGCCGGGTCCGGTTCGAGTTCGGGTTAGGGTCGTGGAGCTTGGTGTCACACGCGCCGCAGAGGAAGGCGGCATCAGCTCGGCAGTAAATCAACGCCGCCGCCGCCCGGCACATGTCGCAGCGACGCGCCGCCAGGCCCCACCCAGAAGCAGGTAACACATCTGTTGTCATATTTTTCCCTTTTTTCCTTAGATTTTTTTTCTTTGAGGTCTGTGTTTCTCTCTCCTCTGGTTGCTTGCCCGTTTTGCTCACAGTGAAATGGAGGTCTGAGTCTGAGAGAGAGAGGGGAGAGTGTTGTATATTCCAAGAAGGGAAGGGGCAAGTGGGGGACAGAGGGGAGAAAACGGGAGTTTATATAGATTACATATAATAAATTAGGGAGTACAGTGTGATGACGACGGAAAGAGGACACGTGGAACAATGCTGGCCTTGTAAAAGGCTTCGGTGAAATGAGAGAGTTGTTTCTTTTTTTATTTGGATTTTGGTTAATAATATATGTTTTAAGATTATATTAATAAGTATTAGATAGAGGCTTGTAGGCTTGTAGTTATCACGGTGTTTGTGCCGACGTAGGACCCACCAGTGCCAGAGTCGGCCGGGCTGGCTCAGGGGTGGGGACTGCGGGAGAGGTGGAAATGGAATGCCTGCCCGCACTCAATATGATTTCTTTTTTTTTTTTTTGTTCGGTTTGGGGGTTTGGAATGGGTGGGTTGGTGGGGTTAATATTTGCCAACCATACGTCATGGGACTCTTGAGCCACGGCCCACTTGCATAATTAAAGGTGGCATACATTTTAATTTCCTTAAATCGTATAAAATAAGATCTATATTGAAATTAGTATGTGCTTAATTTTGTCAAAAATAGTTAATAAAATAATCTAAGTGACCAATGAATCAATCAATAATTAATATCTAATGAATAAGCTCATAAATATTACTATCGCCTGTATATTATGAAACCATTACATAATTACCATAAAATTGTACCGGAGTTACGGGGAATCCTTGAAAATACTTCATTCGTCATCAAAAACTTGTCAAATTTTAAAATACTAGAAATAAGGGAACATTATTTATCTCTTTATTGTTTCAAATGAAAAACCTTTTACTTTTCTACTTAATAAATAATTTTTTATAATATTTACATGACATTCATAAAAGGAAATTTTTAATAACTTTATTAGGATAGAGGGAGTATGTTGACTATGTCACCATATGCAAGATATTCTTAAATTCCCTCAATTGCAAAAAGAGAATTATACGTATAATATTATAGTCTTGGAAAACAAGAATTGATAAATTTTACATAGCTAAGCAGGACTTATAAGTTGTAACTTTATACTGTCAATTTTAAGAATATTTCCTTCCTTTATGCATCTATATTATCAATTTTTAGCCAATTCAATTTTTTTTTTGGTTTTTGGTTTTTGAATAAAGACCCCTTTTGCTATTAGCAAGCCCAGACCTTTGTTATTTCTCCTTGGTTACGCATTTGTTGGCCTAACGTAGTGAACGCCTGATCATTAGCAAATGCGTAAAACGTGCCATTTTCAGTTTCAAGTATCCAATCAAAAAGGGAAAATCTGTCTTTTGAGTTTTGATATTTTCGAGTAAATTCGTCAACTACACACGAGTAAATTTCCCAATTGGCCTAATTGGAGGCCTGGATCGGTGAATCGAGCGTCCTTGATTTTAGCAACTGTCATTGTAGTCAACGGGAGAAAATTGAATCCTTTGCCAGTGAATTAAGCACACTTTTGCTGACTAAAACGTGGTCATGAGGATATTGATTTTGATCTTAAGATCTTTTTTTTTTCTTTTTCTTATGGACATTCATCTTAAAACTCAAATAATTTTGGTTGGTGAATGCTTTCTGTTATAGGCTTAAAGATAAAAATTAATATTTGAACAAAAAAAGATAAAAATTAATTTTGCTATACTCTTTGTAATTTTTGGGTAGGCAAAAGATAAAAATATAAAAAAAATCAAACCAAGTTTAAAATCAAGTTTCGATGTATATTATATACATATTTTTTGGATAATAATGTAAATATTTTTGAAGGGGAGCTTTGGAGCAACGGTAAGATTGTCTCCGTGTAATCAAAAGGTTACGGGTTTGAATCGTGGAATCAGCCACTGACAAAGTCAGGTTAAGCTATCTACAGTTCACCCCTTGAGGTAAGGCTTTTCCCCAGACTCTGCGTGAATGCGAGATGTTTGTGTACCGGACTGTCATTTTTAATGTAAATATTTTTATTGCCACAAAAACTCTCCTCCTAAGCATGGGAGGGGAAGTACGTCATATATATTGGCACTAACTACAAACATGCTGCTTACAGTTGACAAACTTGTGGCTAACTCTGGCTAGCTAAGTAAATGTAATGTTTGCTAACTGGAAGCAGCATGTTCGTAGTTAGTGCTAATATATACGACTTAGCTAGCCAGGAGGGGAATATCGTTTGCTATTGTCTCGAGAGATTGCTTCATACCTTGAAACAGTCTCTGGTTCCTCTCAGCCCAGATGCTATAGATTAGGAGTTCTCGAAGAATCTTGATGTTTTATTAGGAGTTGTCGAGCCCAGCCAGGAATGCATCTGGTTCAGTGTCCTCTTTGCTTCAAAGTAACAATCGAGCCATGACATCCAACTATATATCTCTCACAGCAGCAGTGAACTCACATTAATGAAACAAGAGATGATCAGCTGACTCTGTTTCAGCATTGCAAATCTTGCATTGGGTGTCAATTTCTCCTTGCAAAGTTCCTTCGTATACCAGCAAATGACCGTACATTATATTGTTGAGTTGGTCGACACAAAGTTATCTTTTTTTTTTTGGGTTGGGTGGCCCGGGGGGGGGGGGGCAATAAAGCATGCTACATGTCTTTCTTATTCTACTACTACTAGTATTAAAACTCTTGTTTATAAGAATGTGGGTGCTTATAGTTAAAATGGATTGGAGAGTTGTTATTAACATAAGTATCGAAATTTCATATAGCCTACCTGGACAATGATGCTTCTCTTTACCTTCCAAAAAAAATCATTTTACGGAAATCAATATATGTACTTTAAGTCTGGTTAACAATATAAACTAATTAATAATAAATTATAAGAAACAATGAGATTCAAAAGCTAATTGGAAGGAGTAGTAAATCACTAGTAATGAAGGGTACACAATTGTCAATTACAAAGTTGTATAAAAGAGCGTTATTTAGTATGTCAATAATATTCAAATTATATATTATGAAATGTAATGCTAACCCACATTTTCATTTTTTTTCACTTTTTTTATATTTCATGTCAATAATATCCAAATTATATATCATGAAAACATTTCAGCTATGGATATGAAATACGTCGACACTCGTTTTCAAATCAGTGTCCGGCGTGGCATGCTTTGTATAAGACTTTAACAGGCAGTAATCAGAGTAGGGAAATGATTTTAGCAAAAGCATGAAAGGCTAGGAAGTGTGGGATTGATTGATTATACATTACAAATGAAAAAAAAAAGTAGGGACATATCGTAAAAGATACGGACAATCGCCTAACTATCTATCAAGAATCTGTCAATTTTTGGGACAGCGGTCTCACAAGAATTGTATAGCTAGCTAGCCAACGTAGGGGGGCACCAATGAATTGACTCCTACGACTTACTTGTACATAACCTTTGCTTCTTATCACACTTCATTTTCGGATTCTCCATTATTCATTTCTCTGCTTTTGGTCTTTTTATGTATGAAGATATGTCTCTCATGCTACATTGCTACTCCATGAGTGTAACTTTCTCACTATGCTTGTCACTATGTCATATTTCTTATTTTAGAAGTGTCGGGTATATTTTTTTGGGAGCATCTGACTTCTTCGATTATTTTGGATTATTTGCTTCATTCTTTGTAGGATAGAGTATCTGAAATCTAATATCTGATGAGGATACTTTTATAGAGTATTGTCAAGGTATAAAATTTATTTTTGACCCTCTAATTATCAATTTAAATTTTTGATTGAGTTAATTCTTATATATGATAGTAGATGTTTATGAACAAGAAGGATTGGGTTCGAATCTTTGTACATCTCTTACTAATTAATTGTGCAAGGTCAGAAAAGCCTTTATAAGATTCACACTTCAAGTGTAAATGACATTCACATTAAAGGGTGTGTTAGAGTATGAATCACAATTGAGCCTTACCAATTTTATAAGAGAATAAATTGGTGAAAAATCACAATTGAGATCTTCTTATACATATGGTGAGATTTGAGACCAGCTGCTTAATATATGAAAAGTGAGAAGTATTAGAACCTACCTTCATAGTGTAAAAGATAGCATTTCACTAGGCCATCCATTCATAGTATAAAACAAACAACTCTTATCCACTTTTACCCACTTCTTTATACTCCTACCCACTCTCACCCATTTCTTCTCACTCCTACCCATTTACACTTGCAATATACCAATGAAAAGTACGTGGCCTTAGGAGTTTCATAAGCTTATTGCTTATTTGTCTGTAATTTGGATAGCTGAAAAATGCAAGTTTTGACTATTTTTTCTACTTCGATTATACGGACTAAAACAAAGTGCTTCTCTAATTAAACTTTCTATACTCCATTTGTATAGAGTAGTACGTAGTCTATGATTTTTAAATCTAGATTCAATCGAAACCAATCTCCCTATAATTTTGCAATTCAGAGGTAAGACTGTTACATCAGACCTTTCACACCCCACCTAGTGGCGAGATTTTTAAAGTATTGGGGTATTGGATGAGCTTATTGCTTGCTGTTCTTTTTGACGTTTCCCATCACTCCTCTTCACTAGCAACTCAATTGTTCCACTGATCTTCCCCATCTATCACTAAAACTTGAATCCGATACCTTACCTAAGGGGAACAAATATCGAACCACTTGGACCAACCTATAATATTATAAATGATATCGTACGCTTTCTCAGTGTGACCAGGGACAAAAGATACCATATGGTTTTGTTGTCATCATTTTAAGGTTTTTGACACGATACCCATCTAGTTTACAACTTTTTGTGGAGAAATTTCGTGTTCAAGTGCAAGTTGTCGCATTAGAAGTTGAAAATATATGAAAATGAATTGACTTTAACTGAAGCCAATTACTTTCCATTGTTTGATCCCAATCTCAGCTAATTTAAGTTACTCTTCTTAACTAATTTTTATTTTATACAAGTATGGAACACTTTTGAAGTTTGTATATTAGATGCAATTAAAATAATATTCGAAATCTCAAAATTATATTGAACGATCCAAACTCAAATTGATTTGCAACTGAAAACAAGCTAATTGAATTTTACCTAAAATAAGAGTTGAGCTGTTGAAATTAATTGGAATTAGCCCAAATTTTTTAAAAAATTTATTTACAAAACTAGTTTATTAAATCAATTATTAATAAATTTGAAGTTAACATAAATCAAGACTAACTTGAACCAAAGTTGGATCAAATAAGAATCTTATCGATGCCGATATAGTGACAGTATAAAGTTAAACCAAAAACCTATTTACTAGAATTTGTAGCCAGTCAGCTGCAGGGGTTCAAGGATTGAAGTCCGAATTACGGGAGCTTGTCCTATCCATGTATAGGAAGGTTGATCAACTTTCCTTCTGGCTTCCTTAGCTTATTTGATCGGGCTAAAGATCGAGATTCTTTCCATTTTGAAAGAACCAAATGGTTTCTTTTACTAGCCTTTGCCTTTGCCTTGGCCATTGGCATTTATCTCTTCATCTGCCCAGACAAAGGAGCTTGACAATTCTGCCCAAACCAAGGACCATAAGAAGCTTTGTTTGAGGAACCAGAGGTATGAGCACCTTCATTGGCTTTCATTGAGAATTTGCTTTCCAACATTATTGTTTTGCAATTGCATGATGAATTTGCTTCTTTTAGTAATGTGGTTGACACTTATATTCCTGATAAAGTTGCTAGAAAAAGTGCGAGGATGTTTGGATTTGTTAGATTTAAATTTAGGGAGAATGGTGAAAAGGCTATTCAATCGATATGAGGGAATTTGGCTAGTGTCAATTCGGCCAAGTTCCAAAACAGAAATTGTCAAGGGCATTGCACTAGAAACAATCTCTCTAAGTAGATTTGGGTTCCAAAACGAAGGGATGTTGATGATATTGCTTTTGTGAGTAAAGAAGTTGTTCATTTGAATGAGGCAATGGTGCTCGAAATTCAGCGGATGTAATGGCGGAAATTGTGAGAATATCGTAGAAAATTGGTCTGCAAATATCTCGATTAATGTTGAGAACGACCAATCTGATGCGGATTGTGATGATCATCATGCTTGATCTTATACTAGTAGTATAATTTCTCAGCTTATAGGAATTAGAAAGAGTCGCCCTACTTATATTGACAACCTACCAAACTCCAAAAAAATCTCTTAAAACTTGCATTCTCAGCGGGTTTTTGACAAATGATGTTGAGGAGGAGTTTGAACGCTCCACTACTCACGCTCATGTTATTTCAAGAGAAGTACTGATTTGAGTCTCATTTCTAAAAAATTATATAAGAAATTTCTAGATAAGATTTTCCTACATCTATATAAATTGCTCGAAAAAGCTTAAAATTGGGTAGATAATTGACTGTTTATATTATAGGAAATAAAAGTCCAATCATTTAAAAAAAAAACACTAACTCGTATATATCAATGAAAGGAACTCGGCTTTGAATAAACAATGTTTGGCGTCAATTGATGATTAATGAAAATTTTAATAGCAACACGTAGGGCTAATTTCCCAGTCCAAGTCATATGTGTGCAATGAATGTAGAGCGTGGGACGGAAAGAGCAATGCAAAGACGTCATTGATTGCGTCAAGCGGGAGAATCAAATGACAAAATTGCCCTCTAAAGTAAGATACTGATCAGAAAGGGTAAAACTAAAAGTGGGGCTCAGAAAGCGATGAGATTAATTGTCAGGTTGCCAGTACACCACGGGTCGGTCAGATCAGTCCACGTGCTTTTCACGAGAAGGATTTGACATTTATTTATCTCAAAAGCATGAGGGCATTTTCGGAAACTCATAAATTTCTCTCTCTCTTCTTGCCCGCCCTAGCTAGTAGCTACTATCTAGCTAGAAACTCGGGAAGACTTCTGGGAAAGCAAAGGGATAACCATAAATAGTACACTGCATCACATAATAGATTTGGAGACCGACCCGTGGACCAATGAAATGAGAGATTATGATCTGAAATTTCCAGGTTCGTCACGCTTTGAGGATGTGTCAGTGCTTTGTTTGATAGGGTTTTGGGGATAATGATAGGAACCTATATTAAATCAAAAAAGAAATTTAAAGAATTATTTGTGTTTTGTTTTTAATGATGATTGGTGTTTTAATAAATAAATAAAATCTGAGTTTAAGTTATCTGCCAAATTTTCTGCACAACCGCCAAGCTGTTGCTGCTCTGCGTCTACACCGGCTAATTACGTTGTTACACCTCGCCAGTATTTGATATTTCCACTATCTTTCACTTTCTGCCCTGTCCTTTTTGAAAAAAGTATATTTCTTAGGGTAGGGAGCCCACAAAGTAGGAACACTTAGGGTAGGGAGTACGAAAGGGCCCATAAGATTTTAATTTTTTTTGTAAGATTAGAATTTTTAGTACGGTAAGTTTTAAGATAAATAATTGACATTGATATAAATAAGTTAAAAATAAAAAAATTAGTTTTATTTCATAGTTATACCAAATACATGATATCAAAGAATTAAAGATTATTTCATTTCTTTTGATTTTAAATTTTATTTTATTCTATTCTACTTCTATTAAACTAAATAGGCCCTTATATTATTATTGATGCAGTGCAAGTTACTTTGATTAAAAGGATTTGGTCAAATTTACTGTTTAATTTGTAAAGTTGCTTTGACAAGTCACCAAAGGACCGTGAGTAAATTACAAGTACATTCCCAGGTGGGGTTCGAGCATTTAAGTATTTATTGTTGAATTCAATCTCCAACCTAAAAGTTGTGTGAAGAAATCTTGGTGAAATTTACTAGTTCTGTCTTGTTCTATTCAGGTAATGACCATTTTTTAATATTTTATTTTCAATTGATTTTGGAAGAGGCAGAAGAGTTTTAGTATTAACAAAGAAGGAAGGATTTTATTTTGAGACTTTTATCAAAAAATTGTTTTTGTAGATGAACATAGTATAAACTAAGATTCCTTCTTCCAATAATGTCCCAATACCTTCTAAAAAGAAAATCTCACATCAAAATATTTCTTATAGTTACTCTTCAACCTTCATGAATAATCAACTCAATATACTAAAGTAGTTGCCAAAACTCTGCACGTAGGGTGCATTTGCCCTCACGCGCTCACACACGCACACTCTCACACACACATATAGGGGGCTACTCCAATAGGATGAGCTTATCTATAGGCTGAATAGGATGATGCAATTGTAACCGTTAGATCTGAATTAACGGACACGATTTGATGAAAGTCACATGACCTTTATTTCGCTGTTCACTCTCTCTCTCTCTCTTCCTTGAAATTTTGTTCAGTTTCTTCTTCTCTCTTTCCTCACTCTCAGTTTCCTCGAGATCTCAAATTTTGTGCAAAGCTTCCACGAATGGTGCAGTGTTTGCTCTGTGATGTGAATTTCATCCCAAGGATTGGCGTTTGCGGCTTCTTTTTGGTAATTTGCTGCGAGTTGTTCATGTTTTTCGCTTTTTTAGCGTTTACTTGATTGATTTTGTATTTGTTTGACTAATTTGGCTTATTTTTAGGTGTGGATCGACGTCTTAAGTAAAATCTAAGGTTTATAGCTAAGTTTTACTGCATTTTTTGCTATTATGTGATCAATTTTTCGCTATTATCTAAAATGTCTCCATTTGTTGATTTAAATGTCCCAGATTTTACAGCTTAATTTACGATATTGAATGTCAATTTGTTGTTTTTGCGTTTTTTCTGAAACTAGTTTTATAATTAGTGATCACGACATATGTAAATAGTAATCAATAGGAGTAATCTTTGTGATCATCTAAATAGTTCTGTATTTTTCTTCTCTAATTATTTGTAAGTCTGACCTACTATATTTGTATGGGGCTAGTGATTAATAGGAGTTTATTTTTATTTGCGTTGTTTGTGATCAATGGACATTTTACTAGTGATCTATAGTTTTGTTATTAGTGATTGCTAGGGATGAGATTAGTGATCTATTGAATACATGTTTAGTTTTTGGGCAATTCCTTGTATAATTTAACTTTTGTATTGTTGGTGATCAACGGATATGTTATTAGTGATCAATGGGTTTGTAAATGACTTGAAAAAATGTTAATTATTTTGCAATTGTTGTTGGAATTTATTACATTTGATGTTGGTGATCAATAGACATGTAATTAGTGATCAATAGTTTTCTAATTAGTGATCGTTTGTCATATAATTAGTGATCTCTCAGATAAATATTTCGTTTTTATGCAATTGCTTCTGCAACTTAGTTCTTGTGCCCTTGGTGTTCAACATACATGTTGTTAGTGATCCTTAAATTTTGTGATCTCTTGAATAAGTGTTCGATCAGTTATTTGGAGCAACTTTTAGAACTTCACGCTTTTGTTGTTGGTGATTAATAGAGCTATTATTAGTGATATATAGATTATTGATTGGTGATCAATTCGTATAGAGTAGTGATCTCTTGATTTTTTTTTCTTTATTTCATTTTCTTTTGTTTTGTTTGTTTGAAATGTTAGTATAATGACCAACCAAACTTTCAATAAGGATTCTCGATTCTCAAGAAGATCCTGGGGCTAGAATTCAAACTAACGAAAGGCAGTCACGAATGATTTACGTCCTCTCCTATGACACTTGCTTGTTTTGATGGTTAAGAATACTCAGCTTACTTTATTTTGTTGCCATTTTGTAGCGGACGAGAATTATTTAAAACTTTGTAATTGACAATTATACTTTTGAAGATTATATAACATTTTATTACTTCTAGGTTTATCCAAATCCATCATTGCACTCAATTTAGAGAGATATAAAGAATGATCATCAAACATACCTCTGCTGATCAGCGACAATATTACTATTGATCACCAAGCTATTTCTCATTGTCACCAAAAAGCAATACTAACAATCAACAAATAATCACCTATTAATCAGTAATCAACTATAAATAAGAACATGTTGATTACTGTGAAAATATTTAATGATCACCAAAAACAATTCTAGCGATCGCTAAATATAGCTCTAATGATCACCACAACTAGACCTATTGATAGCCAATAGGTATCAGTGTTTATAAGAACATATGATGTCATTTTGATGAGAGTTAATCCCAAATACAACAAATAAAAAGCTCATACAACTACACTAAAGAATATGTTTCATCAAAAATCAACACATTTATTATGCCACCATAAGAACATATTGTGATCACCAAAGATAATTCTAATGATAAAAAAGACTACAACTGTTGATCACCAAATGATATCTTTTATAAAAACATTTATTATGATGGTTGATGAGAATAAAACACAAACACAATAGAGTAAAGGTCTTCCAAAATATCATTTAGAATATGTTTGGCAAAAAACTAACATATTTATGTTGAACATTGTAAATAATATAGCGATCACCAAAGACAGCTGTAATGATCGCCAAACAGAGCTGTAACGATCACCATAAGTAGAAATGTTGATCACCAATTGATATCATTAATAGAAACATATACTATAATCCCTCATGAGGATAAACTACAAATACAACAAACTAAAACTCATCAAATGATCCCTCAAACTTTTTTTCATGGAAAACTAACATGTTTATGGTGATCACCACAAAAGATCTGTGATCACCAAACACAGTTCTAATGATCACCAAAACATGTACAATTGATTACCAAATTAGTTTCTAAGTGAGAACATATATTATGACTTGGCGAATGCATTCTCACCTATCATCAGTTGATCACCAAAAGGAACACTAATGATAACTAAAACCAATCCTACT
>JACYFF010002017.1:56152468-56166114 GCA_017589665.1 Selenicereus undatus
CACATATATATATATATATATATATATATATAACTGAATAGATTGATCTAAAATTGACAAGCATCACATTATTAATGACCTTTTTTCCCTAATTTGAAGTTGCCTAATTATTAGATATTAGTTCTAAATAAAATAATAATAATAATAATAATGAACATTTAGTGCATGTTTTAATAAAAACAAGTCTTAAAAGCAAAAATAATTTTAAAATTAAATTCAGTTTGTAAATATTAATAACTATGGATTTTCACACTCCATTATTTATAGGGTTTGAGAAGTCAAAAATGATTTTTCTATATAATAAACTAAGAATGAAACTATTAATGTTTTGTGCAATTATTTTAGTGATTACAAACATTTTATGAGGATAATAATGGTGACAAAGTCAACTAAAATTAATACAGTTATAACAACAATATTAATGTAGGTAGAGGCACTAAAAAGGTATAAATACACAATATACTAACAACAACAAAGTAATACATAATTATTGTATATACATGGAAATCCAAACCATATAAGAAACATAAGATGTTTTATAAGTTAAAAATATATTAGTATTACTAATATTACCTTAGAAAGATGATAATGCAACGAAACTTCAATATATACTCGTGCGAAGCACATAATGCACTCTAATTATGTTGTAATTAAGAGAATTCTCTTGTGATTAAAGAAAGCCTAATGGGGAGAAACAATACGTATAATGTCATTATAATGGGGGATTAAAGATAGATAAGTGGGAACATGACCACGTGGCATGTGATTAATATTTAATAGCAAGGCTGAAAGAGAATGGTTTGATGCAGAGCTGGAAAAGCTTGCCCAATACGATAACATTAGGGATGAAAGTTACACTCGAATTCAAAAAATCCGTCCCGAACCCACATCATTTATAACGGGTATGAGCACGAAAAATTGAGAAAAAATAGGTATGGGATGGGTACACTAAAAACGGGTATGGGTCTAGGTATGGGTATCACCTGCCCTATACCCTTACCTGCCCCATACCCAAATTTTTTTTTTGGAAGTAAATAAATTGTTCAGTAGAGTTTTGAGTTTTAAACATTGGTGATTTATTTTTTTTAAAAAAAACTCCATACCGCAACATATCCCCAATTATGCAATGCTTCCATTTGTGTTGCTCATTTACTATGCCGATACATCAAGTCACGTAACTCGCGACTCACAAACCTAAAATTCTAGCTCATTTGTTGTATCTCTCATTCTCTTATTTCAGTCATTTTTAGAATGTAATTTTTTATTTATGAGTTAAGTATGAAATATTGAATCTAATGGGTATTGTATTTCTTTAGAATATTTTGCCTAGTTGAATTTAGTTTATGAATTTCTTTAGGTAAAAGAAATTATCGTACTCAATGAGTATTATATTGTAATATATGTATATACTCCAATAAAATCCGAAAAACCCGATAGGTATGGGTATGTCATATGTGGATAGATTTTGAAAACCCGATAGGTATGAGTATGAGTATAAAGATGACTTTTAAAAATGGGTATGGGTGCGGGTGTAACTCCACCCGCCCCGTACCCTCCTCACGTCCATCCTTAATAACACAATACGAATCTAACTTGAAGTTACTAACAATAACACAAACCCAACCTGAACCGATTTCAACTCGAAGTCGATACGATTTGACAGTTTAGCATGAACTTATTAGTTTTTAATTTTAAACAAATCTAAACTATTTTTAACAGCGATATAAAACTAGCCAATTTATTAAATGGATCTACCCGAACTAACCTATTTCCAAGCTATAGTTTGAGGGGCACAGCACAGTGAAGAAGATATTCTAAAGTATAATGGAGGCAGAGGACCCCACGAAGGATGGGTGATGATGGCAAAAAGGTGATAGGGACGTCGCAATTAGGGATTGTCCCTTTGTGCCGTGCAATTTGCGGATGCATCATGTGGAGTTTGAATGCCTTGGATCCCCCTTTGGCCTCTTCCATCCTTCCATTTTTACGCCGCCTCTCTCAGCACCAGATTCAATTATTAGAATAATCCATTCATGTTCTGCTCGGGCTAAGTTTAAGGTTTATTTAATTATATTTATATATTAACAACTGGTTTAGTGAATTTGTTTTAGAATATGAGTAGTGTAAAATGATAAACGTCTTATTATAAAATACCTCTTAAATATAATATTAAAATATAAAATGCAAATTTTATTGAACTTGAGTTCATTGACATTTACGTTCGGTAAATTGAAATTTGTCCTCTTTTGTATTACTATACAAATTTGATTATCAATTGTTCAAGTTAGATAATTGAAGCGAAGCAATTAAAAAAAAGAAAAAAACCCTCAAATTCAAAGACTTTGTCTAGCTGAAAAGGATTTAAAGAAAGAAGTGATGCATAATAATCCTTTAATATTGAAAGTTAATATTCATGTTGTCCTTTAATTTCTATTTAAAGTTTGACAAAATTATTAGGAGATTAACATTATAGGACAAAGAAAATAGGCTTAAACACATATTTAATTTGCATTCATAAAAGAAGAAGCACATTTAAATCTCACTGTGGGTTAAGGTAGTGTAGAACTAAAGGCTGTATACCTTAAAGATCGAAGGGAATCCCTCCTTCCCACCTATTCCTCCTTTGTTGTCAACCTGCCATTGCTAGTTTATCCAATGAGTGTTTCGGCTCCTAGTTAGGTCATTCCATGGATCTCCTCCATTAATGGGGAGGAGGGATGGGGATGGGAAAGGGGAAGGGGAAGGGGGAGAAGTTGCTAATATTTCGTCCATATTAATTATGATGTGAAATTAGGCCTTGAATAATAAACAAGTTACATATATATATAAGTCAAGTAAGATATCAATTCAAAATCAATTAGTGATAGATGAAATGACCCACAAGCTTATATACATGCTCAAGGCTTCTCAAATTGTCAATATAAGATAACCGCACTTTTCATAACTCTGACATTTGATACGGACTTAACTAAGGAAGAATACATTGTTTAGTGCTCTTGAGGAGATCCTTTGCATGAATTGCATGCCATGTAAGTTGGGTAATTACTTAGCTTGGCAAAGTTAGTACCTAATTAGTCTTTAAGGAGGGCTATTTATTAATTTATTAATTTTATGCATATTAGTGCATGTATATCTATGTGTAGCATATGTGAATGACTCTTTTCATGAACCTAATTATTGTCGTATCAAAGTTTAATGAGTTAGAGAACAAATTATATTGTATTTCTCGAAAGTTGTAATTCCTTTTTCTTTTTGTTTTTTTAATTCTTTAAATCCTCCAAATTTTCCCTTTCATCTAATTGTCTATGAAAATGTAGGTGGCAGCCTATTAGATATTGGTCGAAATAATTATTGAATAATTGTTGGACCGATTAGGCGAGTCAAATCATCTTAGAGAGGGGTGAATAATGTGAATATCAGGGTCACAAAATAATCAAAATAGAAATGCAGAAAAATAAATGTGGACAAAACACACTATTTTATAGAGTTCGGCCACGCCTAGTCCTCTACCTATGGGCACCCCTCGTCAATGGGATGTTGAACCTTTTTTCTTTTCTTAGGTTGATCAATTACACACGATTCACTAATTACATTACATACGAGTTGACTCTACAACTTTAGGTGTCTTAACGTACGCTTTGCTCCTTAACCGTATTTGGGTAGCCGACCCTCCAACTAACCAATCTAACCCAATACAGAGAAAGATAATGAGATTCACTTTATAACAAGAGTAAATAAACACAATAGATATGCCAATATAATCTCGATGTATCAAGTTCTCTCAACGTTCCTTCTTGGTTTGCAAGTTTAGCTCCCTTTCTTCTATCATCTTCAGCTGCAATACTTTCTTATTTATAGGCAATGATGTTGGAGAGGTTAAGGAATTATTAGGAAGGTAACCGTTGTATCAAAAAAGGAAGGCTGATCTTCAATATCATTTCAAGGCCTTGAAGTCCGTATTTCAAGTCCTTGAAATTTGCAGCTTTGTTCAATGTTTACTCGTTGATTTTCAACGACTAATTACCTTATTTTGAGCTGAAGATTTTGCCAGGAAGATTATTTATAAGCTAATTTTTAGCAGCACAATCTTTCGAATTGTAAGCTCAAGAGATCTTATCATGATTAGGCGAATCTTGACAGTTTCAAAGATATTGACATATAAAGAATCATCACATTATCTCAAGATTTAATATTCAAATTTGAACATAAAGATCACATATTCAAATTTAAATACTAAACTATCTCTAAGATAAAATCAATGATGTCAACATGTACTTATAATCATAACATATTTAAATAATAGAAACACTAAAGTTTGTCCAAATATAACGTGATAAGTATACCAATAGACCAACTCATTTTTATCATTTATCAAAACATATTAGTAAAATATATTGTAAGCTTAAGGAAGCTAACAAAGAACAAGAGAGTTATTTTACCTCAAACTCTTTGAACCAATCAATTAACCAAACAAACTCAAAGTTAGGTTGTGATGCCATAGATTCTCATTTCCAAATGAATAACTAATTTTTTGCTTAAGCCTAATCACTACATAAGGTCTATGCTTTCCAAGTTGACTTATAAATGGGCTTAGCAAATACAAAGTGCCTGTCTAGGTCATGTGATTAAAGTTTTATTAAGCCTAATGTCAAGCCTAACCCAAAATAATGACCAATACTGGTCCAAACCTGGATCCAATTAAGACCCACACACTATGATTATATTCTCTCAAACAGTAATTGTTTGCCTAAATGGTAATGGAGAATAAGACCTCACATTGCCCCACCTAACTTGTCTTCTTATTGGTTGGCTTGAAGAGTTTCTAGAATAAAATCTCCATGCCAATCTTCTATAGGGATAGAACAAAATCTCCATGCCAATCTTCTATAGGGATAGAATAAAATCTCCATGCCAATATTTTACTTTATAATGTATAAATAGTTAGTAACACAAACGTCCATGTAAAAGTGATTCAATTAGATATTTGATAATGGCTTTTAAACATTATCAATTTTATATTAACTGACACTCACTTTTCATCTATTTTACTGAAAGCCACTAAATTCTTCTGTTGCATCAAGGATTGATAGATATCCTCCTACTCTTTCACCTCCCCAACCTTCTCTTCTTGACCATAACATAATTTTGGTGCTCAACTCATCCAATTGGCCACAAACGAAAGCTGAGTTTCTAAGCCCGCAATGTTCCAGGTAACATGCACATGGAAAAGAGCCCACTCCATCTTCCTACTCTCGCCAACAGCCCAACCTCTTGGCAAAAATTTTGATTTCTATCCTTGATTTTCTAGTCACTTGATAGGAGAGTTTGCCTTTCAAACTTCCTGTTCATTACTAATAACTATCTCTAGTTGTGACTTTAATGTTGTTGTTAGAATGTTAGGGAACCAAATTTTCTATAGATAGGAGTATTGATTAAAACATTCTAGTTGCAATGATTTGATGGATGTGGAGTATTGTGTGATAAGAAAATTCGTATAGAATAGAAAGGAAAAGTTTATCATATAGTAGTTAGATTAGTTTTGTTATATGGTTCAAAGTGTTTGCCAATCAAGAAGACTCAAGCCTGAGGTTGATGGTGGCAGAGAAGAGAATGATTCGATGGATACATGGATATACGAGACTGGATAAAATTAGGAATGAAGTAATTAAAGAGAAGACAGGAGTTGCACTCACAGAAGACAAGATGAGGGAGACTAGACAAAAATGGTTTTGTCGTGTTAAGAGAAGGAGTGAGAATGCAACAATGAGGAGGCATGAGGCGATGAACCTTTCAGGGTGTAGAAGAGGTAGAGGATGGCTAAAGAAAAGTTGGAACGCGATGATTAAAAATATTTGAAGTTTATAGGTCTAATAGAGGACATGACCTAGGATAGAAGTTTGTGGAGATATAAGACTAAGGTTGCAGATCATACGTAGCATGTGTCTAGTTCTTCATTTGGCTTTTGTTTGAGCAATAATTGTTGTTATGTTGTACTGAGCATTATTTTTTCTTGCGTGTGACGCAATCCTGTAGGCTAGTAGGTTGATCTCCATAGAGCTATTATTATCGTGCCTCTTACTGATTGAGTAGCACCTTCGTCGCATTTGTGGTATCACCCCCTGCGTCTGATAATTTGAATGTAGATTGCTTTTGGCCGGACTAATAGTATGTCACCACTTCTTATTTAAGGTACGCATAATTCTTACCCAATTTTGTTGTTCATGTTAATGTATGTTTTTTTAATAATTAGGTGTTGTGTTTGCTAAATTAGTTTACCAATTGATTTTCAACTTCTAAATATCTTCTTAAAACTTTTTATGTGGGTCTATTGAAGACGATCTCTCTACAAGTAATCATGTGCATATAAATAAGATTGTTTATACATAGATCTCTCCAGATCTGCAAAAGCGGAACCAACACTGAGAATTATTATTGTTGTTATTGTTATTCTAGTTTGCAATTCAATAGTGGATAACTTTAAGTAATCGATAATATAGGTAGTAGCATCATGAAAAATATTAATTTGTAGATTCTCAGCCATGACATAGGAAAGTTATAAGTCGAAGAGGAGTTGGCCTGGTGGCCAACACTCCACGTGTCCTCCCCCCACCTGGGTTCAAACCTAGGGGGCATAATTCTGCTTAATTCTACTTTTGTGCAATTGTGTATGGGAGGTTTGCAGGTCTGGGCTTTAGTCTGGGTTTTGACATTTCCCTTCCCCTAACCCGTTCAGGTCCATTGGGTACTCCTGAGATAGGGGCCCAGTGGGCTTGGTCCGCTTACCCTTCTAAAAAAAAAAAGGAAAGTTATAAGATTATAATCCTTTCTCCAACCCTCATGTAGTATATGAGATAAACCAATAAACTCAAATCAAACCATCAAATGGATCCCCCCCCCCCAAAAGACCAAATCCGTACCATTCAACTTCAAGAACAAATGAAAAAAGGAAGACAATGGTAAAAAAAATTTGGTGTTGAATCTACAATAATTTTATGATGACTTCAAATACTCATGAAAGAAGAGCTTAATTTATTTATGCATAATTACTTGTTGCATACATAACGACTATATTTCTAGGGCTGCAACAGCTTTCTGTAAGTTTATGTCAATAGGAACATGATACCCAAAAGCCATAGAATAATCGTCCATTTCACCCGAAGATGAACTGTTTTGCAATCCCCATTTTCTAGCAAGCTCGTAATCTTCACCAATATTTGTTAGAAGCTCCAAAACCTACATAGATATACAAGAATTTTAACTTGATTCAACGTAGTAGTGGTAAGGACCTAATATAAACAATGTCAAAATAAAGTTCGTAAAGATTTGGATGAGCACATATAATCTTACTTCTGAGAATCAACAATTAAACTGTTTCCGTATTTTGAAATTCTAGATTTCTCAAATAAGGAATGTACCTCGGTCATTGATGGACGCCATGCAGAAGATTGTCTAACGCAACAAGAAGCTGTGTGTACAACTTTGTACACTTGGTCTGCATCATACTTGCTACCTAGTCTTGGATCAACTAGCTCTGAAATTTTCCCGCTCTCCATTAATGGCATGGCCTAAATACCATATGCACAGTTTTCATTCCAAAATTAGGAGAAATCGAGTATGAACAATCCAACAATATCCAATTGCTTTGATATGTTCATTTAGATCTGACAAATGATGTCATTTTGATTTGATCAATTCTGGGTTCACCTTGGATTACTCGAGTCTAGAAAACAATTAGTTATACGTTAATTTTCCTCGGTCTATGTATCGAACTATTGACCATGTTGCATTAGGCTACAATTAGCTTAGCTTAAAAGTTAAGCATACATTACCCATAGTAGAAGGCTTTGTTTGGAAGAATCAACAGGTCTTCGGCCTGTAACAATTTCTAGGAGGAGAATGCCAAATGCAAAGACATCAGTCTTCTCATCAACAATTCCATGCATGAAGTACTCTGGAGCTAAGTATCCAAATGTGCCCTCAATAGGTAATATTGCATGATTTGTGCCCTTGTTAGGAAGCCATTTTGCAAGCCCAAAATCTGTAATCTTAAGTACCCACCAACCCCACAAAAAATAAAAACAAAAAAACAAAAAAGGGGGAGAAAACCAATTAGATTCAAATCTGTCAAAATCTAATTAACTAGAGAGAGAAAGAAGAGAGAGAAAATGCATGGGTTGGAGTCATACTTGGGGTTCATAATCTGGGCCAAGCAGCACATTGGAGGCTTTGATGTCTCGGTGGATGATCCGGTGCTTGCAACATTTGTGTAGATAATGAAGTCCTCTTGCTACCCCCAATGCTATTTTATACCTTACTTCCCATTCTAGTGATTTGCTTGAATTACCTTATAAACAATTAATTAAGTCATTTAGACTATTAAAATTTTTTTGAAGTTAATCACATGCTCAATCTTACATGAAATTAATCATAAAGTCAATTGAACTCATATGGTATGAACTTTCAAGAGAATATTTATTTCTGTAGCGTTAAAAAACTTAGGTCAAATTTAACATCTTTTGAAATTCTAAAATCGGTATTATGTTGGTAAACTATAACAATTATTCAACATGTACGTCATCGATAAACTCGATTTAGGACCCTTTTTTTAAAAAAAAAAAATTGACAATCTAGCCATGATATAAGACAACTTAATTTTGACCTAGATCTGAATTGCCATATCTCGATGGATATAATTGAAGTACTACTTATATTCTTGACAATCTAATTGACAAAACTCGAATAGAATTATATCGACTTAAATATGATGAGTAGACCCAAAATCCAATGATGATCTGCCGACATCCCAAGGGAAACAAAATTACATATTTAGGGCAGACAAAAAGTCAGAGGAATTTGGTAGAGGAGTTGATTACCATGTAGAGCAGTGAAGAGATTGCCATTGGGAATGAATTGGAAAATGAGGTAGAGACCATTTTCAATGCAATATCCAATTACTGAGGCCGTGTTTGGATGGGAAACATGACATATTATCCCCAACTCCACAAGGAACTCCCTTTCTTTGTTGGGGTTAGAATTGTCTTTTGCTAATCTTTTAACTGCTATGCTGTTCCCATCAGTAACATCTCCCCTGTATACCTCTGAGTATCCTCCTTGTCCCACCATGTTATCTGCTAATCCATCAAGTAAATCATTAATTATTTACCAAATCTGATAGAAAAAGGACGAAAAGTTAACTGAACCATTCATGTCGTGTGTGCATGGGTCTAGGTAATTTTGGATAAGTGGAGTTGTCTGATATTAAAATTTTAAGAGGCTATGAACATGTTTATAAGGTAAAGAAATTACTCTATTCACTGCTAATTGATTTTGGCTTAGAAAGTCACTTGATTTACATAAAAAAATTAATGGATAAAGACATTGCAACATCCAAATCGTTCATACTCCTCCCGATGGGCAATATAGGGCATGCAAACTTCAATAGTTCGGGTTCAAGTTGGGTCAGATTGTGACAAATTATCTTACTTGATTTAATAATCAGGTATGAGTCAGTTTGGTTTGGTCTACTCCATTAGGAACAGAAAATGAAAAGAGGGAACCCCCCCCCCCCCACCCACCCACCAAAAAAAAAAAGTCTGATGTACGAAGTTGTTACCCGGGTGGAAATCCTTGGTAGCTCTGGAGATCTCATCAAAGCTAAAGCACCTCAAGGAATGAGGTTGGTGAAGCTTCCCTACTTCATTGGAAGAACTAATCTCATTATTACAGTTCCCCCTTCTACTTGGTGAATTCCTAAGGAAAAATGAGGCCACCCTCATCAATGTTGACTGCTTGTATTTGGCTATCGTTGTCGGGGGCGGTGGTGGTGGTGACTCAGAGTTACTACTGGAGTCGTCAAAGCTTGAGCTATCATCTTCAGTACTTGGAGTAGATTCTCTTTCATCAACTCCTTTTAGAACTGTCCTTGGAGATGTTTTGTCTGATTGATCCTTCAAGGATGAGTCCAACAATTCTTGTTTTTGCAGTTGCCCAATTGAGATGACTGAACAGCCTTTCGGGGCATGTTTGGAGCAATACTTTGTCAATTCCCCTGATCTTGCTCTGTTTTTGCAGGCAGAGCAATACATATTACTAATAAGATTATAGCATACACTCTGAATTATGTTGATGCGTTTGTACCTAAATATATCTTACTTGAATAATTTAATTTTGGTAGAACCAGGACTAACATGATAGATTCGAACTTCAATTGACTTGGATCATACTGAACTTTATCTGTTTGTCAAGTCTGAGTATATGCACGATATGAAATAAGGCCTTTTGGTAAAAAGTTTGTCTACAAGTTGATGGAAGAGGCAAGACTGCGTGCAGTTTAGCCTCTCCATGGTTTGTCAGAGCAAAAGTCATACTGTGTTATTGTTGAGCATAGGGATGACACTAAACTAAATTATGTGTCCTATTGTAATGCTCAGGTAAGTCAGTTGGGAAGGGTTGTTTCCATTGCATCCTATACTTTAAATACTTGGATTTTCTGTAACTCCATAACGAAAGTAGCACATGACAATTTGAACAGGGTAAAAAGAAGAAATGTTCAAAGATAGATACTGGATAAAAAAAACACGACATGAAACTAAATAGATTCCATCGAATATACTTACACATTTGTATTGGATTTTGACCTCCCAAGAACTAGGAATTCCGCTGTCGTTTTCATAGCTTCATCTATCAACCCATCCCCTATGCTTGAACCATACCTTACTCTAGCCTCCAAATGCACCTGAACTCAACAAAACGAATAACATATATGTTAATAGTACTCAATATACATTAATAGAGTGTACATACTATCACTCACAGATTGTTCATGCAAACAACAAGATATATGAATAATTTTGTTGTCTTGTATGAACAATTTCAGATGATATTGCATGCTGATAGAAGTACTGAAGAATCAGATGGAATGTCAAAGCGCGAAATTCAAGGTAGTACAGTACATTATAAAAATGTCAAACCACTACTCGTGGAGGAAAAATTTTCTGAGAACTTGATACCTGTTTAGGTTGGCATGTTTTGGCAAATTCTCCCATGGTAGAAAGTAGAAACGATTTAGCACGACGAAATCGCTTGTAGTCTCTAGACTTTGGTACAAGTTTCTTCGGCTCCTTCCCTACTGTTTAAAATTGACCCAACATTTTGTACAACACATGATCAGCTCAACTACTCCACAATAAGTGCCACAATCACAATCAAAATGGTTTAGCTATGTTCTTTTCAAAATACCTTCATAAGCTAATCAACTCCATTAAAAGTCACACAAACCCATGAAAAAAATAGTAGATTAATTTGTAATTTACTGCATAAATATGTAATTACACTGACCGAGGACATGTAGGGCGACGATGGTGTCGTTGGTATGAGAGAGAATTTTGATGGTCCAAGAGATGAGCTCTTTGGCATCATCTTCATCTAAACAAGTTCCAACTAGTATTGTTGCTGGAGCTGTTGAAGAAGGGACCATAATTTTTGGAGTGGAGTGTTATTCCTTGTTTGGCTGTTTTGATGTTGGTCTTGTCTGGAAATAATACAAGTGCATGAGTGAATATATCAAGTTTCACTATAAGTTGGGAAAAAAGAGAGGGAGTGATGATATGATCAGTTTTGGGAGGTTTAGGTGTAGTGGGGAGGAGTCTGATCACTTTATTGGCTAGCCTACATTTTTTAGTCATTTCATTCTTCTTCAACAAGCATGACACACTTTCTTCTTCCATTTTTTCTTTTCTATAAGGTAGTACTTGGTTGGAAGAAAAAGAGTTTTCCTGAAAAATCATTTTCTGTGGAAAATAGTTTTCCAAGGAAAATTGATTTTCATGGCACATTTTCTGTTGCTTGGTATAAGATAAATCATTTTTCATGAAAAAGAGGAAAACATCAACTGAATTATTTAAACAACGAAAATATTGACTAAATCGTCGGGTAGAGATAAATATTGACCAAATGAAAGAACTTTGACTTAAAATTCATAATGGAGAGTCTTTTAATGCTTCCTATCGGATAATTAAGTTTCGATCTAAACCGTTGAAATTATTTTAATGATAAAAAACATCAACTGAATTGTTTAAGGGGTAACAAATATCGATTGAATTATCGAGGTGGATAAAAATATTTACCAAATGAAGGAATGTCGTGCTTAAGATCTGGATTTGAGCATATTTTAATCTAGCCTATCCGATGATGAAGTTTTGATCCAAACTATTAAAATTATTCTAGTGGTGAAAAATATCCATTACACTGTTTAAGGGGCGAAAAATATCAATTGATTATCGTTGTAAAAAAAAAATTATTGAACAAATGAAATACTATTAAGCTCAAAATCTAAATTTGAGCCTATTTTAATATTTTCTGTCTAATGACCAAGTTTCAATCCAAATTGTTAGAATTATTTTAGTGGCAAGTCGACTAAATTGTTTTTGTAACAAAAAGTGTCGATTAAGTTGTCGTGGTGGAGATAAATATTGATTAAATGAAAGAAATTTGAATTGAAAATTTAGATTTGAGTTTATTTTAATCTTTTTCCATTGGATGGTCAAGTTTTAATCCAAACTGTTGAAATCGAATTTTGTACCTAAATTTCAGATGACCATATCATTAAAGAGTTGAATGAAGAAAATCAACTTCTCATCTTCTTAAAAAGGAAATCATTTTCCTCCATTGGGGGAAAAATCATTTTCTTTGAAAAATAGTTTTGCATCCTTTATTGCGCCAAACAACGGAAAATTGGAAAACTGTTTTCCAGGAAAATCAGTTCTCCCCAACCAAACACTACCTAAAAAGAAAATTTTTTTTGGTACTCCTTTATTTTGGGACATCATCTCATTGTTTTAAAACATTGTATTTATGAAATATAGGCTTATTGACAACCATAGTTACAAAATTACGATGTAAATCCATGTTCCAAAATTCGCGTAAGTTGCAGATAAAATTGGAAGAGTATTTAATTATCTCACCCAAGTTACAGGGAGTTTAGTTCCTTCAAATGAATCAAATCCTAGATTAAAATCTACAGTCATATGTCTAACATACTATCAAATACAACACCCTGTAATGATGTTTCTCATAATAATATTTTGAAATTTTGATGATTAAATTAAAATTGGGACTTGCATTTTGTAGATTAAATTAAAATTAGAAATTATTCAAGTACCTATTAGACTTTTAAAAATTAAAACAATAAACTTCACAATGTCCCTGTACAAGTATTTATCCATTATTTTATACAACTAATAAATAACACACCTTAAAATGTAATGTCAATCATTTGATGTCGTTTTCTCTACTAAAGATCAATTTAAAAAGTAATTAATTGTAATACCATACAAACATAATCTTTGAAAATCTTGATTGCATACATAACGTCATTGTTCGCATTTGAAAGTTGGGTTAAAAGCATTTTTCCTTCCACATTTTGTTTGGATACATTTGTCTTTTTGTCCCCTCCTCAGTTGGTATAAACAAAAACTTACTTGGGGCAAGAGATTTGGTTGGCTAGCTCAATTGCACCAATTTTGGGGTTTACCATAACATATTTTAAGTAGTTGTGTGCTTTGAGGGGTACGCAAAGGTGGGGTTGGTGGGCATTTTGCACACTCGATTTTGTCCACTTGCCAAAGCAACAAACTAAGTAGCGCAGA
>JACYFF010002017.1:56174186-56219364 GCA_017589665.1 Selenicereus undatus
TATTTTTTATGTAGTTGAACTTTGCTATCATTAAAAATAGTAGTATATGTCTTTACATATAATCTTAATTAGTTATCAATAGTTTTAGTTTCAGTGATCATTAGTACTAGATGTTTGGTGATCAATTTTGGGTGAGAAGCAGACAGGATTTTCATGTGCCCATCCTACTCATCCCACGGAACAATTCATCCTACTTGAATTACCCCCCCCCCCCACACATATATATGTGTGTGTGTATATATATATGTGTGTGTATATATATATGTACATATATATGTGTATATATATATATATATATATATATATATGCGTGTGTGTGTATTTTTGTTATTACTACTACTACTATTAGATTAGCATCATCATTGTCATAACCAAAAAAAAAAATCGAATTGAAAGATCACTTCACATCACATAAGTGGTTCTACAGATAGGCTAATATTATCAGGGGCGGAGCCATGGTGGGTCACGTGGGATCAATCGACCCCGCTCAAAAATTTAAAAAAAAATTCATAAGTTATGTTAAAAAAAAATACATTATATAAATAATGTTTGCGGTAATTAAGTGCATCAAAAGATGCTTGGTATAGTGGTTGGATGGGTGTGCAAGTTCAATGCAAGGGGCTGATGTTGCCGTTTCAAATCCTGTTGCTGACTTTTTTGCTCAATAGCTCTCTCTTTTTTTTTTCTGGCCCCACCCCTCATTCCCAATTTTGCCTCACTGCCTACACACCCAGTTGCCCAGCGCGGCATGCCCATGCCCACTCGTGGTGGCCGACAACCGCTCTCAACCTCTTCATCGCCCGCCATTCAATGCCACTTCCTCACCACCACCACCACCAAAACTACATTTGAAGATACAAACCCGAAAATCCTAGATCTAATGCTAAGTATTTAGTTTTAATTTTAGCTATTATTTGTTAGATTTTCAATTGTTTAGCTTTTAATTACTTAGATAGTTAGATTAATTGTTTAAAACTTTAAATCGTTTGTCAATTGTGATTGTATGTGTTGTTCATTGCTTGGATTCGCCACTAATTAGTTACAATTGTTGAATCTTCTCTACTTGCCTAATTGAATTTTTTTGGTCCAATTGAAAATGCATAGATACTTCAAAAAGATGGCTACTAAATTATTATTTCCAAGACATGAAGGGCCGACGAGGACAATTTTCTTAATTTCATTAGCTTTGTAATTTTATTTTTATGACTATTGATAAATTTAAAATTCCAAATTTTATGTGTTTGAACCCGACCCCGCTTGATTTAATTCTTGCATTCGCCACTGAATATTATTGTGAGGTAAAGTATAAAAAGTTCATGTGATAAGTCGTTATTAAAGAGGTGAATTTAAATCTTAACTACATTAACCTATATGCCTTCCGTACACTAAAACATTATATTTTTACTTTGTTAGGCCGTCTGCGTCCTCAACTGCTTTGGTTCATTTTATTTTCTTTTTTTTTGTCATGAAAAATCTAGAAAATCTGTATCTGGCTTTTTGAATTTAAATGAATTCTATGTGCAAATTAATTTTTATGATTATAAATTTTAAAAATTTTAAGAAATAATATGTAACTTAAAATGTATTATGGGGAACACTGAACATAGGTGTAGGGCTTTCTCTCCAATTGCGTATGTTTCAAAGACAATTTGACCACTCATAATGGGAGCAAACCTTAAACGTCATTAAGCATGAGATAATTAGGCGATTGTATTTTTAGAGGCGAGGGCATGTCTTAACTGAGATGGATGTATGCGAAGACCCTGAAAACCTTTTTTTTTTTTTTAAATTTGATGAGACATTTTATTTGGACTATAAACATGTACGCTAGGAATCATAATCTTATCAGAGGAATTTAAATTTCACACGAATTTAATGACATATGAAACCAATAAAAATATGCTTTCTTTTAATTCCACATATTCAGTTTGTCCTTAGCTCGATCATGCAGATATTCCACATTATAAAGCACATAAGATCATCGAGTTAGAATCCAACATCCATCACCCTTATATGGTTCTTGCAATAATATTATGCCCTATAGTAATCAGTATGTCACACATGATTATTAAAGATTTGGTGATGTAGGCATTTTAGCCTACTTAATGATTCTTTGCCGTAATGCTCTTAGCGAATACTTTTGAAGCTTATTCTTATATTTGCCTTTGCAACAAGTTATTTTTGACACACCGAATTTTTCATCTTTTTCCACAATACTTTTTGCTGCATAATCAATCACATCGATATGTAACTGTCATTTATTTCAACTAGTGAAATTTGTGGAAGTTATTATCAATACTCGTCGTCTCATTTACAAACCCAAAAAAAAAATAAAAATTCACATCTCTTTAGATATTGCATAATTTTTAAGATGAAACAGTTCTCACAATAGCCTGCAATGTAATTTAAAATTTTAAATCCTCTTAATGCAAAATAAGGTTAACATATTTACACCAAATAAAAAAAAAAAAATAACAGCAGCAACGCTTAATGTGTGTCCCACTTTCGCAGGGTGTGAAGATATCTAGTTGTACGTACTTTTATTCTTGTAAACATCAGTACAAATAGGGAGACCGATTTCAAAAGCAAAAATCAAATAAAAAAGATTGATATATATAATATTATATTAGAACTCAAATCTTTCTTTAAAATTTTCATCATGAGTCAAACTAATGTTACCCAGACATACAATGAATATGAGAAAGCTCATTAAAGTGTTTCCATAACAATCCCCACTGTTTGTGATTCTTTATAGTGATGAGGAATCTTCTTTAGAAAAATATTATTCAGTGCATAAGGAATATGAATATATATATTGACAAATTAAACGAACCAATAAGTTATTTATAGATATGATTGCTTGCTTTCAGTTATAAACGCAAATTAGAGGTGGCGGCTTTTTAGGCATGCTGGAAATATAACCATAGCAACGTGACAAGACTTGTCATAGAAATCTCAACAGATAATCCATATGTGAAAAGGATAAAGAATATGTTGAGGCTTGCAGGAAAGGCAAGGGACCGAAGAAGTAGGTTATAATATCTTGTATTTCTTTAAAAAAATATTTTTACCATCAATAAGTTTAAAAGAAATAATAAAATGATACAATGAGTAATGCGAACAACATCCTTTCTTCGAATCTAAAGAGAAAAACTCCGGCCCAGTTAAATTTAATATTCCACCAGCCTAGGTTGAAAATAATGGCAACAACTGGCTCCATTTTTTCATACCTACTCTGTCCTCTATAGGAGGATTAGAAGTTTCTTATGGAGTTTTTATTACTCCCTTTTCTTTGGGCTTGGTTTTGTTGGCGTCGCAAGTGAGGACTGGCCTCCACACACGCGTGTGCACGCTACCCGACCGCCCTGTCCAGTCGGCGTAATAGTCCATTATGATTGAATGTTGATTTTTGTCCACCTTTTCCTCCAGTAGCGGCTAGTGGACACAGTCAATTCTTGATTTTCAGCAGTAACATCTCTTCAGTTAGCAAATTTTCCTCATGCTCCAACAGCTAGGTTTTTTGCTATAAATGTCGAGGTTCCTGAAGCTACAAAACACACAGAAAAACATTCTTCTTTTCCTATGTACTTCCTATCTCCTCCATTACTCTGGGCGATTACAATCTTCATATTCCAAACTTCTGGCGCGAGTATGTGCGTCCACATGTACAAGCTCATTGTGTAAAATTTGGGGAGTGACTGGCTGCTTCGATCTGCATCTAGATCGAGCCGAAATCACTTTCAAGGCAGTAGTTCTCCACGACAAAGCTCTCTCATTTCTCTGCCATTAACTTCCCTATACTTAGCTTGCAACCTACATTAAAGTTCATAAGACCAAATAATCTACCATAATTTATCTACGCCACTGCGGGCTTAAAGACCATAACAAATTAACACTATCATATGCAAAATGCCAAGCAACCAATAGAGGGAATAAACTAGCAGGGCTACACTAATCACTACTCACTAGGCATACGGGCTGGGAAAAAGACCAGGGCCAAATAATGTGTTTGATCACTTATAATCCCAATTCCCATAAAACCTAATGTGTTATTTGATTGAACATAATGTAATGCAATCAATCTTGTAATATAATTATGATTACATAGCTTGGGGTAATCATAATTACAAGATAGTTATCAATTGTAATATTCTCTTAAAACCAAATAAGATAATAGAAACACAATTATAAATTTATTTGCATTATAAAGCTATTTGCATTTAATCATATATAGAATAATCTATTCAGCAAGAAATTATACTTTATTTTTTGTTATTTTCTATTTTTAACCCCTGTCATACTTACCATTTTTAGTGATCACGTTTTCTTTTTTCTTCCCGACAAACAACAAAGTGCAAGATAAGGGAAGCAAATGCAGTGTCAAGTGTCAACAATTCATTTGGCTGTGAAACATTGTAATACACATTCATTACCTACAGTAGGAAGCTGAATGTATATACCATCTATCACTTACAGCTTTTTTACCAAATAAATAATCATAATTTTAATGAGTACCCACCAACGTCCCTTAACCAATTCTTCCATCCGCTCACGAGTCCTAACTTACCTGCATACGTGGTGTCTACATCTACTACCGTAGGCTAATTTTTTTTTCTGTGCTGAGTTGCATTAATTCAAGGCTTGATAACTTTCATCTCATGATTGCGCTCCATAAAAATGTAAAATCAGTGACCATTACCCAAAAACAAAGGCGGTGAAAACTCTTATCTAAGTTTGATTTGATCGATAGATCCCAGTCTTAATCATACTATAATATTTAATGATTAAGGCTATGTTCTTTTTATTGGTAAATCTAAATTTATTAACTTCAATCTACGTACATTAATTCACCTTAATTTATTTTATGAACTTTAATAAAAATTACCAACTTTAACTTACTTCAATTCATGCAATCAAATTTAATCAATTTCAACCTACTTTAATCCGCTTTAATAAAAAATTATCTATTTTAACTTACTTTAATTTATCTTCATTAATCTTAATTAAATTTTTATATTTATCAATTTATATTTTTCAACAAAAAGAACAAATCCTCAAAAAAAAAAAAACCAAGGGCTACTCCATGAGCAAAATATCCGAAAAAGCCACGTAAGTGGCATACTATTATCCCTATGATAGTTGGATGACGTCTCAAAGCACTATACAGTACTCTCTTGTCCAATTATTAATTGCACGTTGATGACCATTGAATTAATCGAATAAAACACTATTTATGCGAGGTGATGGAATTAATTGCACGTTGATGGAATTAGGGCGTACCTAATTACGTTATCGATAGATTAGCCAACGGCATCCACAACTTTAGGTGACTTTATTCGACTGCCCGTAATCAATTACAGTTACAGGTCTTCGATAAATAAAAGAGTTTGCGTGTTGGATTTGTGGAAAACAATCTATCTTTTCTGATGAAATTAAATATGGAGGACAAGGTTACTTTACTATGATGATATGATATAAACGTATGACTTTTTTTTTTCAACTTTGTGTCTTTTCAGACAATCTTAAACTTATTACAAGGTATTGATTTTGAAATTAGTGAATAATGGGTGAGACATATGTTTTCTATTTGTATTTCCAAGATTTTAGTTAAAATTTTGATTTTTTTTTTAACTGTGCTTGTTGATGATGACCTATATCCGAAAATTTATTTGCGCAATACCTTAGACATACATATGCTTTTAAATTTTGTCCAACGAGTAATTAAAAGACATCAGACATCCTATTTAATTAGCACCTCACATCTGTAGCATCGTCCACGTACCACATATCAACATCTTTTTTAACACCGCATCACAACAACTAAGCAACTATCTCATATATAGCACATGATTGTAAGGTTATAATCCTAGTACATTGTAGCACTCATGTCCATGACCATATAAATTTAGAATGTTAATATTAAAAAAAAAATGATATGAACATCAATTGATTTAAAAAAAAAAGCTTTGAAAAGCATTACTAACTTATACTTGATGAAGTTATTTTAAAATAACATATGATTAATTATCAATTACCAATAAAAGAGTACTATATATAGTACCAATCATCCCAAGACTCTAGATAGGCTCTTGGCACCATAGGAAAAAAAAGAAAAAGAAAAAGAAAAACCTCTAGACACTACCCCTTCCCCTAGTAAAAAATATCTACTTATCCCTACAATATAATAGACATTTTTCAATCATCCTAAAGGTTTTTAAAAAAAAGATGAATAAATGATGAGTAATTACTGATTACCTCATCTATATTTCTTAAATTCTTCATTCTGACCTCCAAACCCCCAACCAAAAAAAAGGGCCCCTTAATTCTAATCTAACTATATAATCAAAGATAACAAAAATCCAAGTAGCTTGATCTCAATTTCACCCCATCAAGACTACTCGTGAAAATACTTTGATTTTACCCTTTTTCTTCTCTCTCTCTCGTTCGTTCTTGATCGTACGTAGACTCATGGGCCCCCACTATCTCACGACTTCTTTTCTGTTCTGTTTCTCTTTCTCCTGATTACATTACATTGTTGTCCTCATCGACGACGACGACAATTCCACCACCACCTCCTTCTCTCTCCTCCCATCCCCATCGCCGCTGCTATCTGCCCCGATCCCACTACTTCCACCGCCGATCGACGACGCTCTGCTGGTGGCCACCGGCGTGGCGGTGGCGAGGAACGTCGGCTTCTGATCTCCGGCCATTATCACTAGAACGCTATTCAACACGACTTCTCCGCCTTTCTCAGTCGCTCCGCCGTCGTCCGGCTTCCCTTCGCCGGCGGTATCGCCGGAATTACGGTAGCCGGAGAGCTTCCAGTAAGAGCAGGCGAGGATGAGGAGAGCGAAGGCGATGAGGCCGAGCATCGCCGCCAAACCTCCGAATAGGTAAATCGGCACCGTCGATTTCCACCCTAGCGCCGCCCCTGGCCCCACCGTATGGGGCGGTGGTAGTGTTTCTGCTTCAAATGTACCTGCCGTCCTCATTTCTTAACTTTAACTTTCTTTTTTTTTTTTTTTTTCTTCAAATTTTTGATGGCCAAAGTTGAAGAGGGAGAGAGAAAATGAGAGGTAGTTGAGAAGTGATTAGGGAGTGTGGTGTGCAAAGAGAAATAGGGGTATTTATAAAATGGAGGAAGTGGTTTAAGAGTGTGGAATTTGTGAATCTGGGATTTTAGTGTCAAGTCATATTCATTTGTATTCATTTTTGTAATTTTTATTCATTTGATTATTATTTATTTATAGATGGGAATATAACAGAGTTTGTATGGGATATATATGCAGGATCCTTGTAAAAGAGGGAGGCAATAACACATTTAATTATTACATGGCTTTTTCATTACATTAATTGTGCATATAGGCCTCTTTCAAAGTAACAGATATGTGGCGTTTTGTAATTTATCTAGAGATGCCCACCCTTATCACATATGTTGTACCAAAGGTGGGAAAAAGAAACAAAAACTTAACAATCAAGGTGAAAAAAGGTGATTGGATGAAAATATTAGCTTATATAATTCCAGATTGTCGATGTTAGTAGTTAGCTAATTAGCTTATATAGTTACTATACTTTGTCAACAGATATAGTAATGAGATTCCTAATATAGCAGTCAAGATTAATCAATCATAACTAACGGACGCTTTTAATATTGCCTGTATTTCTTGTGTGATAACGGTGGATGGTGAGACGATGAGATATCACTAGTTTTGTTTCAAGTTGAGAAATAATCAAATATAACTCCCCCCCCCCCTCCTCTTTCTCTCTCTATATATATGAGTTCCACTTCTAGGTTAATTTGTTGCTTAGTCAAATATACAAAGGGGAAAGTCAAAATCATGCATGAGTCTCTAATCTATTTGATTTGAGACCAGTTTACAGAGCACGAGAATGGAGGGGCACTAATAATTGTATAAGCAGGCCTACACATATATATAGTTTCAATTTCAAGCCAATTTGTTGCTTAGTTTAACTTTGATTAGTCGTGATGCATGGATTGAGTCAATATCAATTGAGTCAATTAGTTCAACTGATAAAACACTTAAACGTTGTTATCAAATATCTGAATTCAAATCCGCTATATAAGACGTTAAGTCTTATTCACATAACCCAAAAAAAAAAACAATAATTACAAATATTTGTTATTAGAGATCATCCAACTTCATGAGCAAGGATTAAATTCGCCTCTGGTGCTTCTATGCGTGGTGGTTTGTTTTGATTACGATAAGTACTTTTTGATACTGAAAACAGGGAAACATGTCGAAGTACTCTGGCAGCTTTTGCAGCTGGCTTACTGTTCTCTCCGTCCATTTTAGGGCAAACATCCAACTCGTAGTCATGTGGGTCAGACTCCTTCATAAACTCCTCCGTTGCATGTCGTTATGAATGAAATGCAAATTTCACTGTATTTTCACTCTTGCACAAACTCTAGCTGGCTGTACGTATAGTTTGTCTAACCTCATTAGTTCTATTATGTACTTTCATTCTTGGTTTATGTTAAAACTGATTGAGGGTTAATCATCTAAAACATATTCCATATGAACATTGTAAGGATGATTCGAATTTTAAACTCAATCTAATCATATAAAATATCTAAGCACATGTGAAACTTGTACGCTATAACAACTTATAGTAATTTTCACATATATTCCATAGATCAATATACTACATCTATGATCACACTTAGATTACCAACACAGATTGGTTCAAGTGATTTGACACTTATTCCCCTTAAGCAAGATCTCGGGTTTGAGTTCTGTAAATAGAGATCACCTGTGATGAGAGAGCTCTACCCCTTATTGGACTAATAATAGCTCGACCCCAGTACGCTTAGATTTAACATAATCAAAGCAAAGAGCCATGATCAAGAATGCAGAGTCCGACCCATCAGATACCAATCAAGCTAATGTTTCGAGTGCTCTTCATGTATTTATTGCTTAGCCAAAAGGTAATTAGCCAAATATCTCATTTAATGACTATTGTGTGTTAAGTTGTTGGACATGGAAAAGGCGACCTACACTTTGAGCCCACTTTTAGACCAAACCATTACTAGCTCAAAGTAATCACAGACCAAATCAAATTATCATTAATCCTAAATTTATCCCAAAATGAAATGTAGGATAGATAAGATATACTGTACATAGTTTTGTTGGTGGTCGGTATGTTTTTCTATGGGTCTTCAATTTTTATTTTTATTTTTATTTTTATTTTTATAGAAAGGAAAAGTTTATTGATAAAAGGTCATATGATATTTACATTGATAATTTCATAACAAGAACAAATCTAAAATATCAAATTAGATTCTTATTTTAACAAAAGGGTACAACATCGTTCTTGTTATAAACGGCCTCCTTTAACTTCAATTTGTCTTCCTCAAATATTGGCGAGTTATATTATAGTTTTATAGTACAATTTGTGTGCAATAAAATGTATCAAGTGCGAAAGAAATATCATTATAATCGAAAGATGGATTTCATTTATTAGTAAAACTAAAAACTAAATGGAAAAGTTATATAAATTTTTTTAAATTAAATCCAAGCGAATCAGAAAAAAGATAGAAGACAATCATTTGATCATCAACGATCAGCCCATGATAGTTCAAGTGGGTCCAGTCTAGGTCATTTGCCACTAAGGTAGTAAGGTCTACATCCTGTTGGCAAAAAGATATTTATGATTGCTCATTGGTTATTTGTAACAAGTAGCACTTATATTATAGTCTTGAGTTAATAGATTTGCAAAATGCTCAAATGAGTAAAAAAAAAAAGCTGAATTTGATACAATAGATAACTCAAGTATATACAAAATGTTCAAGTCCATAAATTGGAGGAAAAAAAATAGATAAAATACCGGGAAAGAAAATTGAAAATAAAAAAGTTAGTAGGTTGAAGATTCGAGCTTGTAACCTCAAACACAAAGAGCAATAGCAAACACATCAATCATTGAGCAAGTAAGCGACCCACATCTATACGCATTACAGCGCACTAAAATATCTTTAGGTCGCTATATCCGGGCCTTTGATATAATTTGTACCCCCTCCCCTGAAAAGACATGTGCAATTTCGCAAACACCGACATATAGAACACTTGAACATATGATTTGCTTGCCTCAAATGGGTTACATGGATGATTTGAGAGGTGATAATAATGGTAGAGAAATCTTTTTCATCTTTTACAACACATAAAACCAACCAAATATCTGTGGATTTGAATCTTATAGGGGAAGTTTATAGATATTTTGAAACTTTTTAAAATTCATATGTTTGTTTTTTTGTTTTTTTTTTGTTGTTATGTTGACATTTCACTAATCCCCTACTTAGGAAATCCCAAGAGGACTTGAAGCAATAACAGTCAAGATCCGCAAGCCTGATTACCAATAGGTAACAATGTCATGAGGAAAACTTGCATTCCTAAGAGCATTCCCAATGGAGTTCCGTTTTGTGGAACTCCAGCATGCCATATCAGCATAAGTTCCACAGTTCTGGAACGTGCATTCCTTCATTCTCCCAACAATTGGAACTCATTTCAGCACAAATAATTTAATATTTGTTGGTGGAGCCCACCACTAAACATATTATCTTTGTTTTATGTTGGAAAATTTGTTTTTGCATGTTGGGTTTTGTATAAGTTGAAAATGAATTTTATTTTCCGCATGAAAAAATATGTAATTTATGTTTCCAAAAAATGTATTAATTTATTTTGTAGTATCTAAAAATTGATGAGTTAAGTTTTATCAGTTGAACGATTGAAAGCATACGAAATAGAACGTAGAATGCAATTAATACAAATGCAAATATGAGGATTGACATTGAAGAAAATCACAACCCAAGTGTTCGATATTTAAAACACTAATGTAGATGGCGAAAAAAAATACAACACAAGTAAATGACGAATAACCCTTAACATCTATGGTTGTGAGCTTTGTCGCGCCCTATGTCGATTCCATATTTCCTCGATTAGGTCTGATTGGAGATGTGCATGTAGAGTTGGGTCATGAATTTCTGCTACTCTACGCAGGTAGGCAGCATAGCACGGATAATAGCCCTGTTAGACATTTGGTTGCAGGGTGTTGTCCTGGACATCATCGTAGTCGAAAGTAAGGTCATACGAATCTCGTTAGTCCTTGACGATCATGTTATGGAGTATAACACATGCCTTCATTATCATACCCAACTCACCTTTATCCATGTTCCGAGCAGGACCACGAATGATAGCAAACTGGGCTTGTAGAACCCCAAATGCTCTTTCCACATCCTTCCTAACAGACTCTTGACGTTCGACGAACAATCTTGCCTTGGGTCCTTGGAGAAGAGAGATAGTTTTCACGAATGTTGGCCATCTTGGATAAATACCGTCGGACAAAAAGTACCCCATATTGTATTCGCGACCATTGACGACGTACTCACATTTTGGAGCCCGACCGTCATACACCTCTTCGAAACCCATCTGATCGGTGAAGAACATTTAAGTCGTTCAGGCTGCTCGGGTACCCAAAGAAGGCGTGCCATATCCAAAGGTCATATGAAACAACGACTTCAAGAATCAAGGTGGGGACTCTGTAAATCCCTTTTGCGAACAGCCCTCTTCAAGCCGATGAACAATTCTTCCATTCCCAATGCATACAATCTATACTCCCCAACATGCCGAGAAAATCACGTGCGTCGGCAACTTGCAATAGTCGATCAACATCAGCTTGTGTTGGTTTTCTCAGATACTCGTCCCCAAACACTTGGAGTACACCGGCAGCAAAGTTTTTCATACACTCCATAGCCATGCTTCCTCCAATCTTCAAGTACTCATCCACACAATCTGCCGATATCCCATAGGCGAGCATACGCATCGCTACGGTGCACTTGGTGAGCGGCGACAACCCATGCCGACCAGCATAATCGTGCCTCAACTGGAAGTACTCAAATCGATTACTGAGGGCGTCAACAATGCGGAGGCACAGGTGTTTCTACATCCGAAATCTACGGCGAAAGTGGGTTTCGTTGTAGATGGAATTATCTACAAAGTAGTATCTGTGGAGGCGATCGTCTGCATCTTTTCGACCCCTCGGAATGACTCTTTTCTTCTTTTTTGGTCGTCAGGATGATGAAGGTCATCCCCCTTGTCCGTGTTTCGTAGCTAACTGAAATGACTCCACGTGAGATTGATTGTTGAGTATGGTCTCAAGACTCGATGAGTCATCACTAGAAGAGGATGACTCCAGTACGAATCTGAGATGATCTATTAATTTTTGTGGATGAGTCATCACTAGAAGAAGATGGGTCACTCATTTTGTTGTACCTGTGACAAAAGTTTCCAAATGTTAGGGCAAATTTTGTGAGATTAAGAAAGCAAATTAAGAGAGCATCGTAGTTATAAATTAAATATTAAAATTGCACTCGTTCAAATGAAATTAAACATCTTAGCTACAATGCAACATATAAAAAACTTTGAACACTGTGATGTGAAATTAAAATGGCACTAATTCAAACAAAATTACACATTTCATTCTACAACATAAAGGAGTTCAATTACAACAAACTATTGGGAAAAAAAAGAACAACAAAAGCTCAAGGTAAACAACATATTATTCCTAAGACATGGGTCTCAATCTAGAGAAGGGCTAGCATTGGACGAAGGCGATGTTTGGCGGTATCGGCTCCTAATTTCTTCCTGAAGTGGACCATATCGCGCTTGATCCTTCGGACACATCTTAGCAATGTCCATTCTCAAAATCTTGTCCTCATACTTCATCCGTTGGAAGTGCTGATGAGAGTCTATTAGTTCAACTGCTCTCTTAGCGGCCTCCGCCTTCACCTTAGCGGCATCTGCCTTCTTCTCTTGGGCGATGACATATCTTTCGAACATGGTGCTATTCTTCTTTGTTGTCCCCAAGGTAGATAGCTCCTTGGTGACAACATCAAGCACTGAGTCATGCACTCTCTCTTTCGCCTTTCTTTTGGCGATTTTTCTTCCAATGGGGCGGATAAGTCCACCAACTTGCTCTGTTGCTGTATCTTCACTAGCATTCGTTGTTGGTGTGTCGGGGGTGCTGGGTGAGCCGGATGTCTCACTCTCAGAGTACCCGCCCATCTCATTGATCCTCAAGTGTTTAGTGGCCACATCTGCAGATTGATCGCAATTGACCTCCCATTTCGATTGGTCCTTCAGTAGCACCCACCAATGCATCTAGTCGAACGGTTTGCCCACCATATCAACGTACAAATCTTGGGCTTTTTGCATAATATCGTCCTCATTCGCCCCACTTGGGTTCGCCCGATAAGCCTGACCCACACAAGCGGTCCACTTGGACACAGGTGGAATTGCTCGGTTCCAACGGGCGGGCGTTACAAACTTTCGATGCTCGCTTCGTAGCTCCATTGGGAGCATGCTGGTTGTAGGCGCTTGCGATCTTCGTCCACAACCTCGTTTTCTTTTGGTCAGCCCCAATAAGGGGGTTGGTGCTGACATTGATCCATGATCTCACCAAGCGGCGATCTTCTTCCAATGTCCACTTGGAAGTCACGCCGACACTCTCATTGTGGGTGGGGTTGGGTGGAGGACGGGGTGTTGATGAGGTCGTATTATTTGGTGGGGGTTGCTGATGAGGAGGGGGCATAGAACCATAGTTGAAATTTGGATTTGGGGGGGCATTTTGGCCTTGGAGGGGAAAGTTTGGTGGTAGTTGAGGATATTGCATATGTGAGTATTGTTGAGGGTATTGTGGATGGTATTGCCAATTATAAGGGTTTGGGACAATATTCATGTTGTTCGCGACATCCCGTTGTGAATCATCCCCAGTTAGTAAGTTCATGAAAGATTGTGGGTGATTGGGATCTATTTGATAGTGAACACCTACCAATGTATATAAAAAAAAAAACATTCACACACTTAATTTCTCACATATTTTACAAAACAACATAAAATACCCTAAATTTTCTTACATATATCTTACTCTATTTGTTTTTGTTTCTTTAAAAAAATTGTAACATATTCACACATGCAACTTGTAACATATTGTCATTATTAATTTCTCAAATCAAGCATCTAATAAATTGTAAGTAACAAATTTCTGAATTCAACAAAAACTGATTTTTTCCCAAATATATTTACCCATTTATACACTAATTTTCTATCTTGTTGTAAAGAAGAACAACAATTATTGTATTTAGTAATCATGCATTTAAATTCTAAGTAAAACATATAAAAATTCTAATTTCTAAACATTTCCACTCTAATTTCTAAACATGATCATGCTTATTTTTACATCAATCTTATCAATTACAAATTAATCACACCAAATTTTTGTTTCGTTACAAAATAAAGCATATATCTTACCCTATCATTTTTTTGTTTCGTTAAAAATCAAAACGTTCACTCAGTCAATTCGTAACATATTCTAAACAACATATCGAACATTTGAACTACTTCATATTCTACCATATTCTTGCATATTTCTTACCAACCAAATATTTTTTTTGTACAAAAAATAACACACACTTCATTTGTAATAACATTTTTTTTAAAAGAGCAAACCATATTAATTTTTAAACATTTGAATTGTAATTGCCAAACATGCTAGGTTTTACCATTTCTAAACACTCACAATTTGTAACATATTTTCAATGAAAACAAACCATATTAATTTTTGTCATTGGGCAATTCAAATTCTAACTAAAAAGTGCCAAAATTCTAATTTCTAAATATTTCAACTCTAATTTCAAAACATAACCATGCTTACTTTTCTACAACAATCTTATCAATTTCTAACATATTGTATACAACAACAAAATTAATTTCTAAAATCAAACATTTAATAAATTGTAAGTAACAAATATTTAATACATCTCTAAAATCAATCAGTCAACAAAAACTTTAAATTACTTATAATTGCCTTCACTTCACTTGACTCTGCCACTTTATGAAATACTCCAAAATATGTCTACAAAATTCCACAAAAAAAAATATGTTAGTTACAATATCAAAGTAAAATTATTTTTACAAAACTAAAACCAACAACATAACAATTATTATTACGTACCCAAATTTGAGCCTCTTGCAACTTCAATTACTTCCAAATTTCAGAAAATCAAAATTACAACAATAATTGCAAAATCAGATTTTAGAGTGAGAGTGAGAGGTAAATGAATTTTTGCAAAATTGTTGGAGCTATTTATAAACAACAAAATTTAACACACACAAAAAAAAAAATTGGCCCAAAATAGCTGTTGGGCGTTCCAGCTCCCCAACGGCTACTTTGGCCCGCTTCCCAAGCCCATCTACCCCCTCCTCAGCTTTTCCTTTTTCCTTTTAGTTTTGCCCTCAAAACGCGTCACCTCCCGTACATCCCCCACCCAAAACGCCATGTTTCAACACAGTAGAGGACAAAAAAAAAGGCACGCGGGCCGGCACGCTTGCCAGGTCTGCCCTGTGTGTCCCTGCGCCGTGTCCCCTGCTGCCAGCCTCCCCCCAACACGCATGTTACACGCTGGCCCCACCACCTGCTTCCCGTTCCTGCCGTTGCCAATGCTCTAAGCTTGAAATCTGGGTGACTACACTAGCAAGTCAAGTCATCCCTAAGAATAGTTAGTTGTTCTTGCAATGAATATCAACTGTATGGCATCGCACTGTGAACAAATAAATACTTGACTCCAATGACCTGCCCTTGCGTCAACTAAAAAAAAAGTACGGAAAATCACTATAACATTGTCGGCCAGAAAGACAATATCGTTAAGATAGCTAGACACATCAACTATGGACCTATTCATTGCGTTATTTAGAAAGCGTTAGATAATCACTAACTATTTTTAGCTGCTTCCAATTGCTAATCACTAAACCTACTTCTAATCGCAAGTGTTGGAAATTGTTGACTAACTACTATCTTCTATCTTTGAATGTTATTTGTAACCGCTGCTAACCATTAGCACGTAAACGCTAGCCATTATTCTTAAATGTTGTTGGTAAACGTTGGTAACAATTGATAAACCACTTAACAAAACTTATTTTACTAAACTCAATTGATTTGAACTGAACTTATTTTTTTTAAATTGAACTTATTTCCTTTTTAAATTGAACTGAGCTAAACTTTTTTTTGTGAACTAAATTGAATTACACTGAACATATTCTGAAAACAATAAGTTAAAGAGATGAAACAAGGCCTTAGTAACCCTGTGTGAAGACAGAAGTTGGAGGATTTTCTTTAATCAAAGAATTAATCAAATTTGCACAGGCTGTTTAAAGAGAAATTTGCAATGTATGGCAAAAGGACTTTGACGAGTTGTTGAATGTGGAAACGAAGCGTAAATTGGAGACAACATTCTTAGAAGAAACATAGTTAGACAAGGATGAAATGTTTCGCATTTTGAGGAGGAAAATTATCAATTTTTAAGGGCTCTACATGGATTGATTAAACAGCCAGGTTATACAGAGGTGGTCTTTTTGTGAGCATTATATGGTTTCTTGTTACGAGGCCATGTGAGGATACCCCACACAAGTCTGCATATAATTCTTCCTGCAATAAGGGTTGAGTTGAGGCCACAAGCCACAAGTCACAACCACCCACCCAAATAGGCTAAACAGCTGATCATAACTCGAAAAGCCTCATCAATTCACACACTCTGACTTATATAATTACATCAAATTTTCACACTGCTGAACATTCACACAATGCAAACTTGGCTAGCTCCCCCCCCCCCCCCCAAAAAAAAGAAACAATAAGTTATCTGCACCGAATAAGTTTACTTTGTACAACAGCAATGCAGGACACAGATATGGCAGCTAAATTATACATATTTGCAACCACTAATTCTAGTATTGGTGAACAAAAGGAGACGACTTTCGAGAAGCTCGGGGAAGCCAAAGTTTGTTAATCTGCTCGGATCATTAGTGAATGATGAGGCACCCGCTTGATCTCCAAAAATACTGAATAATCCCTATCGAGCGGCTGCTTCCATGGCTCCCCATCCATCTGCATAAAAGCTTGCTTCCATGCTCCACCTCTAACCTCGAATCTTATTGCAGCTGCCTGAAACACAAATCGATTTTTTTCAGAGTAAATTTACAACAATTGTTCTCTCAAACCAAATGGAGAAAGAATCTATGCTGGGTAAGATTTCCCAAATGGTAAAAAGGTGGCATGGCCGCCCCCGTATCTCGTGAGAAGCACAGGCGAAGTTCTTCAGGTTGAATTTCATATCAAACTTGCACACAGCTCAAATGAACTTTGGAATGTGCCAGTAAAAATACTGCAGTACTAAAAATGCCTGACCATCTGGGTTTGATTTTGATGAAAGGGAGTAGGCAAATGGCAATCATGAGAAACTGCTTACCTGGGCAATATGCTTAGCCGAAATTAGTTCCACCAACACAAAAGAGGCATGCCATCCATGCTTTAGACCGAAAATCTCGAGAAGACCATCATCAACATTGGCTTCAACAAAGCCTCTCTACAGTAGTGCCAAGCAAACCAAATGCTTTAATTGGGATGAAAATCAATACCCAAAATTTAACTTCACTCAGCAACTTAATTTGATCATGTCTGTCTATTGTTTCGACCTTCCCGAAAACAAGTGGCAGACAGGAAACAGCGTGAAATGTCTTAGTAAACGAAAAGCATAACATGGTGCATAAAGGAAGAGCATAAAATGGTTTCATCTCACTCTGGGGTAGACCCGGGCTGGGGATTGCTGATCCCACACTTTTGGCTACTGCTATATGTAGCGTAATTCATAAAAGTAGAAGGCACACAGAGGAGAACAGAGGTGAAGGAGAAAACATTACCTGTTCCAAGTAGTCGTCATCCAATTTGCCCCATGGATGTCTTCCGCTTGCATAATTATGAAGATTCAAGGCCACAATTGATCTCACACTGCCGAAAATAAAGCCAACTCATATAAAACCAAATGGAACTCTTTAATAACCAGAGAGTTCCACGCATTCACTGAAGCTTAAATGCAGCTGACAGAAAATGCAGAAAAGTAAAAAGTTTGACAAAACATGAAATGACCAAATGCAAATTCAAAAGCACCACGCAGGAGTACCCACTCAAGTGCGAAATAGAGCAATGCTCCCACTAGAACACAAGCATAAATGAACACAATTATGCACAAAAGGCGAAAGCTCAATAAAGAAGAACGTGAACAAAAGGAATTCTCATAGTTGAATTCTAAAGGGACAAAAATGAAATAAGAGGGGAAAAAATGCAGACAACCGCCAATGTGGATCCCGTCCGTCTACATGTATGGGAAGAACCAATGTACCCAACCTCATGTATCCCTAATTCAAAAATGCTTTAAAAGTCAAAACATGTGGAAACTAGCTTGAAAGGGGCTAGACCAGGAAGGGAGAATGCAGTGATAAACATGCAACACATTAATATTAAGCAGCCATTGAATACGCTCAAGGGAATGTTTAGGATTATACTATCAATCAAGATTCAATATTTCATTGGAAAAGCTGTCATGAAAGTACGTACTTCGAAGGAACACGTATTTGCTCCCAATCTGAACTGTCTTTTTTCTTAATATGCATTCTTAAGATGTTACTGAGGCCCCTGCAAGGAAACAAAGAATCCCATTTCAGGACGGTCTGCATGGAGCATAAATGTCCAATGAAAAGTTATTTAAGCCTGGAACGACATCCTAATATGAGCAATGGAAAGCACATGAGCAACGGAACATATACCACGAATAACAATACATATCATAAAGAATGCAAATGGAGGATCAAGTAAAAATCCCTCCTGGCTAGCCCTCTTTTGCAAATTGCTATCATATACACCTTTCACAAAAGTGCATGACGTGCAGGAAAGTACAGTTGCTTGAAACCAGCCTATGAGACCTAATGTCATTTTCAATATGTCATATTCATGAGAATACAGTGGAAATGCTTATATTTTCAGACTATCCATATCAATGTTAGCCTACAAGCTCTAAGCAATCTTTAACTGCTATGTTTCAGTGATCCACCAACCTAGCTACCCATATGCCGCTGCATCGCTTAATACGACATTGTTGTTACCTTTGTAAAAGGAACTAGAACAATCACTGCTTTCTTGAACAAGTTTGTGCAAGTTTTTGAATAAATATAATCAATCCAACTGTCCATTCTCCCTCATAAATTCGGCCACATTGCTCAACAGGAAGTAGTCCAATAATGATGAGAATGCTCCCTCAATTCAAGACAACTGTCAGTGATTTGCTCTGTAAGATTTTTGAGGAAAGCCGTGAAAGAGGATCTCATGAGTGGTCAAGAAAATAATTTCGTGACCTAAACTAGATGACATGATTTGATGAACACCAAAGTAGTATCGGCAATCAATCAAATTACAGTTGATTAAAGTCTTACCTTAAGCCTGGATTGCTTATGCAAGGTGTGCAGAACCAACCCTGGGAACAGCTGTATCCAGAATAGATCAGCTGTGACAAAAGACATTTTTTGTCATGTACAAGAGAAACAGACCACATAAAAGCATATTCAAATCAAAGCACCCAGGGATACTTTATTGCTATTTAAGCTATACTGGGTTGTGGGTACTATTAACAAACTACACAGATTACCAGTTTCATTGTTAAATGTCAGCCTCTTCTCTTGCCAAAGTTAAGGTCTACATATATCAAATTTCCCAGACACCATCACAAGTGGGTCACAGTAGGTATGGTCATTGTTAAAGGTCAGGTTGTCAGCTTCCCATTTACCATTCTTCAAAATACAGGGTCAAGTCTTAGGCAGCTCATTTTCATCAACTTAATAAAAGATGGCAGGTCATACAGCCGTAAAGTGGAGCTGGCATGGGTTACTTAGCATTGGCAGGAATCATAACCGCTTGAATAGGACCTTGTTGGGTTCTCATCTCAAGCATGCTACAAATTTTTGAACATAGTTTTGCCTCCATATGGAAAAAAAAACATTTGCCAAGGTCGTAAGAAAGGTCAATATTTGAAAATATTATGAAGAGAAAGATAGATGAAGGAAAAGAGCAAGGCCATAATAAGCCAACTCTGCTATGAAGCTCTAAGGAAAGGATTAGAGACACCAAATAAAAAACTTATCATTGACATAGTCATCAGGAAAAACAAATCAAAACCTGCAGTTAATCAGGAAGTGCACAGAGGCAAGTAATGCAACAGATCTCTGAAACTTTCCAGTACAAAGAAGTATGACAAATGCAGGAGCACTACTAACTGCTGACAACACGATAAGCAGACCAAAATCAAACAACAGAGAACGATAAAGTCACAGGTAAACAGATAGCATTACAGATACAACGAATCAATCACCAAGGCAGAGTATTCTCAATAGGGATCCTTTGATGGACACCAACCAAAATACTGGGCAGGGGGAATTATTTGAATGTTTCCAATGCACTATACATACCTTATTTGAAACTGGACCCTGGGCAAGGTATGGCTTCTCATTACGCAAGTGGTGGAAGCCATAGGCGACTTGTGCATCCATACCTGCAGAACCAAAAAACGACATAATAGTCCATATCAGCAAAATATTCACAGACAAAAAAAAGATAAGAGACCCTATTCTCTAAAACTAAATGCAGAAAACGATTAATTGTCAAGATACTGGCATGCTTTATGTAGGACAAACAGGGGGCAAGGCCGTAAGCTTTAACAGATAATCTATGGAATTTAGAACCGCATAATTTCTCTGAACAAACGAAACAAAATACGATAATAACCTTCTCAATATGGCCAAAATTATTTAAAAGAAAATGGCAAAAACAAGAAAAGAAAGTGAATGACCAGCTTCCTCATTGCTTTCTCCATTTTACTAACATGGAAAAAAGAATTTGAGATAGGCTTTACCATAGCGAAGTATCATTTTGGTAATCCCTCAATAGAAACAAGAACGATTAAGTTCATTTGGACAGAAATTCTCTCTCCATGAAGCAATAATCACATTTCCACCTATGAAATGAAAAAGCCATTCCCTAACACAGCTCGGCTGACAAAGTAGCACATAATTCAGCAATTAAATAACAAGATTCATTTGATCCTTTAAAAAAAAAAATCATGTTTTAAAGGATGACATGACTCTGCATCAAATCCTTGCATGTAAACCAACCAAAACGAATCTTACCAATGCTAAAATAATTATAGAACACCCCGTCAAAGCAGGACACTTTCTCAGGAAACGCGCCGTTAAGTACACAATCCTGCAAAAATCCCAAACTCATCACTCTCACCTTACAGCTATGGAACCAGTGCAATGCACATCCTAAATAGCTTCAGATTTCAGAGAATTTCCAAATGGAGTACATTATGCCATGTAACACTTTATTTATGCAAAATAAGATACAACTGCATGTGATGCCAACCAGCAGAAGATTACATAATACTCCTACAGCAAAAAACAATTGAAGTATCCACCAAATGGCTCGAAATTTTGAAACGAAACATACACACAACTTTCACTTGTAAGAGCATGATGACCAATATGAACCATTTATACGAGTAGCTTTTCATGAACAAAACAAAAATGCCAGCAACTCACATAAACTACTAAAAAGAATTTGGATCCCCGTAGACTGAACAAGAAGCCATGTGCTGAAAACATATGAATAATGAATTATAAAACCAACTAAAGAAACAGAGATGGTAGGAAGAACATTGGAAACATTAATGTCTATCATCAATCAAACATGGAACGAACAACACATTGCCAAGAAACCATCGTGTCCTTTTGTATTGATATCAACAACAAACCTTCATGCATTCAATTTTATGATGAGAGAAATAAACATCATGCTCCCCTCTTCTAAGGCTTCCATGACTTTCATTTAGCTGTTTACTTGTTTAAGCTTTTCGTTTTGTGTGCACTATGTATGCAGCGTCAGTATCCATTCACATGGATACTACCCAAGACCTTTGGGCATTTTATCCCATCCGGGCCCAAAAGGGGCACCCTTGACGAGCCTCGCCAAAGGACCACACCATGCTAACATGGCCAATGGTGTAATTATTGACGTTGTGAAGAGAGAAACAGCAACCATGAAAATAGACGGGTAAGCCAATAAAAGAGTGGATTAGAATGGTCAAAAGAAGGTTGTGGGGTTTCTAACCATATCAATAGTGCATGGTTCTGTTGGCTTCAAAGAATAAGGTAGCTCCGGAACTTCTCCAGCTGGTGCTGTTATTGAGACATGCCAACTGCAATGATGCACGAGGGGAAACAAAGTTAATTAATAAGAGGAGCACCACAGTAAAGACTTATTGTAAATATTAATAATCACTCAATGGGGGGAAATTCTGAAATCCACACAGCACTTGGGGCAATAAGCACAAGTGATTCCTCCCCCCCCCCCCCCCAAAAAAAAAAAGAAAAAGCCATTGCTCAAGAAAAGTCAATAGTTACAAAAAGGCATTCATCGGTCGGTCCCTTGATGCGTGCATCATAGTGACCATCACAATCAATGCCTACTCACAGGCGCCAGAGCATTCACCTTGACACCCCCCTTGCTTCATGTCCTGCTTCGCTCAAGATACCCATCATCCTGGCGGCACACATTGCAACCGGAGATGTCGTTTAGCTTATTGAATAAAGTCCTTGGGAATCTACCAGAACTTTAGTTCCAGAACTATCTTCATAGAATCATAGTCAATAAGCCTCCCTCTTGCCTCCCCAAAAAATCCATTCAGCTGCACAATTTTCAACCTATTCTATTGCATCTACTTGCTACACCCAAACCCCCCCCCCCCCAACCCTCCAGGGAAAAAAAAAAAACCTTATAATGGAAACCACAGATAGTAATTTGTCTAGTCATTTGCCATTCCTTGGCAGGACAATGTAATCAACAGTTTTCCGATAACCAATTAGGACTGTCAAAAGTTGACTAGACACGATTACTGACTCGAGCCAAACACAAAATTAAGTGGGTTTCAGGGTTTGGGTAAACTGGTAAAGATTTTCAACATGTTTAAATAAATCAGTTGACACTAGACCTGTCCATTCGGGCGGGCGGGTCAAATACGGGTCGGATGTATTCGGGTTCGGATAAACTACGGGTCGGGTGTATTTCTGGTTCGGATAAAATACGATCGGGTGTATTTTGGTTTTAGGGGTTTCGGATCAACCCAAGGAGTTTAAAGCGTTTTTTTTGTGAATTATTTCTTTTTTTTGTCAAAATCAAAAGTTCGGCATATTTATTACTTAAAATTGTCTATATTTAATGAAAAAGCATTGTAATTGCAATTTTCTCAAAGAATATCAAAAATTTCCAAACTTTTCAACATGATATATGAAATTCATGTGCGGATGGATAATGAGTCACGTTTGGATGGATTGACCCGCATATTAAAATATTAATAATTGACCGGGGTTGGCCCATCTAAAGCAGGTTAACGAGTCAGAACAGTTAGACCCATTAATAACTCAACTAATAATTTGATGTTTCGTTAATTAACCCAGCATTACCTAATCAGGCATTCTTTATTAATACGTTGATCATAACATGAGCATAAGTTGGTCCATTGCCCAATATTGCATCAAATTCGAGACCAATTAGAAGGAATGCAAACGAAAGAATATTATATAAGTGCAAGATATTATAATTATCTATTAATTATAAAATCAAAATATTAAATTATTATAGAACAATCTTATTTAAAATGCGAAAAAACGTATTCATTTTACCAAAAATATAATGGTATGACTCGCACATTTTCAATACTTATCTAATTTTACATTGTTTTTCTTAGTATTTGAGTTGTTTCATGGCCATTTTCTAAAATTGTACCATGTATAAGTTGTATATGACTTTATTTTATGGGAAAAAAAGGGAACCATTGTCTAATTTGCGAAGGAATGTGATAATTATATAACGTCTCTCTAAACGATTCGTTATAATGAAAAACTATTATTGTTAAGAGGAAAAAATTAAAGAAAATAAAAGGTAAGTATATAATATTCGGGTCGAGCGGGCGGGTTCGGGTCAAATTTGGCCCAAAAATTTACAGGTTTTTCGGGTTCGGTTTATTTTGGACTTGGGTCAAGAAAATCGTGTTCAAAATCCAAAACTTTCGGGCAAGTTCAAATCAGGTCAATTTTTGTCAGGTTTAGTTGACACATTTAACCCGTTTAATTAATTGGGCTAAATTCAAGTTGAGAATTTTGACAAGAAAAAAAGCCTATATTAACCCATTTAGTTGAATGGGTTAAATAAGTTGGCTCGTTTACCCGATTTTTCCCTTTTTGGGGGGGGAAATTGTGAAAACTTAGAGTTCAATCAAGTCGATCTTTGTTTTAGGATTGTAGTTCTTGTGGATCTTCGACAATGGTTGCATTATGATGATATATTGAACTCAAAATATTGATTTATAGTGCTCGATAATCATATTTTAGTCTTAAGGAGTTAAACGGGTAACCGGATAACATGAACCTATCCGTTTATATTAAATGGGTTAATGGGTAAATTTCAGGTCAACCCGTTTACAAAATAAACGGGTACAAGTCAAGACTTTTGACCCGTCTAATAAACGGGTTACGTTCAGATCGAGGATTTTTCAACCCGTTTAAGTTCAACACGAATATGAACTCAATCTGACCTGGCCTGTTTGATAACCCTATAATCAACTCATCCTCATTCAATGCCTCACATTCTATCCATCATGCAGATATTTGTAGTTCCCTCTAAACCTTAGTAACACATGCACATCAAGGAATGACCAATCGTGGACTTGTTAGCTGTCCCTCCCTAAAATCCAAATGTGTAATGCCAGTTTAAGCCTTAGTCATCACATTTGTACATAATTGCTCAAATTATGATGATGCTCAATTTATGACTTGAAGAAAGTGGTAAATGCTTCCAAAGATTATTCAAGACTTGCACTATTCAACAATCAAGGGAATTAAAATGTTCATTGTGCACTGGGTAGCAATAGCAAGGCACAAAAAAGAGAAAGCAAAGGTCGTATTCCAAAAATAGGCAGACTAGGAAAAGACATGAAGTGCAAGCTAATGGAGTAATTGAAGCCTAATGGTAGTATTAGTCTCACTCTCATCATTTCAGACCCCGCAAAGGATTCAGGCCCCACAAATAGACAGCAAACAAGGTACCAGTGAGCTTAGCAAGCAGGTTACATCTCCCACTTTCTGACACGCAAGAGGTCCAAGACAAAGAAAGGGGTAAAGGGAATGTGAAAGAGATAAAGAAGACAAGGACAGGTACAGAATTCAAGTCACACGTGATTAAAACATAATTACGTCCAATGTTAACTAAGTTACCTATCCATGCGACAAATGTGGCCCACACTTGCCCTCAGAAGAGACCTCTTCACAGCTGACTTCCAAGCAAATGGAAATGAACCACCCTAGAAATAATTAAACCCAGAAAGAGAGGCATAGTTCAGTGAGGTTTTTCCTTTTTGGGGGGGTTGAAGGGGGGGCCGGGGGGATTGGTGAGAGTGCTTAAATTTGATAAAGTACATACATATTTGGAACTCCCTCCTCAGAAGTAGATAGCCAGGAAAGAAGACAAAACTTACCCAGCCAAAACTCCTCGATAAATCATTTCCTGTACCAAGGGGAATAACTGCTACAGGAGGAACAGGATATCTACCCTCTTTGTGGAGTTCTCCCAGGCTCCCAAGCATCCAACCAACTGTACCATCTCCCCCGGCAACCTGCCGCACAACCAAAGCTCATTCACAATCCAGTGTTACAACACATGCAGCACATGTGAACAGTTGCTGAAACAGGCATCAAGAAATGGGCATTTGGTATCCTTTGACATCCCCCCCCCCCAAAAAAAAGAACCCGCACACACACAGAAGAAGACTTGCACAGCAGAGAATCTTATTACTCATAGGCCCACCCTTTTCATTGACTTGATCTTATAATCTTCTTTGCTTCCATTACTTTCCTGTCCAAGCTTGCTAACTTGGAGGTAAAATATCCAAGAGCCCCAAGGAATTCAACAAAAGTATCTAAGGAAATGAAAGGAGTAACTCACAGACTTTCCCTTTTAGGAAAATATGTAATAGAAGAAGAAATTAGTGAAGGCTTATTAGTAGGAACAATCCAGTTTCTCAATTTTCTTCTGCAAGTATCTACACTGTAAAAGCCTAATTATCTACGAAGGACAATTAAGTCAAAAGTCTTAAAATAACAGGCTTTATTATCAAATAATAAAATTGGTTTAATCAAGTTAAAAGTTCAAGACAGAAGTTTTATAACCAAATATTAAAATTGGTCCACAAACTGCCACAGAAATGATACATTCTAAAAAATGATTTCAGGATTAGTGAAAGAGCTGTGTTATCAGCAGCACCAATGAAGGATGTCTTAAGGGTTGGAATTGTTGAAATTTGCATTGTTAATTATTCTGGTTGCATCAGTCCTTTGATTTTATGCTTGATACACATTAGCTCTAGAATGTGGATCGTATGAGAATTTAGTTGGCTAATTTCATCCCCACACCTGCAGAATTTTTTTGCTTAACTGATCAATCAATAATATGAGCAACATTAAAGTTGTTTCAGGATATCAACCAACCAACGAAGGTCTACTACTCGACGGAGACAAAACAATTCAAACCAGCAAAAGAGAATTTGTGTAAACATACCACTACTCTCAGTTTCTCCCGAGTCTCTTTGGCACATGAATCACCCACTCTAGCCAACTGCTCTAGACAAGCCAAACCATAATTCACAAACTCATTAGGCTTGATGTCTTTAAGGTCAAATACCTGCCACACCAAACACAGCAAAAGGTTGACATGATTAACAGTCACTATAATCAGACAAACCAGGCATATCCAACAAATGCTCAAAGACATTGACTCTGAACCAAGTAGGGTAAAATGCAAGATTTAGACAAACAACTTGATACAAGCTTTGCAAGTATGGTTTGAGCCTAAGTAAACAATAGAAAAGTACATTTGAATTAGGGCACAAGAGCGAAAATGAAGTTCACAGCAAATCTTACTGTCCTCCACAGAAACCAGACAGATGCAAATCATTGAAAAGCACATGGTAGCAGTGAATTTGCTTAAAGAACAATTGTGCAAGATAATCAGGGAGCAAAAAGCAACAAGAGGACCACTAAATCTTGTCAATACAAAGGAATCACGAATTACAAAAGGGGAAAATATGAAAAAGGAACGGCACGTACAACATAAGGCCAACACTTGCTCTAAGGTTACTGCCCGTCCTTGCAGCGATCTAATACCAACAATCATGACTACAAACAATGCCTATGTGAATGGCATCATATTCTGTAGATACAAGGCCTATGTGAATGCCAATAAACTCGCGTTCTTAAGCCTCTGCAGCTTGAAAGCTATGCCCATCAAAGCAAATCATGTAACCGTTGCTATAATATCGATGAACTGGCATACTAATAATAGGGATGCAGAAAAATCAATACTAGCGTCCTTAAGCCTCTGCAGCTTGAAAGCTATGCCCATCATAGCAAATCATGGAACCATTGCTATAACATCGATGAACTGGCAAACTAATAATAGGGATGCAGAAAAATCAATAAGGCACAATTGATCCAAAGGGATACCAAGCATGACAGAAGGATGACAACATGAAGAATTTCCGTAACAAACCAACCTCCAAAGCACATCCAGTTCCGACTTCTTGACATGCTTTCTGAATGCAAATATTAAAGTAGGCTGTAAGTTGAAGTGGAACTTTAATATTATTTTCACCTAACTAACCAATCTCATTTATTAATCCACTCAGTAAAGACTGGGAACAATGACAGAACATATGCATAGTAGTAGCTTAACAAGAGAACTCTTCAAACGAAAAATGCAAATCTACAACGTAGAGAATTAATTCAGCATTAACACCAAAAATTCCTCCAGAAAACCCTCTAATCAGCAATCAGAACACAAAAGTAAGCTATGAATGACTACAATAAACTCATAACAGAGGTTATCAGACCAAAACCCACAAAGAAAAACTCACACAAATGATCACTTATCAACTAACTTCCCCCTTCTTAAAATTCATCCAAACCCACAAAAACCTGCTTGCTCATAAACCCCAATCACAGAACCAAGAAGCACATGCTCGTTCACTGAAACACCACACACAAAACGCGCTCCCACCACCCCAAAATATTTACAACACGAAAAAGGAAAAGACTATAGCAGAAGCCATTCATGAATTTCAACCACAAAAGAAAAGAAACTAGAATCCCTCAACTTAAGTCAGCTTAGGCAGCAAGTAGTTGAACAAACAAACACAAATCCTTCTGAATCCGCCCCCAAGACTTATTGTCATGTCATGCCGTTTGTGCCCCAGAATCCTAGTAAATTGAAAACTAACCATCATTAGAAACACATGACATGACTAGGCAAGGCTTAATCAACAAGACAAAAACCAACAATTTAAATCCCTCACACAACAACCACTCTTCCTCAACCCACAAAAACCTAATCCCCTTTCGGAGAGAGAAAGAGAGAGAGAGAAACCTGTTCCTCCCCCATTAACTGCTGCAACCGCTCCTTTAACTCTGGGCCATGCCTGCCACCACTCCGGGAGTTGATGAAGACGACCAGGGGGCTCTCCGGCGGGTCGACCCCGGCGGCGGCGAGGAGATCGGCGGAATTAACGCCGGCGTCGACATCCTTAGCGTTGATGGCTCGCCGGATAGCGACCCGGAGATATTGGGGCATGGAGATCCTCCTCCGAAGCTCCTCTTTGTCGACCCGAATACCCGACAACCCACAACCCTTCAACGAGTCTATCAAGGACGACCTAGCCGCCACCCTGGTGGGGTCCGCCGCAGATTCCATGTCTGTAACGGCTACTTACCAATCACCCAAAATACTGATTTACGAGAAACGAATCAAATCAATGTAATGGGCAATCAGAATCGCCAAGGTGGAAGAGGAATTTGGGGTTTTAAAGAGGTCAGGGAGGATGAATGAACAGACGACAGAATGAGGAGAGAGAAAGTGATAGGAAGAGGGGGTAAGAAGAGCGCGGTCAGTTGTTGTTGGTTGAATTCACAGCCCGGCGAGAAGGATAAAATTGACCAAAGTCGGGGAAGATGAAGAATTCTCAACGGAAAAATTTTAAATTTAAACTCGGTTTTCACGAGTAAAAGAGGGAGTTTTACCGTTTGCCCTTCAGACACTGGGTTAATAACGATCCACGGAAAGATACGGTTGGTGGGTTGGTGCTGTCGGACTGTGTTTTACTGGGCGCATTACGGAATATTTTGATTTCTGATTTTTGGTTAAATAAGAAACCAAGGTTGAGGTAGATAAGATCTAAATTTAAATTTCTGGTGATAATTTTTTAAAAAATTATTAATTATTAATTTAAAATATAGTCCACAAGTATAAACTATGAAATTTTAGAGACTTTATTTTTTTTAAGGAAAAAATATAGATATATTAATTCGTCAATTTGTTAATAAATATACAAGATGACACTTCATTATAAGTCACCCTAATCCATACATGCTCTCCCCAGAAACGTACAAGCCTGACTAGATTATGAGCAATCGAATTTTCTTTCTTGCAAACATGAGACAATATAGATTAAGTTAATGAATTTTTAAAGTAAAAGTGGGGGCAAATGCTGAAAGTTAGTTGAATATGGAAGTCAATTCTTTGTATCGAGAAGACCTAAATTTCCATTAATCAAATTATTTATAGTCATAACTATTGCTGGCAAAATTTTGTTCAATCTGAATACTAGAATTCTCATATATCAATTTTTTAATATATATTTATAGTCATGAATTATTTATAGTCATAACTGATAACTCGTAAAGCATAGGTAATTTCTTATATGCTTCTAGTAGCACATGCTTTTATTGTTCACATGTGTATACTTTTTATGCATTTATTTATCATATATTAATTTTTTAATATATATTTACTGATAAGACTTTTGAGAGTGTATTTTATAATATATACATTATAAATTGTAATATACAAGACTTGTTCTTTTGTTTGAAAAATAGAGGTTAAAAAAGGGATAAAATTGATTAAAATATATATTTTTTGTTAAAGTCAGTTGAAATGGAGTAAAATAGATTAAAGTTGATATATTTTTAATATAATAAATAAAAATTAATTAAAATAATTAATTAAATTTAATTAAAATAAGTTAAAATAAGTTAAAGTGGATTAAAATAAATTAAAATTAATATTTTTTATTTAAAATTTATAAAATAAATTAAAATAAATTGACATAAATTAAAATTTATAAATTAGAATTTCCGAACGAAAAGAATAGGGGCCAGTTGGTGAGCTCGGGGCACGCGTAGAAGGGGTATGTGACTGAGACCCAAGATTTCTGGGACCCACGGACCATTTATGAGTGTAAGAGAGCCTAGTTTGGAAAGCAAAAGGCCAAAACCATAAATGAGATGGGGGACCACGTGAAAGTGCAGACGATGATGCATGACAGAAGTGGTGCGGGTAAGGTGAGGGTTGAGTGAATTGAATTGATTGGGCGACTGTCGAGATATGAGAATTTATTGCGCCTACACCCCGGACACTGACTGGCGACCGGCAGCTACTACACTGTACAGTTGCACTTTAATTATAGGCCTCGTGATGTGGGCATGTGTGGTCTAGTGTCTACAAACCACAATGACCTAATGAGTACAATCTACTTGACGGGTACAAATTTTCTACACATAAAAATGTCCACTAGCCGTAGGAGTTGCCACCGACAATCAGGTGATACGCAAGGAGCCCTGGTAGCTGCTATTCGAAGGACAAATCTTAGCCTTAAGATGTGTTCTTTTTATGAGTAGATGGGAGTTAACAAATAGGAAAAGTTAATAAAAATTAATAAAAGTAGGTAGAAGTTATTATTTTTTAGAATAAATGATAGAAGTTAATTAAAGTTAAAACAAATTGAAAGAACTTTAAGAAAATTAGTAAAAGTTAAAAGATGCTGTAGATTCTTTAGTAAAAAAAACGAATGACATTAGTAGAGTTGACAAAAGTTGGTTAGAATTAGAAATATTGAATTTTTTTTGTAAAGGTTAGTGAAAGTTGATAGAAGTTTGATAAAAGTGGATTTCCCCACGAAAATAACAGGCCCTTAGTGTTCTAATTGATGTTAACTCAAAGCTTTCTGGAAAAATGAATATTAAAAATCAGAACTAATTTTTTCGTGCAAACAAGGAATAATTCATCAAAAACTAACAATTTGTTATATCACATTTACAGTGTGCAATCAACAACAACAAATACAAGTTTTTAAATTAAAAACAATGTTGATAGAGTATATATTTTGTATACAATTTTGTATTATAGTTTCCTATTATTGTTCTCATATTTGTTAAGTATTTTTAGGCTATCTAAAATTGTAATTGTCTTGCCAAAACAGCTAGGGTAGCTGATAGCTTTTTCCTTGTACAAAGCCTTTATTTACGTTGAATAGATGGCAAAGAAGCATTATTCACCAAAACATTGTTGTGATTGCTTTCTCTCTTCATGGTATCAGAGCAAGGTTGGGCCTCTATTAACAAATCATGAGTGACGACGGGACTTCAAAGAAGAACAAGAAGGAGAAGGTAACCAGGCCTACTCCTTTTGCAATTACACCCACATCACCATTGTCCATCCGCTAGAAGGATTGGGGACCTTGATAACTACCGTAATCTTCGATGGAAACAATTATGATCCATGGGAGAATGCTGTCACCATAGCCCTTCGATCCAAAAATAAACTAGGATTCATCAATGGTAAAATAAGTAAGCCCACAGCAACAACCGACGCCGATCAGTCCAAGGTGAACGCTTGGGAGATGGTGAACTCTACCATCTGTTCGTGGCTCTTAAATGTCATTGATCTGAAAATTCGACCCAGCATAGCCTATGCTAACACAATGAAGGTTATGTGGGACGATTTGAAGAAGCGATATGGGGTGTCTGACATTCCCAAAATACATGACTTGAAGTCTAAAGTAGCAAACTGCAACAAGGGTCTATGAGTGTGGTCGAGTACTATGCAAAGCTGGTAGGATTTTGGAATGAATTGGAAGCCAAGGTCCCGCAGTATTTTCGCACCTGTGGGAAGTGTGAATGCAAGCTAGGAGAAAAATTAGTTCAAGCGGCAGAGCCAGAAAAGGCCCATCAATTTATGATGGGTCTCGATGATGAAAAGTATCTCCCCTCACTCGACAAAATTTTTAACATAGTTCGTCAAGAAGAACACCATAAGAACGTGGTTAATAGTCAAGAGATGAAAGGTGAAGCTGCTGCTGCTTTTGCCGTGAATGCAAAGAGTCAGACCTCGACAGAGCATCCCACCTGCAAGCATTGTGGGAGACTTGGACATGGAGAAAGTAACTGCTACGAAATTATTGGGTACCCAGCTGGGTGGAGCAACCATGGAAGAGAAAGAGGAGGTTGTGAAGGAAGAGCTCAATGTGGTGGCAGAAATGGTTCAGGCCGAGGCAGAAGCGGCGAACGTGAAGGAGCATATGTCGTCACGGCCACACAAGAACTGAGCGAAGCGGTGACAAAAGAAAATAATCAGGTGCCAGTTGTAAGTATTCCTGGACTCATAGCCGAGCAGGTACAACGACTCATGGCACTCATTGATACACCAAAGAGTGGCCATGAAAGACTTTCAGGTAAGCCTCCATGGCTCATTGATAGTGGCGCGGTGTCACATATGACAGGGGACATGAGCTTGGTCGATGATTTTCGATATATAAATCCAGTAGTAATTGACTTACCCAATGGACAAGTCTGGACTAATAAAGAAGACTTGGTGAAAAATTAAAGTTGAGCAAAGTGCTTGTGGTGTTGTAGTTAAACTGCAATCTTATGTCAGTGTGGAGACTTTGCAAAGACTTAAATTGTTGTCTGATATTTGATGAGAACTATTGTATTTTGCAGGACCGTACTACGAGGATTCCGATTGGTGTGGGTGAGCAACGAGACAGGGTTTACCACTATAAGGAGATGCAGGTAAAGAAGATGCAAGCATTTGCTGTTCAAACTGGGCATTTATGGCATCAACGCATGGGTCACCCATCAGGAAAATTCGTGTCTATTTTATTAAAGTCGTTAAATTGTTCTAGTAGTGATAATTGGAATAATAATGTGTGTGAAGTGTGTCTTCGTGCAAAGCTAACCCGTAGTCATTTTTCAGTTAGTGATAATAAAGCAAAGGAGTTGTTTGATATTACTCGGTGTGACATTTGGGGACCTTATAAAGTACCCTCTTCATGTGGTGTACGTTATTTTTAAACTTTGGTTAATGATTTTAGTAGAAGGGTTTGGGCGTATCTTATGAAAGAGAAAAGTGAGACAAAAAAGTTACTAAAAGGATTTGTGACATTGGTGAAGACTCAATTTAATAAAGTTGTGAAAATTGTGTGTACAAATAATGGTCTTGAGTTTACTTCAGGTTTCATGAAAAAATACTATCTGGAAACAGGTATTCTGCATCAAACGAGTTGTGTGGATACTCCTCAACAAAACGGGGAGACTAGAAAGAAAGCACAGGCACCTATTGCATGTTGCAAGGGCACTTCGGTTTCAAGCTAATTTACCCTTGAAAATTTGGGGTGAGTGTATTTTAATTGCAACTGATCTAATCAATAGGACACCTAGCAAACTATTAGGAGCCAAAACTCCCTTCGAAGTTATTTTTGACAAAAAAAACCCTCCTATGATCATATTAAGGTATTTGGGTGTTTGTGCTTTGCCTTGAATAAAGTCAAGGGAAAAGACAAGTTTTCTTCTAGAAGTCGAAGGTGCATTTTTGTCGGTTACTCTTTTGGAAAGAAAGGTTGGAAATTATATGATTTAGAAAATCATGAATATTTGGAGAGTTGTGATGTGGTTTTCTTTGAAGAGATTTCCCTTTTGTAAAAAGTGACCAAGGTACCACAAATTTAGAAAAACAGCATGATCTAAAGGACCAAAGAAACTTGGATGTTTTTGATGATTTAGAAATGGGAGATGCAGACTTAATTGGAAGGGAGCCACCACGAAAATAGCCCATCAGCTTTAGATGACAGGGGGAGCTCTCCTAGAGGGCCCATGAATTCGCAAGAAGCAACCCAGGCCCAGGAGTGCATAACAACATCATCTGAGCCCATCATCACGCAACAGCCCAACAGCTCATGCATGCCCAGCTTACCAACCCAGTCTACTAGTTCAGCCCAAGCCACGAAAGAGCCCAGTCTAGTTAAGATCAATGTTGGCGAGCAACCCAATCAAGTTGAGCCTATGGCTCGGTGTGAACAGCGAAGTAGACGTCCACCGACTTGGTTGAATGATTATATGTGTTACAACGCTCAAATCACGAGCCCCGTCTCGCATGCAAACTCATCTCAAAAGGGATCCTCAGGTACGCGTTACCCCTTGCAAAATTATGTCACATGTACAAATTTTTCTTTTAGCCACCAAAAGCTTCTAGCTGCTATTATGAAGGTCCAGGAACCACAATTCCATCATGAGGCAGTCCGAGATGCAAAATGGAGGGAAGCCATGCATGAAGAGATAGATGCCTTTGAAAAATCGGCACTTGGAACATTGTTGACTTACCACCCGGGAAGAAACCAATAGGCTGCAAATGGCTTTATCGTGTGAAATATAACTCTGATGGTACCATTCAAAGCTGCAAGGCTCACTTGGTTATTCTTAGTGATCATCAAGTTGAAGGTATCGATTACAATGAAACTTTTGCTCCAGTCGCCAAAATGACTAGTGTTAGATGTTTCTTATCTGTAACAGTAAAAAACTGGGAGTTGCATCAATTAGATGTTAATAATGCTTTCCTTCATGGGGACCTTGACGAGGAGGTATACATGAAATTACCTCCTAGTTTGCATACCATTGGATCTAACAAAGTGTGCAAGCTAATAAAATCGCTATATGGATTGAAACAAGCTCCACGACAATGGTTTGCAAAACTTTCTTCTAAGTTATCTGAATAGGGCTTTGTTAAATCTTATGCTGATTATTCCCTGTTCACCTATCGAAAAGGTGATATTTTCATGCCTCTCTTGGTCTATGTGGATGATATTGTCCTTGCAAGCAATGACAGTCAAGCGTGTCAACAGTTCAAAGCATACTTACACAAATGCTTCAGCATAAAAGATCTTGTTCCTTTGAAATGCTTTCTTGGTATTGAAGTGGCCAGGGGCCCTCAAGGATTATATCTCTGTCAACGCAAGTATGCTCTTGAAATTATTGATGAATGTGGACTTATAGGAACTAAGCCTGCCTCATTTCCAATGGAAGAAAATCATAAGCTAGCACTTGCTACTGGAAAATTAGTGGACGATCCTACTACATACAGGCGTCTTGTGGGTCGTTTGATTTATCTTACTATCACTCGACCCGATCTTTCCTATGCCGTCCATGTTTTATCGCAATTCATGCAAGCTCCGAGAGTCGAGCACATGGAAGCAACAACTCGGGTCATTCGTTATTTGAAAGGTAGTCCAGGATACAGTATTTTACTACCTAAGGCAATGACTTGCAGCTCGTTGGTTTTTGTGACTCAGATTGGGGAGCATGCCCCATTTCACGGCGGTCTTTAACTGGATATTTTATGATGCTTGGGGGATCTCCAATATCCTAGAAGACTAAGAAGCAAACTACTGTGTCCCGCTTTTCTGCAGAGGCAGAATATTGTTCCATGGCTTTTGCTGTTAGTGAGCTTGTCTGGATCAAGCTATCCTTGCCTCTTTGGATGTGTTTCATAAAAATCCTATTCGTCTATATTGTGACAGTAAGGTTGCCACCCACATCGCTAATAATCGAATTTTTCATGAACGCACCAAACATATTGAAATCGATTGTTATTTTGTGTGTGAAAAACTCGTAGCAGGCATGCTCTAGCTATCTCACATTGGTTCTAAACAGCAACCAGCTGGCCTCTTCACCAAGGCTCTCGGAAGTACACAATTTCATCATCTAAGGGGCAAGTTGGGCATGATTGATCTCCATGCTCCAACTTGAAGGGGAATGATAGAGTATATATTTTGTATACAATGTTGTATTATAGTTTTCTATTATTGTTCTCATGTTTGTTAAGTATTGTTAGGCTATCTAAAATTGTAATTGTCTTGCCAAAATAGCTAGGGTAGTTGATAGCTTTCTCCTTGTATAAAGGCTTTGTTTTACGTTGGATAGAGGGCAGAGAAGCATTATTCACCAAAACATTGTTTTGATTGCTTTCTCTCTTCAAATTTCCATCTTAGAAGACCTATCTTTGCACACACCAAACCCTCATCTTCTTGTTCAAACGACTATTTTCTTTTTAATATAATCTGAAGAGGAAATCCACAAATCTATTGTAGTTATTTACTAATAAGGAATCTACCAATCTAGTGTAGTTTTGTCAAGCTAGATAATCTTTTAACAAAAAAGACTACATCTAAAGTCTCATTCCCATCGAATTGTTCCATTGTAACAAAGAAATAATTCATCCCTTAAAAACCAAACACATAACTACACAATGACAACTAAAATCAAGCTTAACAATCAATCTTTCATAGCAGGAGGGAGAGAAAACTCTCACAATAGGAGAGATGATTAATAATAATGAGATAATTAAAGATACTATTAAACAGATATAGTAAAGAAGAAAGATGACCAAGATGGTGAAAAACCTATTATCTCGACATTATGAAAATGCTCCAAAAATTGCACTTACACAAAAAGAGGGTCGAGAAGATGTGGATATTGACGACGGTTTGCAAACAGGAGAAAAAAAGAATTATTATCATTAATGTTATACAGTGTCGCCAATCTTAGTATGTCATAACGTGAATCATTCATTTTATTTACATACAGTATGTAAAGTATATCATATGATCATATACTATCAATTTAAATGTCTGTATCATTATCTTTGTTATCAAAGAAAGTATATAATTCTTTTCAACGAAATCATTACTCAAAGTTCAACAATTAAGCAAGCTTGATAGGAATAATTTTAGAACAGATGACATGCTGAAAAGTCTTCCATATGATCGAGGCATAAGTGAACACAATATACACATAGAATTGAAGTTTGTTGTGATATACAATTGGTATAATGCTTCCTATATAGGAGGGGGAATAAAGAAAAGAAAAGACATACCACATATTATGTAATTTTAAATATATTGTAGGGGAAGAAAGTACTAATTTTTTTATGGCTGCAATCAATACCACCACCATTTTCGATAGAAATCTTACTTTTCTTTATCTATACACATGAAGGCTGCCATGAGCCATGATTGTTGTTGGCAAAGCCTAATTTTCACCCTTTTGGGGGGGGGGGGGGAGCAAGCACTCTTGTTTTGATAAGATTAAGCACTTATATCCATTGAAACTAAAACATTACAATTTCTTTGGACATGCTCAGGCTAAATCAGTCCATGTTTGCAAGTCCCACAGCTTATTTATGACTTTAAACGTTTCCTTTACTCACAAGAAATTTACAGGTTTTTTCTATACTAAAGAGGGGTGAACTCCCCAAACTACATAACAAGTTAACTAAGGATCAAATCACTAAAAGTAATGGCGGATCTGGATATATAGAACATATATGTCCATCTATTAAACTATCAAATTTAGGAGTATTCATATATACTAATTTAATCCCCTTCAAAATATAGCTTATTAGAATTATTTTTTTTTTGTGCAAGGGGTGTCTATGCATAGATTCACCCATGACTAAAAGACCTAACCTGTGCACACCAACAACATAACATCCTCAAACAATATTGTAGTAAACCCATAAAACACAAAACCAAAAAATTTCAGATTAAGGAATCTCCAAACCCCTAGATTAATAAGCCAATTAGCTACCCAATTTACTTTCCTGCTAATAGTGTTCACGCTAGACATATCCTCCCTTATTAGCAATAAGAATATAAGATAGGAGGTTGCATTCCAATCAGAATATTTTTGTGAGGGCACTTAATAGCCAATTGCCTAATTGATGCTTTGACATCATTTCCAATTGACACTCACATTTTGCACAAATGCTTTGATCGTAACCTTTGTAATTCCCATGAATGCCTTCCCCTCTAGTCAATTCCGAATCTCCTTTGAATCCTCTGGCAGTGTTAAGGATTGTCCACGTAATTCATTAAAAGAAAAAAACAAGGAATCGTTATCCATTGCCCTTAGGGCATTTCCAGCCATAGTTCCACTTTTTGAAACTCTGACCTGCCACGTCAACAAAAGTTTCATATTTTTGGAACTTGTATTCCATCACTTCTCCAACCCATAAAACTCCAATTTGAATAACCCAATACAAAAAGTTACCATTGATCCATTTCATAACACACAATCTATTTTTTTAATCATGTAAAAATTATTTATTACCTCAAAAAAAAAACCCAAGGAGCAGCACGCTGGGAGGCTCGGCTGACCGAGGAGGCATGCGTGCCCCCACCCGCGTGGCGCGGGCTGTGAAGGGGGCGGGTGTCCCGCATGTGGGGGGTGCCTCGCGGGTAATCGACTGGGAATGCCCTTATCACTGCCCCAAGGGCAATGGTTAAGGTGTATTTATTGCACTTAGTTAGGTTATTTTATTTAGAAAAACTGAAAGGCAATTAATATAACCAACTTCTATTTTTATTGCACTTAATTAGGTTATATTTTCTCTTTAAAAAACGAAACCCTGGGGTCGCCAGTTTCGCTGGCAAGAACAACCTAAAACTATATTAAAGCATTTAAAAATTGAAATCCTAGATCTAAAATCATAAAGTTCGATCGAAATTTCATAATTGAAGTTTCAGGCGAATCAACTGAGTGTCAACAGCGAGAGAGGACGAGACAAAAAAGTTCAATATAGTGATGCCAAGGTAGGTGATGCTGCGTCGGTAAGGATGGAAGAATTAAGGACCACAATAACGGAGGCTGGTTATAAAGAGGAGAGAGCCACAATTAGCGAAAGAAGAGACAATAAAAATGGCAATTAATTTGTGGGGGTAAATTTGCCGTTGCAAAATAGATTAATTGCCTTCCATTTTTTCTAGATAAAAATATAAAATAATCTAATTAAGTGCAATAAATACACCTTAACCACCGCCTTAGGGTAGTGGCTAACAATTTCATAAATTTATTAATTATATTGCGTTGAAAAAATCTAACTAGCAGCATTAAATGTTTTGATCTTAACCACTAATACATTAAATAATGCTTCCTTAAAACAAATTTTGTCAAAGCAGGACAATTATTTTGGAACGACAATGTCATCTGAACTAACACACCTACTCATGATAAATTCTTGAACTTCAATGTTTCTAGATTTCTGATTTCACCACTAAGCGAAGACTTTTTTTCTTCGTTTTTTTTTTTCCTTTTTTGGGGTGAGGGTGTCTCTTGCCACTACGAATAAAGAGCATTTAACAGGGTTGAATCAATTGAGATCTAGCCTATGACAATTCACAAAAAGATAATCAAATTGACTTGGAGAAGTACATTCCACCTACATGCAATTCCGATTTTTCTGTTTTCTACTGACAGTAACAGTAAATACCAACCTCCCCCTCAAAAGAGGGCAAACCAAAAATACATCAAACATTCCAACTAGAGGTGGGTAATAGATTAGTCGAATTCGTATTCATGTCAAATTTAAATAGATTGAGAATATCTCAATATAAACCTATTCCATTTATTAAATGAGTTGGAAGATCTTGACCTGTATTTATTTAATTTTAAAACGGCTTAACCCGCTTAACCCGTTTAAAATAAATAAGTTGAGTTTAGCCACGTAATTATTCATTTATGCATTTAATATTTTCAACTAATACATAATTACATAGCATAAAAATCAAGTTTACATATCACATTAGGCAATTACTTTCAAAAACTCCATCGATTCATCATAATTTACATTTTCATTTTTTTTTAAAATTTTGTATTCTTATTGTCTAATAAAAAGATAAACAGATAAATGATAAATGGGAAAATAAGTGGACTTGTTCATCGCATTTAACCAAACGAGTTAAATAGGTACTTTTCGTGTCAAAAATATCGACCTGAATCAAGCCCACTTAATTAAATGAGTTGAATGTGTCAATCCATTTAATCAAAGTATTAAACGGGTTAAAAATTTATATCCAAACTCAGTTAACTTCATATCGATTTGAGGTCGATAATCAGGTCATCCCAACTTTGCACAATTCTAATTCAAACGCATAAACATAATCCAAAGACGTACTCTCCTACTTCTGCTTTCTCAATAAAGGTAACCTATAATTTTCTGATAATAAGAATCCATGTGTCATCAATCTTTTTATACTAATAAAAATATAAAATAGATTTCGAGATTACTTAAAATAAGGCAATTTGGTCGTTATTAGATGTGGGTTATAACTAATAGCATCTTTAATTATTCAAACTGACTTCTGGAAAAAAGGGCCAATTTCTGGTTGGGAGAGCTGTCCGCGGTCTATGCTTATAAATACGATTGTGAAAGTGCTGAAAATTCACCCCCTATAAAAGTTCAAGTCGATCGTTTTCTCCTAGAAATTTTCTCTCGTGCGTTTTTCCACCTGCATCCTTTTCCAGAAAGAGAAGGCTATGTTGACTATGCTGTAAGGTGTGCAAAACCGATTAATTGGGGTTTTGATTAGTCGGTTTTTCAGTTAAAAAATTTTTTTGAACCATAACCGAACTGAAATTTTCAGATAACCGGTTTTTCGGTTCAATTAACTGATTTTTCGGTTCGATTACCGATTAACCATTTATAAATAGTAAAAAAACTTATACTTTCTTACCTAAATTTGTCATTCTTTTATGTTTAAATTTTTTTTATAAAAATTAAACTTTGGTTACCATTTATAAATAATAAAAATTGCACTTTCTTACCGAATTTTTTTATTTTTATGTATAATTTTTTTAAAAAATAAAATTATTTTCGGTTCGGTTAACTGAATTTTCAAATAATCCAAAACATAACCAAACCGAAAACCGAAATTTTTTTTTGATTCGGTTAACCGAACCGACTTTTTTGAAAAATTTGTTCAGTTAACGGGTTTTTCGGTTTGGTTTTTGGTTTCGGATTTTTTCGCACACCCCTACTATGTTGTATGTATGTGATTCTTTATATGCTTTGTTATTTTGGGTTCGTTAAACACGCAATTTATGCACTAACCTTTTCAGTAATTCCTAGGTATGCTCTATTTTGCGCTGTTTTATTTCATTTTGTTTCCAATGCAAAAAAAAAAGGTGATAAATTGAAAAAAGTGTTTCTAAATTTAGAAGTATTTATAATGCATTTTTAAGGATAAAATCTTAGTATGTAAAACTATCTATGTCCACCCTTTTGATGAAAAATGAAAATTATAAATCTAAACCCATAAACCTTAATCCATATTAATAAACGACATCAAAGTAGTGATATAAGCAAGTTTTCCTGATATCCATATTAATAAAAAGACAACAAAATTCACATCCAAGTAGTTCAATGTCATGTTCAATCACCAGGGGAGCCGAAGATTCAAGTTTTGATACAAGACATTCACACTTGCATCCAACTTTGTAACAGTGCTATCATTACTCATATTTTTAGGTAAGGGAATTGTGCAGCCACTAGAAAAATATGGTTAGTAATTGCATTCCACGGTACAGTGGAATAAGGACTTACATAAGGATTTTTTTCTATCCTCTACGAGGATAATTAAGCAAAAAATCCTTAAAAGAAGAGCTGCTTAGGTAGTATTGCTTATCTTGCTTACAAAAAAACATATGTGTGAATTGTGTATCACTTTCATGTTTTCTAACACTATCATTCACGTGTATAAACAAGTCAGAAGATCATCATGCAGTCACTAAATCAAACTACGTTTCAAGCGATGACAGTTTTTTTTTTTACAATGATAAGTATTTCAAGTGATGACAGTATAGATAAAATAAATAGCCTTAAAGTAGGAGGTAGTGGTGCTATCTTTTAAATAAAAACAGTTATTCTTGATCTTGTACGTGTAATGCATGATAAAAGTTTTTAATTTTCTTGCTATAATAAAAACCCATAGAAATGAATTATAATCAACAATCTAGCAATCATATGTAAAATTTTGAAGGTTTTTTAAATTAAAAGTTCAATGACTTTTAAATATAATTCAATGACATTTTAAGTTAACTACAACAACAATAACTCTCAGTGTGGGTTCCGATTTCACGGGGTCTGGGGAGATCCAGATGTAGGCACCCTTACCTCTACCAGAATTTCTACTCATAGAGAGACTGATTCCAAGAGATCCAACAAAATCAGATTTTGAGAAAACATTTTATATAAGAAAGGTTTGAGAAAACAGTTCATGCGGGCTAAGGGTAATTATCAGGGAATGAGTTAAGAAATACGAAAAAATATGAAAAAATCAAACGGCAGTAGCTATGTGACCATAAGTGTAACAAAGTAGAGGGAGATACTGTATCTTAACAACCCAAAGTAGGCAAACAATGTCTCTTTCTAGACGCAAGAACTACCTACATACAAACAATACATACGAAGAAATCGCAGCCAGACAATCTACTGCAACCGAGCGACCAACTACGAGGCTAAGTCTCTGCACTCTAAGATTTTAATCCTATCCCGTCATAGTCTCCTATCCTGAGCCAAGTCTTCCGTTAACCCTACAACTTTCAAGTCCTCTCTAATAACCTCGTCCAAACTCTTCTTTGGTCGTCCCCTCCCTCTTTTACCTCTTGGAACATTTTAAGTTAACTAAAACATATAAATTATTATGTGTTTATTTTTTAAAAATAAATACCATATGTGCATGCACCTATAGAGAATAATTTTATCTATAGAAAACAAATGTTAACAAATGTTGCTAAAAGAGCAAACCACTTGAACCTTCTTCTCCCGAAATTGAAAGCAATTTTTTACTTTGTGGTTGCCATTTATGCTTGGTATTATCTAGTTTGTATAAGATTCATAGCGACTGTCTCCATTTTTATATTTATATTTGTGTTCAAAGAAAAGTCAACTAATCAAAAGGTTAATCCCTACTTGTTATGATTTGGAATTATTACCATCAACGTAAAAAAGTGCATGTGAGAAGAGCAAACAAATGTTTTATCACAATCTTTTATTATGTATATTTTTTTAAAAAAACCAGTAATAATATTGGGGTCATAATCTTTTAATATGTATATTTTTAAAAAAATTGAAAAGATAAAAATAATAATGTTAAAAATCTTTTATTATGTTTTAATAGGCTTAGATTTAGTTTAGAAATTAAGGACAAAGCTTTGAGAGCTTGCCACGTATCAATTGTTAGGCTTCGAATATTTTGTTTATATGTATATATAGATTGTTAATATCCAACACCGTCAAAATGGAATCATTTGCCCCCAAAATTCTTTTATACAAATTAGCCCACCACCTCACACCTATGACCTATGCAAACCACACCAACCCTTGTACCATCTCCACTTTCTGAGCCTTCCCGTTACAACCTTGCCGTTCTTGCCTCAAATTCATTAAGCTTTGCCATAATGCCACCGCCAGTTAGCAATCAATCATACAGTGACCATAATGCCGTGGCAGCACAGTTGACATTAAGGAGCTTCTTGATAGAAACTAGAATGTCATTCTGAACTATGTCAAGCAACCAGTCAATTTAGTTGCCTCTGTTGTTGCTTTCATCCAAAAGGAGCATAACGATGTCCTTGTCATCCATTATGAGCCACCGAACTCATTATAGACTGCATAGTCTGCATTAAATCTGGATCAAGACACCTACCATCTTACGCAACAACTTCAAGATGAGGAGTATGTGCACCTTGATAATGCCTAGATGGTACTTTGTCCAAGATGTTTTGGATGCCAGCAGGGCTATGCAGTCTACTTGGGACCCAATCTCATTGCCTGGAGATCCAAGAAACAACCTAGCTACGATCTCCAAATCCTATACTGAAGCGGAGTACTGCGCTCTTGGCTACACTGTTGTTGAAACTATTTGGATTCTCAAACTTCTCTTTGACCTCGGGTATATGCTATGTGGCTCCTTCCATCTTTATTGTGAGAACGGTAGTGCCACTTACATGTATGCCAATCTTGTTCAGCATGATCATAGCAAACATATTGCTGTTGACTATCATTTTGTTCGAGAGCATGTTGCTGTTGGTGATCTAGTTGTTCGTTATATTCCTACGCGCTTGCAGATTGCTGACATCTTTATGAAGGGACTGTCATCTAAACAGTTTTTATTTTTAAAATCCAATATGTCTGTGCATCCCCCGATCAGATTGAGGGAGCGCAATAGAGTATAAGAATAATAATGTAATTTTTATCTGTGCAGTTTATTATAAATATAACTCCGTGCTCACAAGGTTATGTGAGCTCTTCCTGCTATTATTCTTCACACATACCATCCTATTTTGCAACCATCGTTTGAAATGGTTCTACTTTACGAAGCTTCATTCCAGCAAATTAGGAGGCCATTTTCTCTTTTGAGACAACTCCCCTAGTTATATTTCAAGTATTCTATGTCCCCCCCTCCCGTGACTAGACCTGTCAGTTCGGGCGGACTGGTTAAATACGGGTCGGGTGTATTCGGGTTCGAAAAAAAAAACGGGTCGGATGTATTTCGAGTTCAGGTAAAATACGGACATGTGTATTTCGGTTTTACAGGTTTTTGGTCAACCCAACCGGTTTAGAGCGCCTTTTTAGTGAGTTATTTCTCTTTTTGTCAAAATCAAAGTCTTGTTATATTTATTACTTGAAATTGTTTGTATTTAATGAACAAGCATTCTAATTGTAATTTCTTAAAAGAACATAAAAAATATTCAAACTTTTCAACATGATATATGAACACCATGTGCCGGTAGACAATGAGTCACATTTGAGTGGGTTGGTCTGTATATTAAAATATTAATAATAGGTCGGGTCATTCATAGGTCGGCCCATCTAAAACATGATAATGGGTTGGAGCGATTTGACCTGTTAATAATCGATTTAATGATTCGATATTTTGTTAATTAACTTATGATTACTTAATCATGTATGCTTTATTAATTAGTCGATCATAATACGAACACAAGTCGGTCCATTGCCTAACATTGACATCAAGTTCGAGACTAATTAGAAGGAAACCAAATGAAAGAATATTATAGAATCACAAGATATTACAATTATTTATTAATTATAACATCAAAATTTTATATTATTAGTCTGGACCTGTGCTTTGCACGGTGCATACTACGGTAGATGGTTTGTGTTTGTGTGAGTGTGTGTGTGTGTGTATATATATATATATATATATATATATATATATATA
>JACYFF010002017.1:56219464-56233144 GCA_017589665.1 Selenicereus undatus
AGAGAAAGAGAGAGAGAGAGAGAGAGAGAGAGAGAGAGTCAAAATAAGTATAGGAATGTTCATTAGAGACAAAGTTAATATCATAATTTAGGAAAGGAAACTCAAATTTATTGAAAAATATAAATAGATAGCAATTTTATGCACAACCATTAAAACTCAATAAATAACAACAGATGATTGTGAAAGACATGATGTAAGGTGTGATAGAGATTATAAGTAGTCAAAATGTAACTAAAATCATGCTAAATGACATGTTGATATGTTAATTTATGGTGCCAATGACAGAGAGTCCACCTTCTCTTCTTGTACTTACAGTAAAATTAAGTTCTTAGTAATAATTTGATTAACAATGATATAATTGAAGCCTATAATTGCATTTTGTGTACCTGGTGTACCTAGCATAAGTGTTTCGGAAGTAATACACCTCCTCCTCCCAACTAACTAGCGTAATGAGAGTGATAGACAATTCTACCTCATGGTGTCGTAGAGGCTCCATAACAAATATCCATGGTTTACCTATATAATCATCTATAATTGCATATAGAGATAGATGACCATATGACTGCAGAGAATGTTCTCATGAGATAGTTAGTAATTGAAAAATAAATTATGCGAAACGTGATGAACAGTACAATACCTGGGCTGCATATGAATCCAATTCTGTTGTACTTGTATGTAAAAGAACCCGAGCATCCTTATGACAAACAATAAATCTTCTATAACCTGTATGATCTCGCAATAAAACTCTGAAGATGTACCTATAATTCATATAGAAGAATATTGTACGTAATAATGTACACAGACAACTTGAAATGTATGATCAAGAATACTTAATAATAAAAACCCATTATCCATACCTTCTCTGAGTTAAACTTGGAGTTGCACATGTACAATAAGGTACATTTAGAGCAAATACATCAGTATTGGCACTTTTTTTGCAAGTAGTGCAAGCATCATAAAGCAGTGGGTAGATCTCATCCACATATGCAAAAATGCGAAAATATCTAACATGCACAAAGTAAAATAGCATTACGTTTTATCCAACCTATAAGCATGAAGTTATTTGCTATATAAGTGTGTGTCTTACACTTTGCATAGCTGTGTATTCATTCAATCTTATTCTTTTTGCAGCAAACAACTTCTCCATATTTACAATCCTCCATGTTCTATCGCGCATGAAATCAAAGTGGCGCATCACACCTCTGCTCTCAAAGTGCCTAATGCATACAATGAAAGTATTATATTTGTCATCAATTGTATATAACTTGGATGGTGAATGAAACACACAGGTAATGTTTGCCATCCTTCAAAGTCCTCTGTTGTTTGAATATCTGGATTAATCAGCAATCTACTCATCGGCAAAGTAGAAACTGAAATACCTATAAGCGTACAGATGTTGGTGAAAAATATATTACAAAAGTATACCATTGTAATGTTGAGAAATAAACACTTTTACGTACAAAAGATATGACAATTGGATTGTGAGGGTACCTTCATAAACTCTAATGTGCACTCTAGAAGCAATGAGTATATTTTTTTCATATAAATGTTGTTGAAGATAGGTGCCCTCCACCTCCGCAAAATCTCCCCACAAAGTTAATCGCAAAATCTATATTCTGTATTTGTAGATTATATGTGCTATTATTGGACAATAAAAATACATTAATAAGAAAGTAGAAATAATTAGCGATGAAAATACAAACCGCATATTAGAAAGTAGCAATTCTCATTTTACAGTGCCCCTAGTGTTAGGCGATAAATTGTCATATTTTACGTACCTCTTTCACTCACTTTTAGCTCGTATAATAACTTAATCTTTAGGATTTTTACTTGTTTTATTTACTTTTGTAGGTAATAAACTTCAAATCGAGCAAACGTCGCGAAAAGGAGCGAAGACGGGACAAAGCGAAGAAAAACAGCAAAAACAAGTACGAAGGAACAGCAGGGGGGCCGAGCCATTGTGCCAGAGAAATGGCACGGTCGTGCCACCTTGGCACGGTGGGGCTGTGCCACATAGCACAGTTGTGCCCCTCCCCCCGTTCGCCTGTTCGCTCGATTTTTCTATTTAACCCTCATTCGGCGTTTTGTTTGGGGGGTCACTCGGGCTTCTCTCTGGCGATTTTAGGCTAGTTTTAGTTTAGGCTTTAGGCAATAAAAACCTTAATAGGAGGATTAGATTAAGATTGTAGTTTGTATTTCGGGATTCAAGCTTGCGGATTTCCAATTCTTCAATCAATTCACGCATAAGTTTCCCTCTCTCTCGCTCTCTCTCTCTCTCTCTCTCTCTCTCTCTCTCTCTCTCTATTTCACGTTTTTATTCTTGCTTTGATTTTGTTAGTTTAATTCTTGTGTTTGATTTGCTTAATTTAAATGTTTAGTTTTTATTATGATTTTGTGTTTCCTTTAGTTTTCCTTCGTGCTAGTTTAGATTAATTCCTCTTTTGTTCATGTTTATGTTCTAGTTTAGGTTTAGTTTAGGTTTTCATGTTTTCGTGTTTAATTAGTCGTTAATCTTGGTTGATTGGATTGTGGCTAGCCCTTGATGGCTAATTAACCTTGTTTAGGCATCAACCCTCCCTTGTTTGTGCCTAGAACTTAGAGTTTTCTTTCATGCCCGCCAAGTGTTCGATGAAATACCTGAGAGAGCTTTCATCCGTGTTTTGGGGCAATCGACTTATGCTAAGAGGAGATGGCGATTGTCTAGTGTGAGTGGAGAGAATAGTTGGGATTGAGACATAAAAATAGTCTCGTCGCTAGTTAGGTCAAGGGTTGTCGATCTTGTAGTTTAATTGAACTAATCCCATGAAAATAGGAGGTTAGAACAATTAGACTAGCTCATGACCCTTGAGAGAGGGCTTGGGTGGTTTTAATGATACAACTGACCATCTCTGAATACTAGCGTAACTTGGGAAGGTGAGGGCTTGACTTGATTACTTGGTTCATCTTAGGTCTAATCATAGTCCTTTTGTTTTTGCTTTAGTAGTTTAGTTCTATTTTCTATTCCTTCGATTTTGCCTGGCTCGAGACGCTTTAGTTAGTTCTAGTAATTGAAAACACAACTCCCTATGGACGACATCCCAAGTACTTAACGATACACCTTACACTTAGGGTTTATAAATGTTAAAACTTTGTTTTTCCCTAACACCTAGTTCTTGTCTTTTCCAAAGGGGATAGAGAAACTACCATGCCAATGATGTCTGTACCAAAACAAAATAAAAATCTTATAAATATCTACAAAAGCATATAAGTAGATTCGACATATATAAATTGTAATTTGTAAACTACATTTACCTATAATGTTATCATGTAACTTAAGACATCGCGGAACATCGATAAACGATACAAAGGCTGGTAAACGCTGACAGGGAATGTCAGAGCAATCATTAACGACATCTTCAAGTCTCGTTCGTGCCATAAAAACCAACTTCAAATTATTCATGGCCACATTCCTTTCTCCGTCTGTTACAACATCAACTTAGAGCCCCGAGATGTGGTAAGCTTTGCCAGCTTTGGGTATAGAGTTCCATCAATTAATAGCATCATCACCTTCCATGATGCCTAATATCTCATCGCACTGTAAAACAATATCATGCTTTGATATTCAGTATACATGTACATGTTGGTCACATTTTAAGAACTTAGATTGCCTCGGTACCTCGTAGTCCATGAATATAACTTTGCACATTTAGCGTTCTTCGTAAGTGCGAACCTTCATGAATCTCATGAGACGAACAATTACTGTCACAGATCTATTGCAAGAATTAATGGCACATATCGACATCGAACTGTGTACTAAACTTGTCATGTCTATAATCATAAAGAAAGAAATGAAATACATATAGATTAGCCCAAGATGTAACAAACTAAATGTGGTTGTAAACATAAAACACTAATTTCAAATGTGTAATAACTTCACTAATAACAACAGCATAATTAATGGACTGGGACTAACCAAGCATCATGAACATCGTTAAAAACTTCACAGTAGACGATGTTCTTGGTCATATCATTAGGCACACCCTTTTTATTACAAATCAAAAACCTTAGCCCTGAAGGCGAAGTCACGCGAGAGATTGCAACATATAATTGACCATGCGAGAATACAGGTTTTGGTAGACATACACCTACATATTACAACATTTGACCTTGAATTTTGTTAATTGTCATTGCAAATGCCAATTTCAAAGGGAATAGTCTTCTCTTCAAGGCAAATGTTGAATCCTTATCCTAAGGACTTAGAACAATATGTGGGATTGTTGCCGTTTGTCCTACATTTCGACCAGTCAAGATTTTTGCTTGGATGACCTTACTTCCAAGTCTTTGAATAGTCAAATCGGTGTCATTGCATAAGCCAATTGAAGGATCAAGGTTTCTTAAAAGAACAAATGGAGCACCAACTTTCAGCTCAACTTCATGATTTGGGAAACCCGAAAAGTTCATGCCGTGTAACAGTTCTGGTGGATTAATATCATCAATGTAAGAATTGGTAGTACACGGTCGGAATGTGTCAGAACTCAAATATGTATGGCTACTACCCGGAAGTATTGCCATGATCCGAGAATTCAAATCATCAACATCTGTGTTTAATGGTGCCAGTATACAACGATCTTGAAAGTATTGTTCATCTTGGTATCTCTGAAGTAAATTTAGGTATACAAACTCTATCAAATTTGTGAGACCGTTGTTGTCATTGTTGATGATGAATTCTTCAGGAATCTGTATCCAATATGGCTCACTACTTCCTAAAAATGGATACCCTCGTATAGAACCATTACCAACGTTTAGGGTCCATTCGGCAAAACTACTCAATTGTGCTTGTTCATCATGACTTAAGTTTGAATTAATTAGCCTCATGTTCAGCCAGAGATGTCTCATAGTACAATAAGGCCAAAATATTGCTTTTGAGATTAACGCTGCAACTGCATTTGCCCAATTACCCTTAGTCACAACCGGAAGCACTTGCCTAAAATCACCTCCAAAAATGAGCAATTTTCCCCCAAAAGGTTCATTGGTAGAACAAATGTCCCTAAAGGTGCACTCAACAGCTTCAAATATGTAGCGATGAGTCATAGGAGCCTTGTCCCATATTATCAATGATGTTTCCCTTATTAGTTCTGCTAATTCAGACAGTTTTGAAATTGAGCAAATAGATGTCTCATGTACATCAATTGGTATCTTGAACATCGAATGAGTTGTTTTTTCCATAGGCAGCAACAAAGCCGTTGTACCAGAGGATGCCATTGAAAGCACTATCATAAATGAAGAAGCAGCCCCCCTCTCCACGTTCATTTGACGTAGTTATTGATTGAAAAACTTTCATTTGACCTTGATTTAGTGTCCGAAGGTACATGTCAAGGATGTCTTTCTCTATTGATATATCATAGTCAAGTTACTCCCTAATATGTCTATTACCTGTTTGCTACAACATCTCAGGTGAAGGTAAGGGCATAGGAGGATAGTCCCTTAATGACCTTCCATTTTTATTCAAAATTAACTCAAGCTCATACAATCCAAGGTTTCTCCTCTGTTCAATGCTTATCTTCAGTTGGGGATTTCTTTGCTGTTGTTGTAACCTTCTGGGAAGGTCATCAGTGAGATCTTCCCAATGTGCCTCCCATAATTGATCAGGTTGTCCAACTTCTAAGAACATAAGTATTGAACAAAACATACTCCTCAGTTCAACCCCAGTTGCCAATGTTGATGCTTCTGTCAATGCTTCATCCCACTCGTTAGTGTCATCTAACAACCCACGTGCTAAGCAAGCTTCTTTGAAGGTTGAATGCAAGGTTCCATTAACAGTTCTTAAGTCTTCGTAACATGTTGCACCCCGAACAATATGCAAAAACATTCTCAGATAACATATTTCCCCCATGTTAGGGTGAGCATATGGTATTCAACCTATGCAAACCCTTTGTTGTCTTATAGTCTATTTCTTAAGGCTCTTATTCCATACATAATAAGCTGGGAATTCTGCATAAGTATATCTTCTTGCATTCATATCTGCTATATTTGCGCGAAACCACCCAATAAGCATTGTCGCCTTCTCTGTTGCTTGATTCACCACATCATGAAGTTCATTTCGATCGTTGAAGACAATGTATTGTTGTCCTGGTAAGTGGTCTTGTAGTAATTCGATAGATGGGTAACAATGTGTTATATCAAACTCAAATATTCTTCAAATTGCATCTACGGGTGAGGCATAACGAAATCTAAATACTGTTGTATTTCATCAACCCGTCTATATCGAGGTCCTGCTCCATCCTCGGTACTGTGAGCATTGTCGTCAATAACAAAAGTTACTCAATCAGGTCCCTATGCATATACTTGTGAAGATACTTGATAGCCTTCTTTTGAGTGCAGCGCTCAACATTTATATGCGCGTCATATTTGACACAAAGGTCACAATTGTATGGTACAACCCACCTGTTATCAATGTTCATACCACGAATTGTTACACTTTTCCCATCCTCTCTATGCCTATATTTGACAAACCCATTCTCTTCAATAATGGTCTCATTAGAGAAGGTCTTTGGATAATGTTTTGTTCACTTACTACCATCCATACATGGGGCATAAGAAATACCATTACCATATGGACCATGAATCATGTGTCTTGTAACTATTTCAAATGCTAGAGGGTCACTAACATTATCAGGTAGGTCAGCACATATAATGTTATTAATATCTTCTGCATAAGTTGGCTTATCCTCATTTGCTAAAGTAAGCAAAATATGAGTATGCAGTAAGCCTCGCTTTTGGAATTCAATAACATGTATATCTATGAATAGGAGAAATAATAAACTTGAGTGATAGAATAAATAGTGATATGTATGTGTACAATGAAGAAACTTGGTTTTACATGACAGGTATTTAGCTAACCAATATCAAAAACACACAGTTGGAGGAGAAACATACCTGGAATGACTTTGCCAAATAAATTTTTCTCTTTAAAATCTCGAATCAGCTCTTTCAGCTTTAAGCGACATACTTGAGCTATAATGTCAGGTCGATAATTGGCACATTGGTCAGGTTGTTGGGATGGTGCTTCCATAATTTCTGGCCAGTTCGGGTTGCAAATAAATGTCACAAAAAATCTAGATAGCCCTGATGAACCTCTATTTTACACTATTTTTAGCCCCTATTTGACCCATTTTCTCCCCGTCTTCACGTTTAATTGTGTTAAGGAATGGTCAAATCGGCTTCCTTTTGCATACTTTTAACTCATATAACATCTTTCGATATTTTCAGGAACTTCATTAAAGAAACGGAAAGATCAACAATATTTGGCAAAGGAGTGCTAGGAAGACGAGAAAAGCTGCGGAAAAACGTCGCACGAAAGTCCCACGGAACCGGACCCACGCATCACGGCCGAACCACCCGAGACCGGCACAACTGGCCGGGCAACCACGTGGCACGGTGGGGCCGTGCCATGTGGCACCCCCGTGCCACTTGTGCGATGCTCGGGTGATTTGGGCAAACTTTTGGCACGGTCACCCCGTGCCTCTGGGCACGACCGTGCCACCCCCGTTCCGCGTCGCGACTTAAAAGTTCTCTCGGGGCTGTTTTAAATTCATTCAGTTTTTTATTCAGTTTTTTCCCTTCGCAAACGCTCTTAGGCGATTTTAGGTTTTACATTCGGGCATTGAATTTCGATTGCTTTGTATTGAATTTATCAACATTGAAGTTCACTCTACCTTTCAACAGAATCAATTCAAGTTCGTTTTCTCGTTTCCCTCTATTCTCTTTATTGTTATTTTAGGTTTTTGTGAATTGAATGTTGCCTAGTAGAATTGAGATTATGATTGTTGGTTGTGAAACAATGTGTGGCTAAATCCCTCAACTTAGATTGGGATTGACGCCGAATATGCATAACTAAATCTTGTACTGACCCAATCCATGTTCCCCCTTTGTTTTGTAATTACGAATTCTGCTATGCACGCCACATACTCGATGAAATGCTCGAAAGAACATTCATCATTTTTATTGGGGTTTAGGGGAGCGTTGAGAGACGAAACCTTTACCTAGTGCGTCTTAGTAGACAATTAGGATTTTAACATGAAAATACTTAAGTTCTAATTGGGATTAGAGATTGTGAATCTTGTAATCCTTCAACCCTTAGTCTCATGAAAATAGGCGACTATGGTTCTAGGATTAGTCTTCAACCCTTGAGAGAGGGAGGAGATGGGCTTAATTGACGATCTATCCATTTGTGATGCATGCATTGGGAATGTGTGATTGGGTTAGTAACTTATTCACTAGCATATTCGTACTGTTAATTTCAGCCTAAGTGTTTTCTATTCTGCAGTTCGTTGCACTTTTTAGTTGCTGTCGTTCCTCCTAATTTAGTTTTCAAACCACAATTGTGACTGCCTAGCTTGAGTTGTCTAGTTAATTCTAGTAGTTGAAGCCTAGTTCCCTGTGGATTCGACCCGTACTTGCCGGTTGCTAGCTACAGCTACGTCGTGCACTTGCGGTAAAGTAAAACGATAACAAGTTTTTAGCGCCGTTGTCGGGGAACTTGCGCCTTTTAATATTAGAACCGATTCGAATACTCTAGACTAGGCATTTCTTTCTTTTCTTTTATTTTAGTTTATCCTTCTTCTTTTTTCTTCTTGCTAGAAATTGTTTATGCCGGGGTATTGTCTGCTTGTGTATGCGCAGGAGGAGTCAGAGGGATCAAGATCTTGTCACCCTCGACCCTGAGATAGAAGCAGCCGCACGCCGGCGAAACGGAGAAGCAAGAAGGAAAAAGAGGGCAGAGGTGACAATGGCAGAAGGCGACCATAGAGTGCTGCGGGACTACGCTCTGCCACAAGCATCAGGCATCACCTCCTCCATAGTTAGCCCTGCAGTCGAGGCTAACAACTTCGAGCTCAGCCCATCACTTATATCATTTGTGGAGCGGGAGCAATTCAGCGGACACCCATCTGAAAACCCAAATACGCATCTTCGTAAGTTTCTTGCGAAATGCGACACCATCAAGATCAATGGGGCGTCCACTGATGCAATTAGGCTGCGACTCTTCCCTTTCACGTTGAGGGACAGAGCCAGTGACTGGCTACAAAATGGGGAGCCCAATTCATTCACAACCTGGGATATGCTCTCCAAGGCCTTCCTCAGCAAGTATTTCCCACTGGGCAAGACTGCAAAGATGAGGACTGAGATTACCTCATTCCTTCAGAGGGACGGCGAGTCCCTTTACGAGGCTTGGGAGAGCTTCAAGGACCTCCAGCGGCAGTGCCCTCATCATGGTGTTCCTGACTGGCTTCTAGTCCAGACATTCTACAATGGGTTAGAACAGTCAGTGAAAATCTCAGTAGATGCCGCAGCAGGGGGCACTCTCATGGGCAAGTCTATTGAAGCGGCAAAGGCATTGTTGGAAGAGATGGCTTCCAACAATTATCACTGGTCAAGTGACAGAGCCACCCCCAAGAGAGGCGGCGGCAGACATGAGGTAGACGTTGTGACCCTTCTAGCCAGTCGGGTGGATGCGCTAGCACAGAGGCTAGACAGAGTGGGCACTTCTCCCACTCCAGGTGGATCTTCAGGGCCATCCATGGGGACCCATGCATACTGTGAGGCGTGTGGCATCCAGGGGCATACCTCCATGGAATGTTACAATGCTCCCTCAAGCATTGAACATGTCAATGCATACCACACCTACCCCACACCTCCTCAAAATAACCTCTATCCCACCACCTACAGCCAGGGTTGGAAAGGCCACATGAATCCTCTCTGCAAAAATCCCAACCCTCACAATCAGAATCACATCCAGCCACCTGGTTTCCATAACCGAGCCCCCTACACTCCACCCCCTCCACCTCCTGAACCCACATCTCACCTGAAGAGTCTCATGGAGCGCTTCATAGCGACCCAGACCATGACTAATGAGACTCTTAAGGAGTCGATCCATCAGCTGACCTCCAGGGTCGATGCCATGGCCACCCATCAGAAGAAGATGGACACCCAGATAGCCCAGATTGCCCAACAAGTGAGCATCTTGTCCCGACCTCAAGGGCAACTTCCAGGCCAGCCAGACGTCAACCCTCGACACCATGTCAATGCCATCTGTACGATGGAAGAGGGGTTAGTGGAGAGCCCGACGATGGTTCTCCAGGAGGTCGTTACAGTTCCTGATTCTGCAGGAACTGAGGGGAAGATGAGGGAAGAGAATTTGAGCCTTACTGGGGAGCCTAGACCGCCACCTCTTGCCCGCCCATACCAGCCCCTAGTGCCTTACCCTCAGCAACTGGCATGGTCCAAGCTACGTCAGCTTGAACCTAGATTCGCGCAGTTCTTGGAAATCCTACACCGAATCTATGCCAGTCGCCCCTTTTTGGAAGCTCTCAAGAATGCACCTGCACACTTCAAGTTTTTACGAGAGCTCCTGTCCAAGAAGGGAGAACCTGGGGTTACTCCAGTGACCCCCACTTTCGGATCCGGCCGCACACTTCTACCGAGGCAATTACCATTAAAGCTGCAAGATCCTAGCAGCTTCTCTATCCCATGCTGCATAGGGGATACGCAGATCGAGAGAGCTCTTTGCGATCTGGGCACCAGTGTGAGCCTCATGCCGCTCTCTCTCTGCCAGAAGCTGCAACTACGGGACCTCACGCCCACCAGCATGACCATTCAGCTAGCAGACTGCTCCATCAGGTAGCCTGTCGACATTCTGGAGGATGTCCTGATCCAGGTGGGCAAGTTCCTCATCCCGTGCGATTTCATTATTCTTGACACGGATGAGGACTTTCCATCCCCATTCATCTTAGGTCGCCCATTCCTCGCGACTGTTGGGGCGGTGATCGATGTGCAGACAGACACCATGTCATTCACTATATGCGGAGAGGGGATGGATTTCAGCTTCCCTCCACCCCCTGCACCGCCTTTAGCGCCTGTCATTCCCCCACCCTCAGAGGAGCCTATCCCACATTCCCCATTTAATGTTGCTCTTAAGGTTGCCATATATGATGGACATGGGGGATCTCCAATGCTATCTACCAGCCCTGCCACTTGTTCTGCGGCCGTCCCTCTCACATCCTACTTCGCGACCGCCTGTGCTTGTCCTGGGGAGGTCGAGGATCCTCCTTCCTATTTCTACACCTCCCCAAGGCCACCTCCCGCATCATTACCGTCTACCATTTGGAGGTAAGGGTTAAGCTAAGGACCTTAAATAAGCGCTTCTTGGGAGGCAACCCAAGGCATTTACCGCTTTGCAAAAAAAAAAAAAAAAAAGTGTGTCCCTCCCCTCTCCCATTTCCCCCTTCCCTTGCCCTTTTTCTGCGTCCTTTTCATTGACGACCATGAAAATCTCAAGCATGGGGGGGTGAGCTTATTGCTCTCTGGGTAAAATGGTAGATTTTAGGGTATTGGTTGATTGGCATGTCACATTTACATCATTTCGATAGGACTTCATATAATTGCACTAGGTTGTTTTTATCTTTTCGTTATTAGAGCATGTAGTTTAGAGCATATAGGGTTAGATTTTGCATCGCAAAAGGAGAAATGATCAAGTTGGGCCTCCTTAAGATTTTCAGGTACTACTTCTTGTCCTTCTCTTCGTTTCCCCTTATATCCTTTACCGCTTTCTTAGTAAGATTTGTTGCTTTATAATAAATGTGTGAGAAAACCCCTCTTGTGACAAGATTGAAAGGGGTAATGATTGATTGATCATGTTGGGTTGTGTGATTGAGGCGTGACTTGTCTTGGTGTGAGATTTTGTGCAAATTGTGTTTGTCTTTGTCATCCGTAGTTTCTTTGCCCTATGTTGCATGCTAACTACCCCTGAGTTTCATGTGGTTTGACTTGGTTGACCTTGATGAATGGAACATACTTTGGAGTAAGTCACTTGACTGTGGTAGGGTTACCTGTGAGATTCTTGAGCCTAATGACTATTCATTACATATAGTCTCTACTTCCTTTCATGTGTGACTCTTCCATGACGCATCTCTAGAACTTGGTCTCGTTCTCCTTGAAACTGCATTTAGCAATTGCATGTGTTGACATGATTGAGGCGATTTTTCTTCACGTAGCCACATTAGCCAGAAAGCCACCCGTTGTTGCATGATTACCCCTTGGAAGCCCTTTGTGCCTTTCCTCCTGATTGTTGTTGTTGCACCACATCAATTACGCACTTGACCTATGCATATTTCCTTCACCCTTGTCAAGGTCTAGTGGGGCGACACTCCTACAATCTAGTTGGGTATCTCTCGGGCGTTTGATTTTTCACTGCGGGTATAATACTAGTGGCTCATTTTGGGGAAAGTGCGAATCAATTTTTTGGTTACTTCCGGCGCTATCCAAGAGCATCCTTTTTGCTTCTCAAAAAAAAAAGAAAAAAAAGAAAAGAAAAAAGAAAAGAAAGAAAGAGAAGTTGCAAATAAAATGGGTAGCGTGGAAGCTTTCTGCAATAAGCTTGTTTGGTTCCTCTTTAGAGGTTTTTGTGAGATTTGTTGCTCGATTTCGCTAGTTGTGTGAGGTTATAATCTTAGTGTTGATTGTGGAAGTGTTCTTGCTCCCTAGTCTTTGACTAATAGCTCTGCTTTTCCCAAATTATTCCGCTTCGCACCCTTGTCCTTAGCCCCATTACATCCTTATCGCAAGTCCTCTTGATTGATACATTGCATATTGCATTCCTGCGGTAGAGAGTGGAGAACGTCACCAAACATATGGTAGTTTGCCTAATTGGTTGGAGTATTGAGCGTGCCCTTGTTACATATTTCAAACACGTTGAGGGGAGTGTTCCACTTTGCCCTAAAGTGAGGTCCTACCAATCTTGCTTACTCACCATTTGTTGAGGAAGGTTATGTCCTACTATGTGTTTCAACATTGGGGTGTATGGTGTGTTTCATTTGGCCAAGGTGATTCATAGATGACATTGCATGCGCTTTTATTGAGATTATCTGGCACACCTTGACTCGACCACCTTCGATGCATGATTTGCGTGATTCATTGATCCTCCATCCTTTCCCATGAAGAGGGTATGTTTAGAGGTCCACCATCCTCCCTGATCTTTCATAGCGTAATCTTGCTTGAGGACAAGCAAGAGATAAGCATGGGGGCGTGATGAACCTCTATTTTACACTATTTTTAGACTCTATTTGAGCCATTTCCTCCCCCGTTTTCACGTTTAATTGTGTTAAGGAATGGTCAAATCGGCCTCCTTTTGCATACTTTTAATTCATATAACATCTTTTGATATTTTCAGGAACTTTATTAAAGAAACGGAAAGATGAACAATATTTGGCAAAGGAGTGCCAGGAAGACGAGAAAAGCTGCGGAAAAACGTCGCACGAAAGTCCCACGGAACCGGACCCACGCATCACGACCGAACCACCCGAGACCGGCACAACTGGCCGGGCAACCAGGTGGCACCCCGTGCCACTTGTGCGATGCTCGGGTGATTTGGGTAGACTTTTGGCACGGTCACCCCGTGCCTCTGGGCACGACCGTGCCACCCCCGTTCCACGTCGCGACTTAAAAGTTCTCTCGGGGCTATTTTAAATTCATTCAGTTTTTTATTCAGTTTTTTCCCTTCGCAAACGCTCTTAGGCGATTTTAGGTTTTACATTCGGGCATTGAATTTCGATTGCTTTGTATTGAATTTATCAACATTGAAGTTCACTCTACCTTTCAGCAGAATCAATTCAAGTTCGTTTTCTCGTTTCCCTCTATTCTCTTTAT
>JACYFF010002017.1:56264401-56311591 GCA_017589665.1 Selenicereus undatus
AAAAAAACATACGTGTGAATTGTGTATCACTTTCATGCTTTCTAACACTATCATTCACGTATATAAACAAGTCAGAAGATCATCATGCAGTCACTAAATCAAACTACGTTTGATGTGATGACAGTATAGACAAAACAAATACCCTTAAAGTAGGAGATAGTGGTGCTATCTTTTAAATAAAAACAATTATTCTTGATCTTGTACGTGTAATGCATGGTAAAAGTTTTTAATTTCTTACTATATGAAAAACCCATAGAAATGAATTATAATCAATAATCTAGCAATCATATGTAAAATTTTGAAGGTTTTTTAAATTAAAAGTTCAATGACTTTTTAAATATAATTCAATGACATTTTAAGTTAACTAAAACATGTAAATTATTATGTGTTTATTTTTAAAAACAAATACCATATGTGCATGCACCTATAGAGAATAATTTTATCTATCGAAAACAAATGTTAACAAATGTTGCTAAAAGAACATACCACTTGAACCCTTCTTTTCTCGAAATTGAAAGCAATTTTTTACTTTGTGGTTGTCATTTATGCTTGGTATTATCTAGTTTGTATAAGATTCATATATAGCATCTGTCTCCATTTTTATATTTATATTTGTGTTCAAAGAAAAGTTAATTAATCAAAAGGTTAATCCCTACTTGTTATTATTTGGAATTATTACTATCAACGTAACAAAGTGCATGTGAGATGAGCAAACAAATATTTTATCACAATCTTTTATTATGTATATTTTGTAAAAAAACAGTAATAATATTGGGGTCATAATCTTTTAATATGTATATTTTTAAAAAATTGAAAAGGTAAAAATAATGATGTTAAAGATCTTTTATTATTTTTTAATAGGCTTAGATTTAGTTTAGGAATTAAGGACAAAACTTTGAGAGCTTGCCATGTGTCAATTGTTAGGCTTAGAATATTTTGTTTATATGTATATAGATTGTTAATATCCAACACCCTCAAAATAGAATCATTTGCCCCCAAAATTCTTTAATACAAATTAGCCCATCACCTTACACCTATGACCTATGCAAACCACACCAACCCTTGTACCATCTCCACTTTCTGAGCCTTCCCGTTTCAACCTTGCCGTTCTTGCCTCAAATTCATAAAGCTTTGCCATAATGCCACAACCAGTTAGCAATAAATCATACAGTGACCATAATGCCTTGGCAGCACAGTTGACATTAAGGAGCCTCTTGATAGAAACTAGAATGTCATTCTGAACTTATGTCAAGCAACCAGTCAATTTAGTTGCCTCTGTTGTTGCTTTCATCCAAAAGGAGCATAACGATGTCCTTGTCATCCATTATGAGCCACCGAACTCATTATGGACTGCATAGTCTACATTAAATCTGGATTAAGACACCCCATCTTACGCAACGACTTCAAGATGAGGAGTATGTGCCGCTTGATAATGCCTAGATGGCACTTTGTCCAAGATGTTTTGGATGCCAGCAGGGCTATGCAGTCTACTTGGGACCCAATGTCATTGCCTGGAGATCCAAGAAACAACCTACGATCTCCAAATCCTATACTAAAGCGAAGTACCGCGCTCTTGGCTACACTGTTGTTGAAACTATTTGGATTCTCAAACTTCTCTATGACCTCGGGTTTACGCTATGTTGCCCCATCCATCTTTATTGTGAGAATGTTAGTGCCACTTACATGTATGCCAATCTTGTTCAGCATGATTGTAGCAAACATACTGCTGTTGACTATCATTTTGTTCAAGAGCATGTTGCTGTTGGTGATCTAGTTGTTCGTTATATTCCTACGCGCTTGCAGATTGCTGACATCTTTACGAAGGGACGGTCATCTAAACAGTCTTCATTTTTAAAATCCAATATATTTGTGCATCCCCCGATCAGATTGAGGGAGCGTAATAGAGTATAAGAATAATAATGTAATTTTTATCTGTGCAGTTTATTATAAATACAACTCCGTGCTCACAGGGTTAGGTGAGCTCTTCCTGCTATTATTCTTCACACATACCATCCTATTTTGCAACCATCATCTGAAATGGTTCTACTTTACGAAGCTTCATTCCAGCAATTAGGAGACCATTTTCTCTTTTGAGACAACTCCCCTAGTTATATTTCAAGTATTCTGTGTCCCCCGGCCCCCCTCCCATGACTAGATCTGTCAGTTCGGATGGGAGGGTTAAATACGGGTCGGGTGTATTCGAATTCGGGTAAAATACAGGTCGGGTGTATTTCGAGTTCAGGTAAAATACGGATGGGTGTATTTCAGTTTTACGGGTTTCTGGGCAACCCAATGGGTTTAGAACACCTTTTCAGTGAGTTATTTCTCTTTTTGTCAAAATCAAAGTCTTGTCATATTTATTACTTAAAATTGTTTGTATTTAATGAACAAGCATTCTAATTGTAATTTCTTAATACCATAAAAAATATTCAAACTTTTCAATATGACATATGAACGCCATGTTCTGATAGATAATGAGTCACATTTGAGTGGGTTGGTTTGTATATTAAAATATTAATAATAGGTCGGGTCATTCATAGGTCAGCCCATCTAAAACATGATAATGGGTTGGAGCGGTTTGACCTATTAATAACTGATTTAATGATTTGATATTTTGTTAATTAACTTACCGTTACCTAATCATGTATGCTTCATTAATTAGTCAATCCTAATACGAATACAAGTTGGTCCATTGCCCAATACTGACATCAAGCTCGAGACCAATTAGAAGGAAACCAAATGAAAGAATATTATAGAATCACAAGATATTACAATTATTTATTAATTATAACATCAAAATTTTATATTATTATAGAGTAATATTATTTAAAATGCAATGAGACTTACTCATTTTCCTAAGAAAATAATAGTACGACTTGACCATTTTTAATACTTTCTAAATTGATTTTCTTAAGATTAGATATTTCATGTCCATTTTCTAAATTGTTCCATTTAGAAGTTGTATATGACGTTATTTTATGGGAATGAATTTGGAAAAGAGTGAGTACTATTTTTTAATTTGCGAAGGGATGCGATAGTTATACAACGTCTCTCTAAACGATTCATTATAATGAAAAACTATTATTGTTAAATGGGAAAAATTAAAGAAAAATAAAAAAAATGATATAATATTCGGGTTCAGCGGGCGGATTTTCCCATTTTACGTTGTTTGGTAAAACAAGGAGGGAAAAATCATTTTCAGGGGAAAATCATTTTACCCCATTTGAAGGAAATTGTTTTCCCTTGAAAAGGTAGGAAAAATGATTTTCCAGGCTCGATTTTCGTTTTCTAATTTTATCTCTCATGCTATTTTCGTTTAATTGTGGTCAGAATCACTCTATTTTCACTCTCATTTTGTCTCTCATTCTTCCTCTCTTCTTCATGTTCATCATCTTCATCGATAATTTCCATTGTCAATCTCTGCAATTATTTCTTGAGTCTCTGACCTTGTTACTATTGCCCTTTTGAAAAAATTTGCATTATGAGACAGCTATCGTCTTCCTGTTCGACATTTTCTTTAATTTGGATTTAATATCACTTAAAGTCAACTGGGTCATCCTTGGGAATAGTGGGAAAATTGAGTTTCATTAATGTTGACTGTTTCTTTTCTGAATTTATTAACGGGTATATTTCTTACTGATAGTTTGGGTTTGATTTTGAAGAGGAGAGAGAAACAAAATTCGTTGGTTGGGTCGGGTCAGAGCAATGAGTAGAGGAGGGGTTGATGGTAAAAAAGAAATGAAGTGAGAGCGAGAGGTCCATTTTATCAAATAGTAAAAAGTGAAGTGGAAAGAAAATGGTTTTCTATTCTACCAAATAGTTGAAAATATACGTGGAAAATCATTTTTCTTGGGAAAATATTTTTCATAGAAAATGATTGTCTAGGAAAATGATTTTTCCCCCTACTAAACACACCCTTACGGTGAATAAATTATTTTCTGGAAAAGTTATTTCTCCTCTATGAAACCCTACCTAAGAATACATATGTCGTGATTTTTAGGTTGGTTTTGGATATTAGTTATGGTTTCCGAGGAGCTTCTCATTATTTTATCTGATTGCCAAGTTTGGCTATCATCAGGAATACTTAAAGTACAACACATGATCGTCACATTGTAGCCTCTGTTTTTAATATAACACACCACGATAATCTTGGTAAATACATGGGGTCCCCAGTTTTTAAGGGCATACCAAAAGTGAAAACTTTTTAGAGTTAGCCAATAAGACTACTGCAAAACCTCAACCATGGAAAGCAAGAAACATTACTAAAGCAAGTAGAGTAGTCTTAATTCAGACAAATTTAGAGTCCATGCAAGCACATACAATACAATGTTTCCAGCTTTCCAATTCTACAAGCAAGAAAATTGACAAAATTGGCTGAGATTTCTCCTGGAAAAAATCAGTCATTGACAAAGGGCTACCAATGGCCTGGGATAAATTTATTGACCAAAAAAGGTAGACGACCTTGGTCTAAGAAAGACGCAGGCGGTTAATGGTGCTTTTATGAGTAAGTTGACTTGGAGACTTTTTAATCAATTACTGACACTTAGGTCCCTAAATTCAAGGGTAACTATTTTTAGGCTCCTGCCTTTTCAAAACTAATTATGCGATACCCTATGTTTTTAGAAAACTAATTTTTAGGTCCGTTTTCTTATTACTTTAGTCCTTGAATGTTTTTGGGGGTTTTTCAGAAAATATACTTATTTTAACTGATTAAACTTCTTATAATGACTTTACTGGTACTAACTTATCACAATCTACTACTTATATCTTATACATTATAATTTCTGTGGTTATAGGCCCACCATGCTTAGCAAAAATAATTAAAACTTAATTAGAGAACTTTGACCATTACCTGAACTTAGTCGGCGCTGTACTCCAGCGTTCCTCTAGCTTCCGATTTACAGATATTGCTAATCTCAACCTCACCTTCCTTAGATCAGGCACAACACAGATCTGTTTCGTTTCCTACCTCATGTCATAGTCACTAATCAAGTTTTTAATCTTTTTCAAGGATAGTGAAACTTTAATCAAGAAATTATAATATTTAAGATATAAGGTTCGATTGCATAACGTTCCCTACTGGGAAACTTATTTTATTAAAAGCTTGAAAGTAAAAATATTACAATGGAAAAGCTTTGAAGAGAGACTTAAACTAAGATCATTAGAGATGCTTGCTCATAGAGAAATGGAGAATCCCAACTTCTCTTTTGCTCAAGTATGCTCAAATGACCGTGTCCCTTCTCAGCACTCGACCTCTCTATTTATAGAGGAGATGGGAGTGCATAGGATGCCCTAATGGCTACACATAAAGATTTTTCGCATAGCTACAGTACATACTAACTCTATAGTGCACACTTTATTTTATAGACCAGACACTTGTCAAAATAATACAATAATATGGCAGCCACTTTTCAGAACTTTTAATGATGACAAGACTAGTCATTATTATTGAGATTCTGCATTCCTTCATCTTCAATTATATCTTCCAGACCATCATTATCTGGATAATCATCAAACTCTTCATCAAGTTGCTTAAGATGCTCTGGATCCCATTCTTCAAATAATTCAAGGAGATATTTTTTTCTTTTTTCTGATAAGAATTTTCTAGCTCCAACATCAAAGAGATAATCAAAGATATCTTCTGATACTGCTCTGTCCACCTTCATGTAGTTTTAAATTTATTATCATAGGCGAAAGTAGTGTTTTCACAATGCATTAATATTTTTCCTTGTTCGATTAATGCTCAACATTGATGATAAATGTTGAAAAATTCAATGGCCATTGATAAAGTAGGATCAATAACCAGATGTACCGGATTTCCATGAATTCAATTTTGTCGTTGATCATTGAGATCGTCGCAATCAAAGATTTGGAGAAGATAGAGGGCTGATTTGGCTTTTCCATTTTCATATTCAATTAGAGCGCTATAAACCTCTAAAGTTAGGCATCTGCGAACTGGAATTTTTGTTGGATTCTTAGGAGATGTAAGAATCCAATGGATCTTTTTGAATATGCATCGCTGGAATTTAGTTAAGGTTGAGAAAAATAGGGATTTTGGATTTGGAATTTTTGTGAAGTAAAGTACCATCCCGTATTTTCAGGCTTTAAAGACATAATCATTTGAAAATAATGAATTTGTTGGGAAACAAATACCGTCAACTCCAGATCTGTCGGGAAAATAGATCGTTGTACTCTAAGACTCCCAAATATCATAGGAATAATGATGATAAAAGTCGATGCAGGCTGCATACCAATCATTGAACCATTTTTCTCGAACATGAGAACTTATTTTTTCTCGGATATCATAAGGACGCTGAAGGTAACTAATTTGTAACTCTAGAAGAGAAAATCTTTGGGCTATTAGGTAGACAGTAGATAGTAGACCAAAACGTGATCTACTTTTTGTATGGAGTTCTAGGTTATTGATAAGGACTTTACTAGAAGGCGTAACCTGTTCTAGTAGGGATGACATTTCGTTAAGAATTTCCTCATTTTCTGGCAGGAGGTCGGTTTTGATGATCACTATTGACGAGTTCTCGAGTTAGGCTATCTGTCAGAGAGTTCTTCGATCCTTGTATATGTTCAATAGAAAAAAAATTGGCTAAGCTATAATTGCCAACGCAGGAGTCATCATTGCGCTTGCATATTTGATGAATTCTTCTTCACAAAACCAAGTATTCATTTGCAATCAGTTCGAATAAGAAAAGGTTTTGGGGCTAAAAAGATTAAGAACTTTTGAATTCTCATTATAATGCAAGGATTTCTTTTTCCATTGTGGGAGAGTTGCATTATGCCTGATTAAAGCTTTCACTGCAATGTTTGCAGAGTTTTTCACCTTCTTTAATTTTGAGTACCGCACTCTAGTGCTCATTGCTGGCATCCGTCTCAAGAATTAAATCTTTTTTGTTAGGCAAATTAAGAACATGAAGATTTTTACACATTTTTTTGAAGTTTTGAACAATCTTTGTATCATTAGTGGTCCACGTCTAACTTACGTCTTTCTTGAGTTTCTGTTGCAATGGTTTTCTTAGCTTAGCTAAATCTTTAATGAAATCCGAAGTATAGGTAAGACATCCAAGAAACCTTTATAGTTGCTTCCTATCTTCAATTTTTTCAAAAAAAATTTCTATGTTTTCCAAAATATGCTTTTGTAGAATAATATGTCTGACTTTTATCCCTAGACCTAAAAATTCAATTTCTTGTTTAGCATAAATGAGCTTGTTTTTTTTCAAGCATAATACCAAGGTCAATGCATCTTTGTGTGACAACTAAGATATCATCTTTATGTTGCTCTATGGTTTTGGAAAAGAAAAGGATATCATCAATGTAAACTAAACAACAATGATTAAGGTCTTTGAAGATGTTATCCATTCTTCTTTGGAATATTTGGGGTGCATTTTTAAGGTCCTTGTGGGGCACCAAATGCAATTAAAGGAATAATTTTCTCATCCATTTTTATCTGCCAATAACCGCTTTTGTAATCCATTTTTGAGAACCAAGATACTCCTTGAATTCTATTAAAAAGGACAGTTTTGTTGGGAATATAATAACCATCAAAAACAGTATTATTATTAAGCTTTTTGTAATTGATTACCATTCTAGCTTTTCCTCTTTTTTCTTTAGCATGATTTCTTACCATGAAAGCAGGACTGGTGTGAGGACTCTTGCTATTCCTAATGAATCCTTTATCCAGAAGTTCTTTAATTTGTTTATCAAATTCTTGAATATCTTTGTGTGTATACACCATTTGTTTGACTTGAATAATAGTGTCGGAATTTAGTGGAGTAATTTTAGCAAATATTTTATCTTTATCCCAAAATTTTAGTGGATTATCAGAGTCGAGTTCCTTAAATAATTTTTCTTGTTGTTCAACAATTTGTTCTTTAATAGATACTTCGAGTAATGAGATTGTCAATGCTACTTCACGTTGTGTCGACAATACTTTCTCACCACGCTGGCTGCATGTAAATTCAATTTTCTGATGAGTGTAAGCCTTACTTAACTTTTCAATAGGAATTGAGTGACCATTAATTGTGAATATTAGTTTCATTATGCTCAATTTTGTAATAATATTGGCTAAATTCAGCAATATGATTTTTCAGATATCTCATATCCCATAATTCTATATTACTAATCTTTCTTTGTCACTCTCTTGCTTTTTTTCTGGAATCAAGTTTAGCTCCAATAAACTCAGTTTCAATATCTTTGCACAAATTTCTGAACATAGCAGCTGGTGTTTCCATTACTCTTAATGTATTTTTGCCATCTTCACTTAATGAATCATACCAGTAAGTTACAGTGCTAGAGAAACTATGCTCGATATAATTTAGGAAGTTTGCCGCAATCCATGTAGTATTTAGGTTTAAGACACTGTTTATTCCTCTTTTTATGTGCTCAAATATTTCTTCTCTATTACGGGTTCCATCAATATTTAAGATATATCCAGTTTGGCTAATTGGAGTAAGGCGAATTTCTTCATAGGTCGTGGTTTTCTTTGGGAAAAACTCGAAGGAAAAATTGCTTGTACGTCCTGTTGCGACATACCTAGGTCTTAGGAAATGAGTATTTTTTCTAGATGATTCACCAAATTCTTCACGTTTAGGAACGATATTCTTAACTGGATTAGATTCTGTTTCATATAGGTCGGTTTCTTCTCCAATCTCAATGATTTCGTTTTCAGTAGTCATTTTATCATATTTCTTATCAAGTTTTCTCATAATTTCTTCTAATGGTACTACATTGGGATCCTCTAATTTAATCATATTCATTTGCTAATATATTTTTTCTTCATATTAGACATTATTGGTTTCTTCATTATCATCAGGCAAAACGTCATATTTATCACTAATTGTACCCATAATTTTGTTTAATTCTTCCGATTTTGTTCTTTTTCAAACATTTTTTTGTAGCTCTTCAAGAGTATACTGTTCATACTCCATCTTCTTTTTCTTTTTTTTAGTCGATTTTTCACCAGATTGTTCTACTTCTTTTTGGATTTTTATTTCTTGCAAAGGAAATGGAATCTTGTTTTTTGGATTTTGGAAAGGATATTTATGCTGAAAAGGAGTACTAATACTAGGAGTAGCTTTTTCGCTATGCCTAACTTCGTTGAGAAGAGAAAGATGGACTGCAGTTAACTGATTCTTAGTCTCCTTCAGTTCAGTCTTAATTTTAGCTAATTCGACTTTTAATTCTAAAATTTATCAGTGATATAGTTAAATTGAGGTGCTAATGAGGTAATATCTTCTAGTGAGTGGACAATATCAGAATAATTAGGATTAGGGCAAGCAGCTGATGATTCAAGCATTAATCACAGTTAATTAACTTAATTAGCCATTAATTAACTTAATTATCTTAATTTTTCTTATGCACGTGGCTTTGATACCAAGTTAAAGAGGGCCTCAAGTTATACTAGTGGGCAGAATATCACAAACACAAATTTAGATTTTTCAAAAGTAAGTTTTTAAGGATTGAGGGTAGATTTGCAAATATGAAATATTTTTGGGTGTGCTTTGCAAATTAGAATAGTGCCTGGGTCTAGAAAATAGCTCAAATAAAAATTTGAGGGTCCTTTCTGTTAGTTTCTCCAAAAGACAAGGTACCTTATATTTAGTTTTAAAAACTGAGGGTCTTTAAAATAGTTTACACTAAACTGAGGGTACCTCTGTGTAGTTTATTGCTTTTTAATGGACAAAGCCTCTAGACAGAACAAATGACAGCCAAATATCATGTCAATGAACATTTTTTACAATCAAGCCTAAACAAGCGGGTTCTTGGGCATGGAAATGTATTCTGAAAAATTGACAACAACTAGAGATATGTTGGAAAGTTGGAGATCACACACTTATTAACTTCTGGTTAGATAATTGGTGTGATAACAATAGTCTTGCAAACCTAATAGGATTACACGACACATCCAGTATCGACACCTCAATCAGAGTCTTGCAAGTTATCTTGTTCAACAAAGAATGGGATATCATTACATTAAAAGGATTAGTTAATGATTCCTGCCTTCAAAAGATTTTAGCAACACCTATTCCGTTCAGCACTTTCTCTGACTCAGTTTGTTGGGGCCTCTCTGAAAGTGGAGAATTCTCCACTAAATCAACCACTTGGGCAGCTCATGTATGGATGTTCAAAAATCCCAACCATGAGAATTTAATTTGGTATGGAAATTAGACATTATGCCTAAATTACAAATTTTTCTTTGGCAGTTATGCCATGCATCTCTCCCTGCCTGGAGAAATCTCTTTTTCAGAGGATTGGATATTGACCCACTTTGCCCCCACTATAGGGAAAAAAATTGAGGATGTAGGACATCTCTTCTTGGGATGTAATAATGCTCAATCAGTTTGACAACCTGCAAGCAACAAATTGCGTTGATGTTAATGTACCGAATAACCCCCAAATAACGGTACAAAGTTGGTTAGCTCATCTCAAACATTCTCATCCACCTAATGATGTGGACAGAATTGTAGCACTTCTATGGAGTATTTGGAAAACAAGGAATAATAAGATATTTCACAATGAAGTATCCAATCCGGTTGTTACACTGCTAATAGCAAAACGAGCAAGCACATAATAGTGCATAAGACATAAACTCATACAAACACTCTTCCCATTCAACCCACACCCACACCCACCAGTTGTCTGCCGAAAGAAGACTTAGTGAATAGCATGGAAGAAACCACAAGGAGGATTCATCATAATTAATTTTGATGGATCAAAAAATGCTCAAGAAGTAGCAGGAGAATTTATCATTCGTGATTGGAAAGATATATTCATACAAGCAATATCATTCAATCTAGGAGCAGCGTCAGTTTTGATAGCAGAAACAATAGTCTTGCGCAATGGAATCAAAGTAGCAGTTCAAGCTAGGTTTACTAATATTCATATTGAAGGTGACAATCAAATCCTCATTCAAGAAGTCCAAGGACATATTCAAACATCGTGGGAAATTCAAGTGTTATTACAGGAGATTACTGCTTATCTACATAGCTGTAACAATGTTATTATCGATCACATTAATAGGTAAGGTAACAGTGCATGTGACTAGTTGGCTAAATGTGGTCTTTCTCTTCATTCCAAAAGTGTGTGGGATGTAGTCCCGCATAGGAACCTTGGTCGTTTCTTGGATGATGATAATTTAGGAAGAACCTTTGAGAAAATGGCTTCTTAATTTATACTACTTATCTTTCTTATCCAAAATTTAAAAAAAAAATTCAGGAATACTTAAAGTGGTTGCTTGGGTAAGTCTTATCTGAGTCTTTAGATTGTAATGCACATATTGACAATAAGATTTCTAATCTTGATTTTAGCACTCACTTCTTATTTGATATTTGTGGGTACATGCTAGAATGATCATTGATAACGATACTATTTTGTATTTCTTGTAGTGCGTACTTATAAATTACGAAACTATTTCATTATTAGTTTTGTTTGGCAAACAGCTGTTAGCTGTTAATTGGTTGTATCAGTTATTAGCTGTTAGCTGTTTGAATTAACTGTTTATATTAACAGTTTGAGTTAGCTAATTTGTTGAAAAATTACTTGATAAAGTTAGCTGTGCATAAGAAAAATATTTGATAAAATTTCATTTATATGTTGATCTCAAAATTGCTTTTTAATAGAACATATTTTTTCATTTATTAGTGATCTTATTTTATTTTTAAAAAGAATTAAATTTGTGTCATAACTATAAATTAACTTCATTTCTGATCACCAAAAAAAAAAAATCATTCATAAGACTTTATTTTCTTACTAATTTTACATAACTTATATTCATTGTTTATTCTATTTCCTTTCAATTTGTACTTATGTAAATGATGTTTATGTTTATAATGTTATTTTGTTATTTATTATATTTTTTCAGAGTTATGAATTGAAATTGAAATTGAAATTTATATGAATTTCTAATAACTTTATCTTCACTGGATTCAATTCATATAAAACATAATATCAAATGTTACTATTTTGCATCAATCCAAAGTTCATTTTCTACGAAATCGGAAGGAGACTAAATGATCCAAAGTACATATATCAAATGTTCATGAAAGGTGCATGATGAGAAAACTAAAGAAGTCTGATATAATATACTAATGAAATTAGAAAATCTGCACCAAAAAAATACATTCTTTAGCTAAAAAAATGCAAACATCGAAAGAGATAATGCAAATTCAATGGTTTGTTTTTGCCCCCCAAAAAAGATAGGCATTTACTCTTGCTAATTCTCAAGATCTAAGTAAAATGCTATTGATGTAAACTTTCAAGCAACACTTTATGGTCTTTCTATTTCATAAAAGCAATATTATATAAATACAATTAATGGGATGTAGTGTAATTTTTTTAAACTCTTAGCCAAATGTGTCATTTTCGCAAAAAGCTTTTTTAAAAAGGCTCTTTTCAAAAAGAGCTATTTCCGGCCAATAGCTATTTACCAAATACCTATATTTAGCTATTTGACTTGGTTAAAATAACAAAAACACCCCCGGACAACTCTTTTCTTCCCAAAAAAAAATTATTGCTACCAAACACCCCCAATACTTGTGTCTTTTTTCTTTGACCATGTTTGGTATCAGCTGTTAACTGTTAGCTGTTTCTATTAGCTGCTAGCTGATAACTGTTTGAATTGGCTATTTGCATTAGCTATTTGAATCAATTGTTTCTATAACAAGTATTTGCTAAAATTAGTTGTTTCTAAAAAGGTTGTTTGTTAGAATTTCATTTATGTCCTTTCTCTATATTGCTCACTTGAATGAGTTTTAATTTATTGGTCATTTTATTTTCTTTTCAATACGAATTAAATTTATGTCATATGCCAAAATTATTACAATCCTTGGAACCTTATTTCCTTATTAATTCTATACATATTTTATATATATTATTTGCGCTATTTTTATTTCAATTTATATGTATTCATGTGATGTCCATACCTTACAATCTTATTTTTTTATTCATTTGAGATTTTTTTTGTGGGTTGTGAATTCAAATATATATATATATATATATATATATATATATATATATATATAAAATCTATTTTTTCAGGCATCTTTTTCTTTTCAATTTATATGTATTCTTTTTGCTTCAATGTCAGCGAACACCATTTATTTACAACTATGGCCTATGGGTGGGGGAGAGAAAGAAGCGAGGTTGAAGATGGGACTGTGTGAATGAAGAAGTTAAATTTTTGATTACGCAAGTAGTATGCCTTGTAATTTTAATGAAGTTTTGGACAATCTTGTCATTTACACAAACAGCTATTTATAAAAAGCTGCTCATCTAAGCTCTTTGTGAATTGACTTTCTGGATTAAAACAACCATTACAGAAAGTAGTTTACCAAACACTAAGTTAGCTTTTTTGACTAGATCAAAACAACCAAAAACCTTCATAAAGTTATTTTGTATCAAAAAGCCAATAAAAAAGTCAACAACAAACTCCTCCTTATCTTATTGTGCTTTTTCTAAAGCATTTGATTTCATCAAGCACGTTTACAAGTTATTTTATTGTTTTAAGAATTAAGATAGTATGAAGGTGTATCTATCCCATCAGCATGAAATATGATATCTCCTTTATAGATTAAGTACCATTTAAAACTAACTTCATTTATGGGTGGGACAATGCTATGTAAAATATAACATATGGTGATTGTTTAGGAATTATGTATTAAAATTTTAAGTGAACTTTGATATGAATATTTTATTTCAGGAAGATAATGTCTCTTCTAGAAATCAAAATCAACTCTATAAATTAATAGCCACCCAATATTATTAAAATTTTAAAAAATTGATCTTGCAACACTGTTTTGACATATGCTGTCAAGAAACCTAGTACTGCTCTTTAATCTTGACTAGAGTTTATTTAGAATTCCAAAATATTGCCCTACTAATATAACAGAAAAAAAAAAAACGACTGGGATCTTAGTCTAATAATTTATTAACATTTTAACTAAAGTATATTCAAAAAGTTCCAACCCCCTCCCCCCTCCGAAGTTCTTCTTTATCCAAGAAAAAAAGTTCAGTTCTACTCCAAAAAAAAAAGTTTCAATTCTGCTCAAAAAAAAAAAAAAAACCCTCACTTCTGTTCTTTTCCTTTCTCTTCATATAGAAAGTCGCAGTTTCGTCCACAATTTGAAAGTGAAGAAGGAGATGGCCAATTCTCTGACCATTTTAAGCTCTTTTAAAAAATAAAAATTATAAGTCAATAGTAGTTTTAGGGTCTATTCTATTTCGTATTTTAGATAAATAAATAGATGTAAGGAGATGTAAGAAACTGTAAGGAGCCGTAAGAAGATGTAAGGAGATATAAGGAGATGTAAGAAGTTGCAAGAAGATGTAAGAAGCTGTAATGAGCTATAAGGATAGATGTAACGAATTGTTGAATTGTTGAAGAGTTATATAGTGTAATTTGTTTTACAATGAACGTTTTGGATGAAAAATAATAATATTAAAATAATATACTTATTGAAAATAAACAATTAATTAAGTTAATTATACAACAATAAAATATATTAATCCCCATAAATTTGGTGAATAAAACTTCGTCCACTTGAGGTGATTTTTTATGTGAACATTGGTTTGATCGAATAAGCAAAGTATAACAAAAAATAAATAAATTTTTTTGATAAAATTGAATACAACTCTTCAAATAAATTCCTATTTTAAGTAAATAATTTTAAATATAAATAAATGTATGGTCATCCATAATAATATATATTTTATGTCGAAACTCAAATATAATTTATGTCATTATATTATGTTTTATGTTTATGTAAATATTGTGTTCATAAGATATTTATGAATTTTGTATATTGGTAGTATCATTAAAAAAATATACATATTTCTGTAACTAAAATAAATGAATGTTATAGAAAATTTATGAGATGTAACAAGATGTATGAAGATGTAAGAAGATATAAGAAGATGCATGAAGATGTGAGAAGATGTAAGGAGATGTAAGAAGATGTAAGGAGATATAAGAAGCTGTAAGGAGATATTAACTCTTAGCTAAATTCTAAAAAACGCAAAATAGAACAGGGCCTTAGTTATGATTTCTCTAATAATTGGAAGATTAACGAATCTCTCCTTTTGTAAAAGTTATAAATTTTTCTCTAATTGTGAGAGTTTATTATATGGCTACTTTTCATTTTCTTCATGTGTGATGATTTTGAAAAAGGGATGGATCAATTGTACATATTGAAGTTGTTTGTTAATGAATTTTGACTTTTCAATTATAGTTTGTGGTGTAGGAAGATTATCTCGCCTAAAAGTAATATGCTAGATAAGTAGATAAACTTCATGAAGAATTCGTAATATATTTGTAGATCTTTTCAACACTCTATCGTCTTATAGAGAAAGTGGAAATATGATTTTCTTTATTGTTTGGTTGCCTGCAGGAAATCAATGTGTTTCAAATTATTATTTTGTAGGTTGAAATATAATTTTGATATTCAAAATCATATTTGTTTTAGCAAATATACATTGCTAGTATTGTATGACATATTATAAATAATCAATGAATTGTTTCTTTTACTTAAAAACAAAGTTTGTATTAACTTTCGTGCCTCTTAAATTATATATTAAAAAAAAGAATAAAAAACAAAACAAAACAGATGGCTACCATAAATGTAACCACCATAAAGCAAGAACCTTTTCTGAAGTATTAATTACCACCTAATAACTACCTCAGGAAGTGATCATAAGTCATGGGTTACACATCTACATTCAAATATGAAAGCAACATATACGACTTTGACAATCGTAATCGTAATAAAAAAAAAGCCGTCAGTCACGTATAATAAGAATTAATTGTGAAATGAAATAAATGCGACCTCTAAAAGTCTAAATTATATATCATATCATATGTACATATTTTTATATTTTAAGGATGCGTTAGGAAAAAGGGAAAGGAGTGAGAATGCTTCAATCTTTTCAATTATATTTTTATAATTAATTTATGTGGATTGGTAATAAAAGAACTTTAAGGATGAAGGCAATCGGAGTTTCTTTGTAACGATTTAGAATATGAAAGAATGTTATGATATAAAAAGTTATTGAATGACGAAATGTGTAACAAATAAAAGTTAATAATCCCTACTCATAATCATAACTTTAAAAAAAAAAATTACTTTCATGCATCCTCATAATCTAAAAATATATACATTTATATGATATGATATATGATTTAGAGGTATGTATCTGTTTCATTTCACAATTAATTCTTGGCATGCGTGACTGACAGCTGTTTTTATTACGATTACGATTTCGATTTTGAAAGCCACATATGTTGCTTTCATATTTGAATGTTGAGTGTAACCCATGACTAATGATTACTTCCTGCGGTGGCTATTGGGTGGTAATCAATATTTAAAAAAAGGTTCTTGCTTTGTCGTAGTCACACTCAAAAAGTCTTAGTAATTGCTGATTTAAGTCTTAGTAGTTGCTGATATTTGTAAGGAGGATTTAGAGCATCCGCATTGGTGATCCAAAAGTTTGGATCACAAGTGGGGACCCACAACCTTCACATCATCTCACAAGCCAACTTTTTTTCTCTTCTCTACATCCTATGAATCACCAACTTGGATCACTAAATAAAATAATATTTTATAGACCCCACTACTACTATATTATTGGGTTTTAGACTTTTAAATGCTTAGTTGGCAAAAAAAAGAGAGAGAGAATGTGTGGGGGGCGGATCATGGTCATGAGCTGGACCGTGGGGCGAGCGAAGCGGATTACTGATGCATGGTATTGCTTGGACCGTGAGCCAAATTTTTGGCTCACGAGCCTTGCATTGCAGATGCTCTTATACGCCATATGTTTTGTTTTTACTCTTTTTTTAATTTAAGAATCATCGATAGATTTTACAAAATATTTTATGATGGAAAAAATATAGATAATTTTTTTAAAAGAACAAAGAGAATCGTAATTTTGCAGCAAAAATATACACCCCATAATTTTGACCATACACAAAAAAGAGTAAGCAATAGTTAGAAGAAATATTTCAAAATTATTATATATAGCAAGTCCGTGCAATGTATGGGTCTAAAACAAGTTGTATAATAAATTCTGCCCGTAAATTACAAATAACATCTTTTTCCATTAACAGTGAAAAAAATATATTCAAGAAACGTGAGAGAGAAAGGTCACCCTTTTGTTGGGAGGAAAAAATGACATTATAATCTATGGTTGCACACCACATAGAGCAGTCTTCCTTCCAAATTTCTGGGCTAACACATATAGGCCATAGCCTCCCTCACAACCTACTACAACTTTGTCCAAGCATTGATGTTTGAGAGCAATAGCTAATGCAGTCACTTGACTAACACAACAAGATAGCTATCACGAGGCCGTTCATCTCAGCGTTTATAACTAGCATTTGCATTTAGCAGTTAGTAGTGTTTATGTTAAGCGGTTAATGTTTGAGAGCAATTGGAAGTGCCCAGAAGTAGTTGGAGCATTTGGGAGCGTTTAGAAATAATAATCAGCATTTGAGAGTGTTTGCGAGCACTTCGAAGCTTTTGGGTTTGGCTAAAAGAACATTCGCTAACTAACAATCGGTTGCCAAGCAAGAAGATTATAATTTAGCAATTGATATAATTCTCAGATTCTCCCACCTTAGAACAGACAAACATAACTATTACAAATTTAACAGCTCATCCATACAAAGCATAACCAAAAGCAAGAGTCGGTGGGACTAGGGTATGTAAAAGCTTCCCCACATTTGGTGCTCGGTTGAGGGAATCATTTAAAGCAGGAGAAGTTCAACTTTCTGCACATCACTTTTTCTGAACACCATATACACAGACCATATGAAACCCTAAAAAAATTCAAATTTTCCTTCAAAAAAACCATTGAAATTTCTTGGAGCACAGAACTCGGGTTTGATACACAGAGCAAGTTAAGGATCAAGCATCATTTGTCATTGAAGTAAGCTAAATACCCAGTTTGTCTCTCCACATACCATAATTGCAGCGGTTTTGATTGGTTTTTTGAGTACTGACGGCAGGAGTGACACGGTCTACCAGGACATTGCCTTCACAATCGATTTTGTAAGAAACATCTAATCCCTCCAAAATAAGATGATAAACAATGAGATCCGAAGGACCCGCTTCAATAACAGGATTAAAAGCTTCTTCACCTTCACAATCCTCAATGTTGACAGAGGTTTCACTGTTTTCTGATATCAGTAAGGATTTATGGGGGCGGTTTCGTTGTGATGGTGATCGTATATCCCATGAGAGAACCTGCTCGATCAATCTCTTCATCTCACGGGGTGATGAATACAAAGTATTTTTCTTCTGAGAAAAAAATCAGATGAGGATTATTCATCAAATAGGGAAATGAAAGTTTTCCAACAGAAATCTAGGAGGCCGACAGAAACAGCCTATCTGCACTAGAATTATTGGTAGTACTTTAGGTGAGCACTTTGGTTATGTTCAGCACATAAGTGAAACTCCCTCGTGAATGCAAAGGTTTGATTAGCAACTTGCACTTAGAAACCGCTGAAAAGAACATTCGTCATATTGTTGTATTTTAAAAATCTAGATTGACTAAATTAGAGAAGATCGAGCACCATGACAGGCACCATATGAGAAAAGAACATTCGTCATATGAGATGAAGCACCATGACAGGCAAAACTAAATTAGAGAAGATCGAGCACATACCACCAGCCCCCAACAGTTTGAAAGGGTGGATGAGAATTCTGCAGAGAAGGAAACAGAAGGCACGGCTAAGGAACTGTCTGCCTGCAAGATTGACAAACACAATAACTCAATCAGCACGGCCTGGTGATGCAATCAAGGCCACATTTACTGAAGTGGTTATTCGGTGCGGGTTAAGAATGCAACAATTACATAAAAAATGTCACACTTATATGCAGAAGGCAAAAGCAGAACTGTTTATCACCGAACCCTGAGAAGGGGAACAAACCACTCCAAATCAAACAACTCAAATGTGGACCAATAATTAACCCATCCCTTTGTCTTTGAGGAGAGAAAAATAGCATAAACCCAGTGGGAAATCAAGCACTAGTCTTGCTTGCAGCATTCATACTCCTCAAAAGTCAAGACCCTTTTTGGATAGATGATACAAAACATGTGTGAAAAGCTCTGTCCAGTTCAATTAAATAGGAACATGCCCTCATGGCGAACAGTGGGCAAGCATAGATACCAATGAAGAGAGCAAATCTTACAGTCGATCGATTACATCACAAGCAGATAGTCAATTTCCAAGACACTAAAAATTTTCCGAAGGAATGCCCCATACCCATACCCATCTAGAAGTCATAAATCCATAGTCACCCTGTAGCCACCAGGGTTGCAAATTCCCATCCCTATTTTCATATCCATGGATATGACATACAACTGCGCTCATTCCAAGACATGCAATGATAACCCATAAACCGCCTCACCCCATTACCCACTTTACATGCCCACCCTATGACACATAGCAATCCAAACGGAATGATGTAAAAGAGCAGCGGACGTGGTGTTTGCTGTTACCATCTCAAATTATTTTTTGCTTAGATTTTTTCAAAGTTATTACTATGGACACAATTAAAAAAATGTATTGACACTAATTAGAGTCGAAGAAGCAACGTGTGGGCACCACTATCTAAGATCTTTGGATCTGCCATGGAACTATAAAATTGCATATGCTAAGCAACTTTAATTAAGACAAACTAAATCCAAACCAAAGAGGTGATCCTCATCAAACCCCCCCCCCCTAAAAAAAACAAAAAAAAAGTCCAATAAATGTGTGCAAATATAATCACAAAGGGAAAAAACATCATGAAATTAGTAATCTCAAAAAAGGTCAGGAAAGATTGATCAAGGTGCACATGTAAAGTAAATTGACATTCAACCATTCTTGGCTATAAGGTGGGTATAAGGCAGGGTAGCCAGAATCTCAGAGATGGGCATGTATAACTTGAATAAGATACCAACCCAATCACCCAAGAAACGTGGAAGTTTTAATCCACATCAAGGCATTTACCTATCGCTATAGCCATGCCCTCAAATAGAGCATGTATGGAGCGTTATCCCTTCTAAGTGCCCTATAGCCATTCGTAGCCCAGGCCCTAAAATGACAAATCCCATTTCAGCCAAGATGCTAGGACCTTCTTTGGCACCTAAGCCTGTAAAGAAAGAGATCTTATTGACAGGAGCCTCCTGAAGCCTCTTAAATGGGGGCAAATCATTTCACATCCGATGTGAGAACCTCACTCTAGATAAGGATTAGAGTTTGGCATGTATGCATTTTAGCTGTTGTTTGATAAGCCAGCTATTCCAAAGATAGAACCAAGCAACAAATGGAGGACATAGGTGACGTATACTTATCCCTTATTTCCCATTGCGTACATAAGGATATCATATAATACCATCTTTGGTGACAAGAAATAGAAAACTTGCCTTAACCCAATCTGGTACTGATGCTTCTTGGATGCTCTCACAATATGGAAGATAAGGCTTCACATCCAATACCGGCTGTTGACAATTTCAGCACGTAAATTAAATTATTTAATGCCATAAATGAAGCCATCAGCAACAAGAAATTCAAGTAACGTATGTTGCAGGCATGCAAGCAGAGCTGAGCCACAAAATCTTTTACCGTTCCATCGACCAAGTCCACACCAGAAAGTAGAATCATGTTTCCTTGTACTGCATCAACCTACGGAACCAAAATGGTTTATTAGCCCAAAATCAGCACATTTAACCTCAATTCAACTACATGACATAACGTGTTGGATCCACAAGTTGGATACTCAAAATGACAAAATTTATTAGGCCTGCGAGTGTGCAAACTATTCTTGTTATCTATGATAGATGGCCCCTGCACAATAATTTTGTAATTTATTTACTCTTGGATAAATTCTAAGTGCCAATTTCCCGTAGCTAGTCTTATAGAGCTTTTTGCCTAAAAGAAAATGGATTCCCTTTTGTGTATCTTCTTCCTTTTTTTGGAGGGGGGGGGGGGGAAACGTGTCCCCTTTTGTACCAAGAACAATCAGCGCATTGTTCTGTGCTGGTGGCATCATTGCACTTCAAGATGGTGACAATACCTTTTCATTAGTTTTTCATCTTTTTGTTTTTCAGCAATCCTGTAGACCTATGATGAACTTGTTTCAATTCTTTATTCTTTAGCCTAAAGGGCCACATAAACCAGCGTTACTGTAGACAACAATGAGCGCACAAGTGCTTGCCTTAGCAACAGTAAGTCCAATAGGGCTAGGTCGATGAGGAGACCTTGTCGCAAATACTCCCTTTTTTTCACCTTTAAGCCTTGGCACTCTCACCTACTCCTTCACAGAGTAACCGTCAGGCAGCAGCAATAGTAAACGCTATAAAAAAGTTCCCAAAATTAAGAATTATGCAAACCTTCGCCTTGACCTTTGATCGTGACGGTTCCATCCATAACTTCTCTAAATCAGTATTCAAATGGAATACATATATAATCCAAATATGGGAATACTCTTCCAGACCTTCCAAAGAAGCAGGAGGGACCCTCACCGGGTCAAACATCAAACAGGCTCTGGCCAGTGGTACAAGCAGAGGCTGTCTGGGTGTACCATTCCTACAAAGTTCAAAACAGAGAATTCAAGATTAGAGACACTACAAATCTATGATCCTCCAGCTCCCCATTGTGAAATTAACCGCTTGATCAAGCGAGGCCACGTAGTACACAAGCACAAATGAAGTTAATTCACAACATCTAATGGCTCTTTGTCCATTTTATGTAGACATTTACGATGCATACAAACGCAAAAATAAAGTAACGCCATGAGGTTTGGAAAATGTGAACGATTCATCAGATGACTCTCACATTTGAAAATCTTTTATGACTTTTAAGCCTTGTAATTAGGGATGGGCATTACAGAGCATCATGCATCACAAAAAAATTATTCCAGGAAAAGAATAGCAACAAGAAAATCTTTAACAGTAACTAGCTCGATGGAGGAAAAACTATTAGTAACTTTTTCATATAAGAACCCAGAGGCAGCGCCATTATTGGAAGCCCTGTACATCCAGTTGCCCATTTAGGTTTGTCTAGTTAACTTAAGCAACAGGAGGATCTAAATTCTGGTGGTTACAACCTTTTCATAGATCATGAACTAATTAATGCAATAGATGAAAGAAAAAAGCAGTCCAGAGAATTTCTTTATTTGATCATACAATGTCTGTTCAGCAAGGACTTGTTTTGCCTGGATAATGTTTACCTACATAACCTGCATTACTTTAACTTAATGGCTACTCAATCTAACAGAGTCCCATTTCAATAGTAATTCAGAGGTGGATATATCATAACTTTATCAAAATCCCAAAGCATCAGTTATACAACATCCCCACCCCCAAAACACCCCACCAGGCAGTAGGTGGTACATCACGGCAAATCTATAACTCCTAGCAAAATTAACTACCTTTTGCGCTTCCTGATTTAAAATCCTATTGACCTTCACTAAACGGAACCATTCTGAAGTTAAAATTAGAAGAGATCACTGTAGAAAAATCATCCTTGGGAGGTTTCAAAAGCCCCGGATATTGCCTAGTGCAAAAGCACTTTTTTTCTGTACAACTTCAATTGATGACCATATGAACTCCCGTGCTAGTAATAGCAGCCTTTTCCATAGGTGAGCAACCCTGTCATGAACACATCTTGACCAAAACTGGGATTCTAATTTCATACATCTTCCTGTTCCCATATAAAAAGCAACATCATCATTCCCTTGCTAAGACCATGGCTTCTTCCTATTTGCATTGCCATTTACACGATCAGCAATGTCCAGTCTCATTTTGCGTGATATTCATACATGATACATTGTTTACTGTCCAAGCATCTAGGAAAGCATAAGCAAAGTTCATTGCTTATCATCAATTGCTTCACCCTACTAGAACATACAACTAAGCAAACAAGTAAATGGTAGACAATAATATATCATCTACAATTTCATCTAAATATCGCTTCCTCAATTGAAGGAAACTTACACTTAGGGTCTGTTCTGTTCGTGCGTAAATGGGGGTGGGTAAAAGGTTGAAGTGGGTTGAGGTTGATTGAGGTTGGTTGAGGTGGGTTGAAGTTGGTATTTTTTTTTTAAGTGGGTTGAAATAGGTTCAAGTGGGTTGAAGTTGGTATATTTTTTTTTGTGGTGGGTTGAACTGGGTTAAAATAATGAGAATGTAATTATGTGTGATAATTTAAGAAGTTATTGTAATTTTTAGTGCATTTTTTCGCTTAATGGTAATTTCACAATTTTGTAACTATTTTTCTAGAAATTTGAGGCCGGCACAACTTGTCAATTATTTTTAACGATTTGGGTTAAAAAATTTATTGATAACTTTTTATATACGTGCCTTTTTTTTCATAGGTAAATTTGAAAATACCAACCTAAACCAACGTCAACTTACTTCAACCCACTTCCACTATCAACTAAAGTTCAATTTATGACATTAAAAAAATTCAACGTACTTTAACCCACTTCAACCTAGTTCAACCCACCTCACCCTTTTACCCGCCCCAATTTACCGACGACAATAACTGGTCTGTATTCGAAAAATTCAGATGTAACAAAAGAAAATAGTATGATCATAAGTGTTACAAATATATCAGCAATATAGATTTGTTGTTAATTTTTAAATGTAGGAGTTAGTTGAAAATATAACATTAGCTTTTTTCTAATTTTATAAAATACGAAAAATTAGGTTGTGGAAAATAATAAAAATATGATGTAATTTGAAAAGCGTGTGACAGCAAACTATGATGATAATAATTTGAAAATTAAAATGGAATCGTATCTAATCAATACTGTTTGATGCATCATGATAATCAACAAAATGAAATCATATCTAATCAATTCAAAAATACCAACCTCAACCCACTTCAACCTCCTTTCATTAGTTTAACCAAGTTTAATTTATCACATCAACAAAATTCAACCCACTTCAATGTACTTCAACCCACTTCAACCTTCTTCACCCTTTTACCAACCCCAAGTTACTTATAAATTTTCACCATTTTCAAATCATACTACTTTGCAAAAATAATTAAATCTCACATGACACTTTACAAATTATTAAAGTTATGAAGGGGTGGGTTGAAGTGGGTTGCGGTAGGTAGAAGTTGGTTGAAGTGGGTTGAAATAAGTTTAGGTTGGTATTTTTTTTTTAGGTGGGTTGAAGTTGGTTGAAGTAAGTTAAAATAGGTTGAAGTTGGTAAATCTAAAATGACCTACGAAAAGAACAGAGCCTTAAGAAGCAGTTATGAAGATAAGAGAGCTCAAAACTCACAAGAAGACCAATTAGTTCAGACTTGGCAATTTAGTGTTCAGTTGAAGACATATCGTGTAATTGTGGGCATTTGCTCAAACTTTGCTTAAGATTACATCAAACGTAAGTATCTTTTCGAACAAAATTTAGGTTATTGATGGCTTACGACATTACATCTCCCACTCCCGCTAAAGATATCAATGAACTACAGGAAGTGTACATCTCTGCTTGCTTCATACTGAGACACGCATGCTCAGCTTCATTGCTTCACAGTTCACACTAAGGCACGCATTCATTCACACTATAGTCCAAGCTAACTATATGGTCCAACAAATCCCAGAAAATGTTACATGATATTTAAGTAGTTATGTCTATTCTGGGATAACTAGAAGGCGTTGTATGCCTCCATAATACCTATTTGTGTGGTGGTCTAAAATCACGCCTCAAAATCTATTAAAAGGTGCAGATGAAGGCATTACTTTCATTGAAATTGTGTAGATGATGGCTGGAGAGTTTCAAAGGCAAGTGGCCAAAGCATTTCAAGAAACCAAAATGTTGGCTTTAAAACGTAAATTTTTGAGATTTAGTAGCCAAAAAGATATAAAATTGTGACTATTTGCTGCTCCTCAAAATATGCAACAGTATTTTCAATCCATTCCTGATAACATAGAGGTTATCTACGGATTTATAATGCCCATTAATAACACTTCAAAATCGATAAGATGTTGCCAATGGGGCTACTACAGTCATTGAAATTCTTTGGAAGTATATTTGGTTTGTCCAAAGAAGTCGTGACTCTTAAGAGGAAGGGTCATACCTCTCTGGAGTCTGGGCCCCTAAAATTAAGGCTGTTATCACACTATTTGAGATTTTGAGGAAAAACTCGAGAAATTCTCAAATGCTCCTACTGATCTTTCAAAAGGTTTATAGATATTTGATTACCATTTCAAACCATGAAAAGTGTATTGTAAATACGATGACACTTTTTTGGGAAGGAATTTTGACATTGTGCTTTTAATATTACAATGTGCCTCAAAAAAATGTCACAGAAAACAAAAACAAACTACCTGCTTGAGAAGCATGATTGGACAATACCAATTGGAACCATGGGATAGGAATTTTGCTCCAAATTGTCCGCCTTCTGCTGCAACAGTGCCTTTCTCAAAGCCTAAAGATATATTCAAGGAATATTAAAAATTCCATGAACTACTGGAGGAAATTGTCAAAGAATAGAATAGATGTACAATGAAATGGCAAGAGAAAATAATGACTTCACCAGCATAGCAATGATTTGATATAAGAGAATTTGGATTAAACCTAAATAAAAACTGTAGAAACATTTGCTTTCTTTCTTTGCCAACAGCAATTCAATAATATTAGAATAAGAAAATTGAACAGTGCAGATGCTCATCAAAACAAGTGCATAGTCAGAAGGTCATGCTCAAAAATCTCTTACTGATTTCTCACAGAGTGTTATAGTCGAAACTTAAATACCGAAGAGAAACAGCTTACCTGGTTGAACCAACAACATAACATACCTATAAAATTCCTCTAATAAAGATTCAAAGTGTAAACTTCATATGCAAAGCCTAGAATCCTTATTTGGCTTTGTTTCAATTTACTAGGCTGAAGAGAGCATCAATAGATCACATTTGGATAGAAGTTGGTATTGTAAATGCAGACTATCGATATTTTCAGAGTAGAGATGAAAACAGCACCAGGACTGAGTTCAAGGCCTCAAAGAAAGGACAGCAAGAAAAAGCGAGAAAAAGAACAGAATATAAGATTTCTCAAAACAAAGAAAATTCCCAAAATATTTCCATGAGAACTTCACAAAAGAGCCTCTATATAATATGTAAGGATTACACGAGGCAGCAGCATCACAAGCTTCATCGTGCCAAGAAGTAGACTTCAACAATCTTACTAAGTAATGCCTAAATATGGAAATGTCCCTCAAATTTATCAGCGGAGACACATTTGGCAAATGGAAGCAGGCTTTCGGACATGACCCTCCAGTATAACAGAAAAACCTGGGAAAAGCTAGACAGTTGTCTCAGACAACCCTTCTGAATCTCAACACTTTGTTAACTTAATGGGAATATACTGAAGAATCCAAGGATTTTCATATAGTCATCTGGCTTGAGCCTGCAGTAGGGAAGCTCGAGCCCGCCGGGAGTCATAGCCCAACCGGTTGCCTTGGTTGATGCAGTGGCTGTCAGGCAGCGTTGCCATCCCGCCGATCGCCGTCGTCTGCCATGTCAGCGCGTCAACTATAGTGCCGATTGAGAGAGAGAGAGAAAAAGGGAGCCGTTCGCACACCGGTCTTCGTGGTCTAGGGTTTCGAAAGCGGTCATCGGAGGTTAACCTAAGACCTGTTGGGTCTTAGGTCTCCGGGAGCCGCCGACATCCCTTCACCGGTCGCCGGTTGCTCACGTTGCCGGATTTTCGACTGCATCGGGTAAGTTTTCTCAGATCTTGCCTCCGGGGGGTGGGGTTCTCCTCTGCTAAAGTGAGGGCTGGGCTGGTCGGCGGTGTCTGTCACCGCAGGATCCCTCGGCGCTAGCATATAAGTCGTCGGCGACTTTTCCAACGGCCGGAAACTCGCCAGAATTTCGCCGGCAGACTGTTTCAGCCTCTCTGTTTCGTGGACAGCCCAGAGGTGGTGTTGGTCTTGACGTTTGGATCTCCGGTGAGCCATTTGCAACTTGGGTTGGTGTCTTGCTCTCTCTTTTTCATCCGGTTCTGGCTCGTGCTGCGCTGCTGAGCTGGTTTTAGCCGGTATTATGAGGGGGGGATGCAAGAAATTTGTGGCTATTGAAAGTAAGTCATTTGATCTCAATGTGATTGGTAATAAAGAGGACATATTGAAAATCTCAGAAAATGGGAGGGGGATGAGATTTTCTATCTTTTTGCCTGAACCAGTTGTTTTGTGGTTGCTAAGAGCTTGGGGTAGGTTTAGGAAGTCTAAATCAGCTTCTTGGTGTAATCAAATGAAACTTCATTCCGGGATTTATATGTTGGAATTCAAGAGCAATCATGAGGGGAAATTCTTGCAGCTTTCGGTAATCAAGGAAGCTATTAGAACTTTCGTTATATTCCTAGCTGGTTGGAATGAACGAGGCTGGGTTAAAATCTTTGATTCAATAGCTGAGATTATGGGTCAGACTCCCCTCGAGTCAGTTTTGCAACTGAAAGGGTTCAACTTGCAAGCAGTAAGGTCTAAGAGCCTTGGGGCAGATCCAGCCCCCCCGCCGCCACCCCCAGGATGTTGCCATCTGTGTGATTTCGTTGGCGAGCCAACAAGCTTTCTCCACTCCTATGATGGTGTCTTGTCATCTCCTGCTTTGACTAATAACTTGGGGTTAAGTTCCTCTATGGAACCATCCTTGGCTTTAGAGGTTCAAGGGAATGGTGAGACTACCAGGTTAACCAGGAGAAATGGCAAGCATCCTGGGCATGTTTATCGACATCAACCAAAGCAGGTCTATGTTCAGGTCTATGTTCATAAGAGCTCCCTGGGGTTAACCTTGAAGGAAACTAAGAGAGACACAACTACCAATGTGGAGGTAGTAGTAGCAAAAGGAGTCCCTAATGCCTCTCTTGACTTGTTAGCTCCTACTTCAAGTTCTCCTTCAGTTGATGAGGGTGCGCAGGTTGATCCAGCAAAGCTGGAAGCGGATATCGCTAGTCGGCTTTATTTGGGCACTCCCATGCTACTAGTGAGGGATGCTTATGTTCCTCCTATAGCAAGGAATGGTGAGGAGTGTTTATCCTTCTTCCTCAACCTATGCGCTATCTTCTCCCTATCTTCTCCCTCTGTGGCGTCAACTCATACGCCTTCCACTTCTTATTCTTGGTTCAATGATTTGATTGACCAACCTACAGCCCTGGTGGTTAATCCTCCTCTTTTTTCTGTGGGAAGCCACTCCTCTCATTCTGCTGATTTGGGTCTTGGTGTTTTAGGTGGTGTGCCTTGTGACTTACCCAGAGAAGTGGTTCGAGATGCACTTGCTATGAGTTTAGGAGCTCAAAGTAGTGCATCTTTTTCAGGGGTGGTTGACAATAGACGTGAGCATCCTGTGCACCATGATTGGCCATTAGTGTCCGTTGAGCAAACTAATGCTGAAGATCTGGAAACTCCTCTAGCAATTGATTTCTCATTTCTTCACAGTTCAAATGATCCGTTCTCAGTAGAAGATATTTGGGATGGAGAAAATGTTAATTCTGAGAATGCGTCAAAATGGGTGGCCTCCAAGCTCAAAAGTATTGCTGCCACCATTGGTGTGACATTTTCAGGCTATGAAAGTGAAGTCATTCATTTACTTTCTAGAATTGAAAAGAACTGTGTCGTGCCTAAACAGAGTGTGCAAAGGACACCATCGGCAATTAGAAGGCAAAGAGAATTAAGGAGGCTCGAGTTTGGGGTGAACTATGACCGGGTAAGCGCCTCTTTCTAGTGGGATGTTGGTTTCGTATGTTTAGGATGCTGTCCTGGAATGTTAGGGGCATTAATGATCTTCGCAAGAGAGATGTCTTAAAAAGTTTTTTGAGGGATTGGAAATGTGATCTGATTTGTCTGCAAGAGACAAAGTTAGAGGAAGTTACATGTTCTATTGTTTGTAGTTTGTGGGGGAACTATTCTGTGGATTATGCTTTCCTTAAAGCTGAAGGTGCCTCTGGGGCATCATAGTGATGTAGGATAAGAACACTTTGAACTTTGTTTCCTCTTCTCATGGCCAATTTTCCATTACTTGCACATTTCAAATGGTAGACAGTGACTTCACATGGGCTTTTTCTGAGGTTTACGGTCCTCAAGACAGATTTGATAAATTAAGAATTTGGGAGAAGCTTCGAAGAACTAGAGATGGATGGCCTGGACCATGGTGTATCGGGGGAGATTTCAATAAAATTTTATATCCTCAAGAAAGGAGTTCGGGATTATGTCCAATGAATACTATGGTGGAGTTTCATGACTTCATCAATTATGCTGCTTTAGTGGACCTTCCTTTGCATGGGGGTGATTATACCTGGTCTAGGAGTGGTGGGAAGCTGTCCGTTCGAGGTTGGATCGCTTCTTGGTTTTTTTGGACTGAGACTCACTTTAGACTAGATTGCCAAGGCCTCTCTCAGATCATTTCCCAATAACCCTAGAGAAGGCCAAGTTGGAGAGGGAGAATGTCCCTTTCAGATTCGAGAGCATGTGGCTCAAAGTTGAGGGGTTCTCTAACCTTGTTAAGAAATGGTGGGAAGAGGTGGAAGTGGAAGGTTTTGCTAGTTATGTGATTGCGAGGAAGCTTAAGTTTGTTAAAGAGGAGTTGAAGAAATGGAACAAAGAAGTCTTCGGGGATATTAAGTTAAGGAAATACAATCTGCTGGATTCTGTTAATGCACTTGATGTGAAAGAAGAATCTGTTGATCTCAACAGTGATGAAATAGACCAAAGGAGGGAGGCAAGAGAGGAGTTGGCAAGGGTATTGCACATGGAAGAAGTTTCTTGGAGGCAAAAGTCAAGAGCTCTGCAGCTTAAAGATGGGGATCGCAACACAAAGTTTTTCCATAGAACGGCCAACCTGCGTAGGAAGTTCAACTTCATTTCAGGGGTGGAGATTGAGGGAAATCGTTATGAAACAATTGAAAGTATGCAAAGCTCTATACATCTACAAGAAGCTGTTCTCTGAAAATGAACCCTGGAGGCCGAAAGTGGAAGACTTGTCGTTGCCCTCTTTATCTACCTCTTCCAGGGAGGTCCTTGAGATGTCATTTGATGAAGAAGAAGTCATTAGAGCTCTACATGACTGTTGTGGGGATAAGGCGCCTAGCCCAGATGGAATGACCATGGCTTTCCTTCAAGCAAACTGGGATACGGTGCGAGGGGATGTGTTGACTATGTTCTCGGAGTTCTACACAAATGGAAAATTTGTGGCTAGCCTCAATGCTACTTTCATCGGGCTTATTCCAAAGAGAGCTGATGCATAGAATATCAAAGATTATCGTCCAATTAGTTTGATTGGATGTATTTATAAGTTGCTCTCGAAGGTGTTAGCTCGTAGGTTGAGAAGTGTAATTGGGGGCTTCATTTCTGAGAATCAGAACGCCTTTGTTAGGGCAGGCAGATTTTGGACGCAGTAGTCATTGCAAATGAGCTTATTGACTCCAGGATCAAGTCTGGTAAGCCGGGGGTTATGTGCAAGCTTGACATCGAGAAGGCTTATGATCATGTCAATTGGGATCTTCTTATTTACGTGACAAGAAGAATGGGGTTTGGGGAGAGATGGATTGCTTGGATTCGACATTGTATTTCTTCTACTTCTTTTGCGGTTTTAGTTAGTGGCTCCCCTTCTCAATTCTTTTTGCTTCTAAAGGGTTGCGCTAGGGTGATCCTATATCCCCTCTTCTGTTCTTATTGGTGATGGAAGTGTTCACAAGGATGGTTAATTCGGCTGCTACAACAGGACTTATTTCTGGTTTCTCTGTAGGTCGATTGAATAATTCTACCACTGATGTCTCCCACCTACTCTTTGCTGATTATACGATTATCTTCTGTGACAATGATTGCGAGCAAATATTGAACTTGCGTGGCATTCTTATTTGGTTTGAAGCGGTGTTTGGGCTGAGTCAATCTCTCAAAGAGCTCTATCTTACCAGTTGAGCAAGTGGACAATATTCAATTGCTTGCAGGGATTCTAGGATGCTCTATTGGTTCTTTTCCATCATCCTATCTTGGCCTCCCTCTTGGTGCAAAATTTAAGGATAAATCCATTTGGGCACTTGTGATTGAGCGTTTTGAGAGAAGACTATCTGGGTGGAAATCAAAGTATCTCTCCAAAGGGGGGAGATTGACACTTATTAAAAGTATTTTGGCGAGCATTCCAGGGTACTTTCTCTCACTCTTCCCTTTACCAATCTTAGTGACTAATAACTTGGAAGCTATTCAGAGAAAATTCCTTTGGGGGTCTTTTGGTACTAGTGACTTCAAATTTTATCTTGTTAGATGGAATATCATCAAGAATCCCATACCGAAAGGGGGATTAGGTGTTAGAGATCTTAGAATCTTCAATGAAGCATTGCTGGAGATACATGAATTAGAAGGATAGCCCGTGGAGAAGAGTGATTAGGAGCAAATACGGGGATAATGGTCTTGGATAGTATCCATCCAAACCACGTGGTGCTTATGGGCATAGCTTATGGAGGTTCATCAACAAAGGATGGGGAGGATTTTTTCATCATTTTTCCTTCGAGGCTGGTGTCGGTTCTTCTATTTTGTTTTGGCACGATCGTTGGTGTATGGAGGGCCCTCTGCGAGATAGCTTCCCCTCTCTTTATGTGCTTATGGCAAATAGAGATGCTACTATTGCAGATTTCTGCCAACGTGAGCCTAGCACTATTGTGTGGTCTCCTGTTTTCATTCGTGATGCTTTGGTGGATGACGCTATCCTTGTCACCTTTCTCCGTAAGTTGAGTGAGACTTCTTTTCATGACTCACCTGATGCGGTTACTTGGGATCTCAACCCAAAGGGTTTTTTCACTGTTAAATCTTATTATATAAAGCTCCTCTCTAATTCTACCTCCACTGTGGAGTCCAAATTTTTGGGGCGGTTTCCTTGGAAAATCATTTGGAAGAGTTTGACTCCCATGAAGGTGTCAGTTTTTGTGTAGGAAGCTTCGCATAGGAGTATTTTAACATGTGATAATTTACAAAAGAAGGGAATTATTTTGGTGAATAGATGTTCTATGTGCAAAGTCGATTTGGAGTCTCCTGATCACCTACTACTTCATTGTCAATTTGCAAGGGCTCTATGGGAGTTATCCTTTAGTTGCTTGGGAGTTTCCTGGGTTGTCTCGGATTCTGTGAGGAATCATCTTTTGGCTTGGAAAGGTGCTTTTGGTAGGAAAGTTAAAGAGAGAAGCGTCTCTTTGATCCCACTTGCGATTTTTTGGGCTATTTGGTGAGAGAGAAACAAAAGAGTCTTTGAAGGAGAGGAGACGCCCCTTCAACAAATCAAAGATATCCTTATCAAGACTCTTTTTTTCTGGGATAGTGGGAACTTTTGTGATTCTTCTTTTGATGTAATTAATTTTGTGAATAGGTTCCATCTAGGGTGTACATAATCCTTTTGTCGGATGTTTGCTTGCAACAATCCCGTTGTACATTATTCAGTTTAATATATTTTACTCCTTTTCCCTATCAAAAAAATATACTGAAGAATCTAGGGAATAACAAGCCAAGGTAAATGATTCTAATAACATAAGCCCTTAAGAAAGATTCGGTATATTGTTCGATAGAGCCTCACTCACATGTGTAAACGTTTGGTTACCTCCCATGCTGTGTGGGCTTGGCACTAGCTGACTAGCTGGTTGAAGACTTGACTTGGTTTCAGATCATCTGAAGACTCTAACCACTGTTTGACTCAGACACGAGTTCTATTTCACAACTAATTAGAGAGAAAGTAGTTAGTTTAAGAAAAGTGGAAGCCCAAACATTGTTTGCCTTACTACAATTAGAAGTCCTGCTTTGAGGAGGACATCACAATCTTGATGTGATTTCCCAATGACAGGGACTCGACTCACATGCAAGAATTAATATTAAAAGAGACTTCCCTTACTAGAACACAATTGGGAACTTATCATACAAGCCTAAGACCATATGTGCAACTCCTAGAGCCAACTAGTTTTAAGAAACCTCTATTGGGCATGTCTTGATCTACTTTTTCTATTCATGAAGTCCAGTCCAGGCCTATTAAAAGACTTGATTAAATCATCCCAAAATTCCAAATAACATGAGATAAAACATGAAGGACAGCATGACACCCTCCCTCCAACAATTCAGGCCAATTTGGTCAAACTCAGAGCCGCAAAATGCAAAACCAAACCACCACATTCTCCTGAGAGACATTGCAATTATACTACTCATAGGCACTTCATCCCCAATAATCATACATGGGCGTAATAAAGCCAAGCAGACCAACTTCACATTTCACTATTCAATTCAGAATCTGCAGTTGAACTCTAGAATAAATTTCTGACTAAGTTGTCAATGAGCAATTCAATTCCTATGGATTTTCATGATATCAACCACAACCTGGATTACGGCAATCAAGACCAAAAAGGGGCAGTTCCAATCAATCAAAAACATCAAGTAAAAATTTATAAATAGAAAATTACAAATGACTATGACTAAGTTGATGATTGATAAGAGAAAAAAACAGAGAAAGCATAAAGATGACCTGCTGAGCCCTAATACGACCCTGTCTTTCAGCAGCGCATTTGTCGATAGATACTTTGAGGGATTTCTCAAGCTCCCGAATCTTCAATTCGAGGTCTCTCCACTTCTTCCCCAGCATATAAGCTGTCGTTCAAAAAGTGCAACCATTTGAGCCCAATTATACAAGCTGATACATCCCAAAGCTCACACACACACACAGAGAATAAGCAAGAGAGAGAAAGAGAGATACCAGAAAAGGCCGCAACTGTTAAGGTGAAGGTAGTGGCTAACCATGCCGATGTTGCTCTGGAGGCGCCCATGCACTGAGACTGAGAGGGAGAACCCACGTTTCTGCGTTTCTGCGTTCAACCTTCCGTTTGACTCGCAACTTCTGTCAAACGAGTTCACTGCATAATCACATAAACCTTTTTTTTTTTTTTCAATATGTATATTATATTCCTGGGCCAGAGTGATCAAAACCGGTTAACCGAAAAATCAGTTAAATGGAAAGTCGGTTCACAAAAATTGCGAACCATAAATCGAACTGAGGCTTTCGGTTAACCAAATTTTTTGGTTCGGCAAAAATGTGAACTGTAACTTAACCAAAAAATTTAGTTAATCAGATTTTCGGTTCGGTTAAATAGATTTTCGGTTCGGTTATCGGTTAATCATTATTTTAAATTGTTAATTTTCAATTTTCACTCCTTTTTTTAATTAATTTAACTATTTAAGGCACCAAATATAAAATTTAGTTATTTTTTTAATAAAAGTATAACTTTTGGTTTCGATTAACCGTGCGGTTAACCGAATTTCAAGTGGCCGAACCGAAACCGAAACCAAAACTGCAAAATTTTTTGGGTTCGGTTAACCAAACCGAATTTTTTAGAAAAATCAAATCGGTTAACCCGTTTTTTTGTTCGGTTTTTCAGTTTTGGTTTTTTTTTGCTCACCCCTAGTAGGAGCACATACTCCCAAAAGTCACATCAGCAAATATATATTAAAAATTAGTATATGACAAATATATGCGTGAAAAATATATATATATATATATATGGGCAATGAGAGCATGTGCTTCTGAGAGCATATAAGAAATTGCCTTTTTTTTTGTCTATTGGGTAATGCAAACATTATTATTAACCAACAATAAAACTAACAACATAGTACCTAAATATTGGGTTACATAAGAGTCATTATCTACCAGCACTAGTTTCGAGATCCTAATGATACTACAACAAAACCTATTACAACTATCGATATCTTTAATATGCACATTAGTTGCTTATTAAAGATCAGTCGCTTATTAAAGATCAACTTTACAACATCCCAATCTAGCATCTCGGACTTTCGTTTCCATTGTATAGTTTGAAAACCATTATTTGGCTGAGTTTGGCGATGCCTATTTCTGCACCCAACACTTGAATCTTTTATCATACTCGCAATCTTTTTTGTGCCAGTTAAAGGAGTTAGAATTAATAGAAACAAAGTCGTACCTCTCTCCAACTGAAACTGGTATTTCAGCATTATTCAGATCTCTTCTTTTGTTGTGGTTGAGAGTTCTTCTTGCTCTTATTGTGTTTCCACCCTTTCCAGCTGCAATGGGCTTGCGCAGAAAAGTGAAAGACAACAATCACATCATCCTTTTCGCATTGTGAATATGATTTATGACCACAAGAGGCTTCCAAGTTGCTAGTACTTAGCATATCTCCTATTTCAAGCTTTCAGGTTGAACATCCTCAACCCAAGCCAACTCCTTTGATTTTTATACTATCCTCTTGCTGAGCACGAATAACCCATATAGGTCATCGAGTTTCTATCATGGTACCCAATTGTTCCCCCTTGCTGAATTCTTTTATAAGCTATGTAAGACAAGCGAAGCGATTTCCGAGTATATACATTTTTAGATTTCCTAAATAAGTGAAAATTAACATATAAGACGCTATCAATATCCATGGAAGCAAATGTCGGAGATCTAGTAGGTTGGCTATTCCTCCTACCCATGCTTGTCATTGAAGTTAGTGTTGAGCTAACATCCATACTCATCCTATCAAAATCCTTGTTAGAACTTAGAACAACTTCCAAACTCAACTTCTATTCCTTCTATTGTATAACTTGCATCCAAATGAGTTACCAAATTGAATATGGTGAGTTGGAAGAAATGGTAACAGGTACCTTCCCCAGAGGATCCAATATTAAGTGGCTCCAGCTCAAAAGTTACGGTCGACTCTTACTGCTCAATGTTGCTCTGCCTATTGCTCTTTTCGCCTCTTCAAAGATGACGTCTCCTTTGCACACTTCTCAGCAACCGAAGCTTGCAACTCACATCTCTCTCTTCCTCAGCTTGACATTTCTCACTTTCAATCTGTGCAATCTCTTTTATAATGTCAAAGTTATTTGGCTTAATCCTCGCTACTTCCTCCAAGTCACATAACGCACAACAAATATTACCCAGACGCAAGGCTATCTTCATTCTCCGAAATAGAGCTTCAGGATTGCTTGACTCAAAAATTAGAACAAAAGAAGATAATGTCATAACTGACTCAGAGTTCCCTTGTTTAAGATCTGAAACTGCTAGGTTCAGATTCAAAGAGATGGCCAAATGGCTAAAGAGAACCTCATCTTCATAAGAGAGAATACAACTAAAGCATAACAATTTGATTCCAAATAGGTAAAAAGCCGAGGCATGAGCAAAGTCATTGTTCTTGAAGCATCTATTATCTTCCTCCTCCAAGAAAAATAAAGCCCCACTTCATAAGGTATTTCCTCAGGTCCCTCTAATTGACACACAACCTAAGCTATTTCTTCCAGCCAATGTTCCTCAAGATGTGTACGAATAAGTGCAACTCGAAGGAGATTATCTATGCCCCACTCGTGGACCAAAATTTTAACTCGCAATTACACATGCTTTAGGAAAAAACATCACTTCTGCCCCTATCCTGCTCCTCTCCTCCTCAGTTGGTGTGTATAGTGGTTGCTTTGGTTTTCCTTTTTCCAATAGCTTTGCTTATTGTTGCCCTTACAAGAGTCGGGCAACTTTTTTTGTCATGTACTTCGAGTATTTGCCTATGAATTTATTTAATAATCGAAAAGGCTAACTATACCTTTCAATTTTTATGTTATAGTCAATTTTATATTATATTTTTAAAGTTTAAAATTTTAAAATATAAACTTTTAATTGAGATGATCCTTAACTGTGAACCTTAATTTTTTTAAAAATGTTTGAAAGCTCCTCTAAAACACTTGCGTTATCCATCAATGATTTTCCCAACTCTCTGTTAGGAAAAAATCAAAGTTTGTTAAGAAAAATCAAAGTAGTAGGTTGAATTATTAACCTACTTTATGATTTTGTCAAATGTTGGTGGGAGTTTGATGAACCACATTTGTCTTTGTCAAATATCAGTTAAAAATGGTTGAAATTGTAGCTAGTTTGTTGAACAAAATTTCCTCCTCTTTCCCTATATATACACGACTAATGGAGGAGTTTCAGAGAAAAGAAAATTCAGCAAAAAACACTCATAAGACTAAGGGAGAGAGCCAACTCTAGATCCTCCTTTACATGCCTAAAACACCAATAAATAAGCCGATAAAATTAGTATTAAATACATAACCTTAAACCTTTAATATAAACATCTTTTGTCACTGATTCAAGTACTCCAAGTTAATTGTCTGGCAGTGCACCTGGAGTGGTTAACACTGTGTCAATCCTAGGGAACGGCCACCCGTATGAAGATTACACCTTAGCTTCGGTGAAATCGTTCTTAGAACAATGGCTAAGCCACGACACGGTTTGATCTATAAATTAATTTTGATTATTACTTTTGTTATTACTAATCTCGTTACTTGATAATTTCAGGTACATTTTAAGTTGATCGAATTAATTCAAAGCCCAGTGGTTCAATTCGTATCATATCGTAAAATATATTTAGTGGTTGTGGTTGTGTATAACACCACCCTGAACTATATCTTTCCAACAATCTAAGAACGATTTTTGGTTATATACGATTGTGGCCTCTAAATATGTTATCCCTGATATCTCTAAGTTAGAACCGTTAGATGGTAAAAATTATAACTGTTGGACTGTTAGAATGAAGTTTTATCTTGAACAAATTGAGATTACATATGTCTTGGAAGAAAAGGTTATTCCTAAAGATGCAAAGGAAAAAGCTGAATATGAGCTAAAATTTGATAGAGATAATAAAATATGCAAAGGAATGTTATTGCATCATATGTCTAATGCATTACTTGACATTTGTATGAAATATGACTCTACTAAGGACATTTGGAACGCTCTTAATAAAAAATTTGGTGGTGATGATGCTGGGTCTAAACGTTATGCAATTAGTAGATGGCTAAGTTTCAAGATCGAGGAAGATAAGTCTATTATTGATCAAATTCATGAATATGAAAATTGTGTTCTACTATTGCATCTAAAGGATTGAAAATATGTGATGTGAACCTAGCTATTGCTTTGATTGAAAAATTACTGCCATCTTGGAAAGAATACCGAAATCATCTTATGCACGAAAAGAAAGATTGGACTTTAGAAGACTTGATTAGTCACCTAAAAATTGAGGAAGAAAATAGATTGAAAGACAAAAGAATTTCTCATAACTCTGGTTTTTCTAGAGCTAACCTTGTGGAGCCTAGATCTGCTAATTTTGATAGGTTCAAAAACAAGGGAAGGAGAAACTACAAAAGTTATTACAAGCCATAAGAAAGGTGCAAAAATACAAATTCATGGGTAAATGCCAAGAATGTGGGTGGCGTGGTCACAAGGCCGTGGATTGCAAATCCAAGAAAGGAGGAAATGTCAATCTAGTTGAATCTGATACTATTATTGCAGTAGTGTCAGAAGTCAATTTAGTTGGAAACACCATGGATTGGATTGTTGACACAGGTGCTACCAAACACATATGTGCCGATCGTAGACTATTTCAGTCTTACGAAAAAATTGACAAAGGTGAAAATATTTTTATGTGTAACTCCACATCTGCCTCTGTCATCGGAAAAGGGAAGACTACTTTAACACTCACTTCTGGAAAGGTACTTACTGTTACTAATGTGCTGCATGTGCTTGAAATGCGTAGAAACCTCATATTTGGTAGCTTGCTCATGAAAACGAGTCTAAAATTAACCTTTGCTTCTGATCGTATAGTCATGACTCGTAATGGTGAATTTGTGGGAAAGGGTTTCTGCTGTAATAGTGGTCTGATTGTGCTTGACACAATTTCCGAGAATATGAATAAAATGGCCAATACCTCTTCTGCTTACACTGTTGAATCACTTGATTTATGGCATGCTAGATTAGGACACGTAAATGTTGACTCTATTAAAAGGCTCAAGCATCTTAACTTGATTCCTAAATTGTCTAATATGGATTTTTCTAAATGTGAAGTATGTGTTGAAGCTAAGTTTCATAAGAAACGGTTTAAATCCACAGAAAGACAAATCGAGTTGCTTGAGCTTATTCACAGTGAACTGTGAGACTTTAAGAACCATATTAGTAGAGGCGGTAAAAAGTATTATATCACATTTGTTGACGACTACTCACGTTACACTATGGTTTATCTCCTAAGCTCAAAAGATGAAGCAGAAGAAATGTTCATCAAATATAAAGCTGAAGTTGAAAATTAGCTAGATAGAAAAATAAAAAGGTTTAGAAGTGACAGAGGTGGGAATATGACCCCACAAGTCTTCAAAATTATTGTGACGCTAATGGAATTATTCATGAACGGACGACCCCTTATAATCTAGAACAGAACGGTGTTGCAGAAAGGAAAAACATAACCTTAAAAACATGATGAATGCTATGTTGATTAGTTCTGGGCTTCCTGATAATATGTGGGGGAAGGCTATTTTATCTGTATGTCATGTATTAAATCGTGTGCCTCATAAGAAACTTGATAAGACCCCACATGAATTATGGAAAGGGCATCCTCCTAACTTGAATTACTTGAAAGTGTGGGGGTGTTTAGCTAAAGTGGGATTGCTTGAATTTAAAAGGGAGAAAATTGGTTCTAGAACCATTGATGCATTATTTATTGGACATGCTTATCAAAGTATTGCATATCGATTTATTACTAAAGGTGCAAATGACTCATATATGCATGGTAATATTATTGAGGCTAGATATGCTGAATTCTTTGAAAATATATTTCCTATTAAAATTGCATCTCATGATTATCACATCTCTCATGAAGTATCCCCTAAAAGACATGCATGTTCAGCTGGTGTAGGATTAAGAAGAAGTAAAAGAATCAGGAAAGAAACTGGTTTTGGTCCTTATTTTATTACCGCGTTTTTGGTTGAATATGGCATGCTAAATGAGGAATTTGTTTCTGCATATATTATTGAAGAAGATCCCAAAACATATGAAGAAGCCACAAAATCTATTGATGCTATTTTCTGGAAAGAAGCTATTAACAGTGAGCTTGATTCCATATTAAGTAATCATACATGGGTATTAACTGACCTTCCCCGAGGTTGTAAACCTTTGGGGTGTAAATGGGTATTTTGAAAAAAGATAAAGGCTGACAAATCGATTGATAAATATAAAGCTTGCTTGGTGGTTAAAGGATTTAATCAACGGAAAGAAATTGATTATTTTGATACGTATGCTCCTGTGTCTAAAATAGCCACCATTAGAGTATTGATTGCACTTGCTTCTATTCATGGCTTAATTGTGCATCAAATGGATGTGAAAACTACATTTCTGAATAGGGGTCTAGATGAAGAAATTTATATGGAACAACCTGAGGGTTTTATGGTACCGGGGCAAGAACATAAGGTGTGTAAATTGATAAAATCCTTGTATAGATTAAAACAGGCTCCTATACAGTGCTATGAGAAATTTGATAGCATAATTATAGCATATGGCTTTAAGGCAAATGAAGGTGACACTTGTGTGTATTCTAAGCATGTTTCTGATGGTTGTGTTATTATATGTTTATATGTTGATGACATGCTTATATTTGGCACAAATATGGATATTGTTAATGATACTAAAAATTTTTTGAGTACCAAATTTGAAACAAAAGATATGGGTGAAGCTGATGTTATCTTAGGAGTCAAAATCAAGAGGACCCAAGATGGCGTTAGTCTTAACCAATCTCATTCTATTGAGAAAATACTTAGAAAGTTTGATTCATTTGATGTTGATCCTGTTAGGATACCTTATGATGCTAGTATGCATTTAGTGAAAAATAAAGGTGCTCTGGTGTGTCAAAAGGAATATGCAAAAATAATTGGCAGTGTCATGTTTTTAATGAATTATACAATGCCTGATATTGCATATACTGTAAGCAGACTTAGCAGATATACTTGTAACCCCAGTGATAATAATTGGATTGCGTTAAAACGCTTGCTTAAATATTTGAAAGGTACAATTGATTAGGGTTTACATTATGGAAAATTTCCCGTTGTATTAGAAGGATATAGCGATGCTAATTGGGTATTGGATAATGATGAAATTAATTCCACTAGCAGTTATTTGTTCACACTAGGTGGAGGTGCTATATCCTGGAAATCTGCTAAACAGTCTTGTACTGCTATGTCTACTATGGAATCTGAGTTTATTGCTGTTGAATTGGCAGGCCGTGAGGCTGAATAGTTGAAAAGTCTGCTAGCAAACGTCCCATTGTGGGGGAAGCCAGCTCCTTCGATTACACTGCATTGTGACAATATGGCAGCAATTTCAGTTGCAATAAGTAAGGCCTTCAAGGGAAAGAGAAGGCATATACGATTGAGACACAAAGTAGTGAAGGAGCTACTGGAAAATGGAGTGATATCACTGGACTTTGTGAAAGTCTAAAAAGAATCCTGTGGATCCGCTAACGAAAGGCCTATATAGAAAATTGGTCTTTGATACATCGAGGGGGATGGGATTCAGACCCATTGAGGAATTGTAATGATGGATCCCTACTTCACTGAAAGGGAAGTTCAAAGGGTAATAATGAAATCATTACTAAATTCTGAGAGCACTACATGGTATCCCTCCCTATGGTGTATGTGTGTTGTAGTGCTTTGCTACTGTTGGGAAAGGTTGAGCAATTGGTTCTTAATGGATCATGCAAGGAATGAAAGTAGCACACGCTACATGGGTCGACCTACTTAGGTGTGGAAGTGTGGCCGCTTCCTGTCGGAGGATTAGTATGGGTCTACCTCCTAGAACACCTATGAGCTACCAGGAGTGGCGTATGGCCAGTATAAGGGGCCAGATCATGGAGTATGAGAATATTTGAGATTAATGTGTGCCCAGGGGCGGACGTACACCTCCCTATCAAGTTCAAAACGATTGTCACTTGGTAGGACGTTTGTCTTTAAACCGGGTGTCACTAGGTGTCAATTCAAGTCGAGAGACATTGGTATCGAAGTATTAATTTCTCTATGCCCAAACATGTTTATATTGCCTAACCATACTTTGATTTTTGTGGCGGATTGTTAGGGAAAAATCAAAATTTGTTAAGAAAAATCAAAGTAGTAGGTTGAATTATTAACCTACTTTGTGATCTTGTCAAATATTGGTGGGAGTTTGGTGAACCACATTTGTCTTTGTCAAATATTATTCAAAAATGGTTGAAATTGTAGCTAGTTTGTTGAACAAAATTTCCTCCTCTTTCCCTATATATACACGGCTGATGGGGGAGTTTTAGAGAAAAGGAAATTCAGCCAAAAACACTCATAAGACTAAGGGAGAAAACCAACTCTAGGTCCTCCTTTACATACCTAAATCACCAATAAATAAGCCAACAAAATTAGCGTTAAATACATAGTCTTAAACCTTTAATATAAACAGTTTTGGGCACTGATTCAAGTACTCCAAGTTAACTGCCTAGAAGTGCACCTGGAGTGGTTAATACCGTGTCAATCCTGAGGAACGACCACTCTTATGAAGTTTGCACCTTAGCTTCGGCGAAATCATTCTTAGGACAGTGGCTAAGCCACGGCACGGTTTGATCTATAAATTAATTTTGATTATTAATTTTGTTATTACTAATCTCGTTGCTTGATAATTTCAGGTACATTTAAGTTGATTGAGTTAATTCAAAGCCCAATGATTCGATTGGTTTTGATTTCGTAAAATATATTTAGTGGTTGTGATTGTATATAACACCACCCTAAACTATATCTTTCCAACACTCTTTTCTTTAGGTAAATTTATTGAAAACCAAGTTGTCTTTAATCTAATTAGTTATAGAAAAGATATCAATCAATGGCTCTTAGTTTGGTAGTTAAGACCGAGATTCTGGATATATTAGATCCCATATTCGTTCTCCCACTCCCATTATATTGTAATTGTACTATACTATCCTTTGTAATCTGTATGGACTAAAACAAAAAAAGTTATAGAAAAATAAATAATCATGGAGTTAGTGAATAATGATACACAAATAAATTACATTATAGGGTCAAAGGAAGACCTTTATAAATGGTCTGCACTGATCGAGAAATCCTATCACGTGAAAATATTGCATACTCTTGTGTGGGTCTTGCTACAAAAAATGTATAATCTCTCTCCCTCTTTTTCTTTTTTTTTTGGGTACCCCTGTGTGGGTCTTGCTACCAAAAAGGTATAATCTCTCCCCCCCCCCCTCTTTTTCTTTCTGTTTTTTGGTTACATGTGAGCCACAAATGCCGATATATGTGGAAATCGAACCTAAATTATTGACAATAACTTTCAAAAATTTTATCAACCATGTTTTGTCTTTTTCCCATCAAAGATAAATTAGGCTCATTTCTGCTCAATCATGCTCTTCTTATAATCTTGTATCATTCCCCCTCCACCCCCTTTATATATGATTTTTGGATGCAAATAATTCAAACTTTTAGACTTGGACTAGAACAACCTAACCTTTAGAAATAACTCCCATTCTCCCAATACTCCGACTTTTGGGAATCTTTATTTTCATTAGTACAGGTTCATTTTGAATTGTATTTTTTTCTAAAAATAAATGGGGGTTTTTTTTAAACGGAAGGTGCAATGAGGTAGAGACTAGAAAGGGTTGAAAAATTTGAATTTGCCCATGAAAATTAAAGAACAGACCCATTCATCAATTGCACAATATATATATATATATCTTTGGTTGATTATGAGTTATTTGTGATTGCTCTTGTTATTACATGCATCAATTACTCAATCAATGGGAGCTCAAATGAGTGTAGTAAAACAGAAAGAAAGTTGCTGTTTGCTAAGGATTTGAAGAACAGAAAAATGAGAGACTCTCCTTGCTGAGATGTTGGGACTCGTAAAAAAATAAGGCACGGATGAAAAAAATGAATTCCTTGTGTTATTATTGTCCATAAACTAAACTCACTTAACTTATATTTCATTCTTCCATTTCATTGTGTTGCCTTTTACATTGCATTCGAAAAGTGAAAAAACTTATGCATAATTTGTGCCTTTTCTTTTTAATCACACTAGTCTGGACCCGTGCTTTGCACGGAGTATGTTCAAATAAACATTTTGTAGATATGTTATCGAAATAGTAAATGAATAGTAATGGTAGACATTATTAATATTATAATTTAGAGGAGATAATGAAAAAACTCAATGAAAAAGTTAAGTATACAAACACTTCGTGCATAATTAATGAGATTAATATTTGAAAACTATATAATTGTGAAAAAAGTCTATATAAGTATGATGGAGACAATAGATAGTAAATTTGTTACAAAGCATGCTAAATAGGGTGATGATAAGTCAATTTATGACGTTAACGATAAAAAGTCCATATCCTCTTCTTGTTGGTGAGTAAAAATTTATGAAGTCGTTAATTCTCTAGTGAAGTTAGGTATAAACTATTTTAAAGTCGGTTTAGTTTTAGTTTCGCATGTAACACAAATAAAATTTGTCTTTCAACGAAAATAATTTCAACATTATATTTATGCTATTATATAACTTTTTTGGGCTATTTAAAGTGGTTCATGTGGGGGGTGCTAATATAATTATGTATTCACAGTTTGTACATTTGATTTTTAGGTCAACGTAATAGTTTCAAGGATTTTGATATAAACTTTCAATGTCCTTATATTGTCTTGCAAGAGAAGGGTTAAGTTCAGATTTGTGAGTTGAGATATTTCTTAGTTTGAAGTATTACGACGATTTGAGGCATTTTACTTTAAACGGTAAAAGATTAATTATAATTTTAGGTGTTTTATGAAGAGAATTTGATTATTGGATTTGTATGGTTTAAAAGAAAAAAAAAATTATTTTATTTTTTCTTATGCATTAAATAGATTAGATTTTGTTCAATTTGTTTGAAACGTTAAAACATTAATTATACTTTTAAGATTTATATGAATTAAATATAATTATAAGATATGTATGCTTTAAAAGAAAAAGAAAAATATTTCTTTTATTTTATTATGTTAAATAGATTATATTAAATGTGAAAGAAATTTAGCTTCACGGGCCCAATATGATGATCGTGTTTTATTTTTAATTTTTTTTATATTTGACGTTCAACCTTTACAGTATGCTATATTATGCTTACAATATGTGATTTTTTAGCACAATCCTTACATATATATGATCATAATTAATATTAACTATGTTATCAAATTCAAAGAGAAAGATAACAACGGCGATAGTGACAATGACGACGACAACAACAACAATAGTGATAATGAAAATAATTATGGAAATCATATTTATATTTCTATCATCTCTAGTAATACATGCTCTGTGTATATTTATATCAAAAAAAGACAAAATAATAATAATAATCATGGAAATCAAAAATGTTTATTATTTCTACATAATTGTGTATATTATATTATGTGTTAATAATAAGGTGTCACATAAGATTTTACGACTTGTTCAGTAATTATAATTCAGTTTTCTTAAGTTAAAACTCCTAAAATATGAACTTATTCCATAATAATGAAATAATAAAAAAACTTATATCCATTATAATCTCCTAATCTCTCTTTGATAATTAGATGATCATAATTAATATTGACTATGTTATTAAACTCAAAGAGGAAGATAACATTGTCGATATCGACAATGGCGACAACAATAATAATATTAATAATGAAAATAATCATGAAAATTGTATTTATTATTCTATTATCTCTAATAATACATGCTCAAATTTATATTTGTATTGAAAAATACAAAATATTAATAATAATGATGGAAATCAAAAACGTTTTGGTCTGTATAAGCCACAAAGGGCAATACAATATAATGAGGGAAGGGTGAATAGAACTTGAGATCTAATATGTCCAGTAGAGAGTACAGTACAATGAGGGAGGGGGGAATCGAACCTGAGACCTAATGTACCCAGTGTTCAGTAAAGAGTACAATAAAATGAGGGAGGGGGAATCGAACCTGAGACCTAATATACCCAATAAAAAGGGAGAGATTGGCAGTTATCAAGATAAATCAAGGGGCTGCTTGGATTGAGGGAGGGAAACATTTTTAGGTATCCATCCATTCTAGCATTTGTAAGATAAAGATTAGCACTACCGTTTAATCCCTTACACACGACTAATGGAGAGAAGAGACAACCGGCAACAAAAAACGAAATGGCATAAATTGCGTTTGCCAGGAGCCGAACCCAGGTCTACTGCTTGGAAGGCAATTATCCTAACCGTTGGACTACAAACGCTGATGACACCAACAGCCACAATTTGTCTTTCAACATACACATTAATCAGTCCATTGAGTCCAATTTAGTACTATATAAGCCCCGGAGAGGGGAAGTAAGACAAATAAGTACGGGGCCGAAGGCCTAAGGGCATCCCTAACCCAAGTTCCATTTTTTGGAACTCTGACCTGTCACATCAGCAAAAATTTCATATTTTTAGAACTTGCATTCCATTACTTCTCCAACCCATGGAACTCCAATTTCAATAACCCAATAAAAAAATTTATCATGGACCCACTTCATAACACACAACCTATTTTTTTAATCATATAAAAATTATTTATAACCTAAAAAAAATAAAAAACAAAAACCAAGCAAACAGTTGCACGCCGGTAAACTCGGCCAGCCGTGGAGACGTGTGTGGAGGGACACGCATGGCAGGGGCTGGAGGGGGGTGGGTGTCCCGCGTGTTGGGGGGGGGGGGGGAGCTCGTGTGGCAATGGCTGGGGATGCCCTAACCTCCTCCCATAATTTTCTAAGAGTAGAATACTGTAGAACTTTGGATTTAGGTTTCGTTTGAATTTTGAAAAATTTAATAGAAAAAAAAAGTTTTAGGAAAGTTTATTTCTTGTGTTTGGTTTAAAGAAAATCATAAAGAAAAAAATATGAACGAAAGTTAGGTAGAAAGATTGTTGGAAATAAGTGATAAAATTTTCCTTATAAAATTGTGAGGAAAGTTTGAGAAAAACTTTCAACCTCTTCCAACCTCATATTACTTAGATGACATCAACATGATTCAAAAAGTTCATCAACATTTAAATTTTTCTTCCCAATTTTTGTATTTTTTTTCTCAATTCAGACAAGAGCAAAAAAATCTCATTTTCTCCTACTTTTTTTTCTTCACATTTTTTTCTTCAACTTTTCTTTCTATTAAATTTTTCAAGGTTCAAATGGAGCCTTAGAGTTCAGATCTCTCCCTTAAAATGAAGGTTTTTTATTTTATTATTTTTTGCGGAGAGCTCGTATGAGTAATATCCTTTCTTGATCTATATATAGGCTCTTTTACAACAAGATGGGTAATTGGTATGTGGATCGTCTATGCAAAGTTGGAATGTGCAATATATATATATATATATA
>JACYFF010002017.1:56331591-56342107 GCA_017589665.1 Selenicereus undatus
ATTAGACTTTAACCATTTATTACAAACATATTCTTACTTTCGCCCTATGGAATGATAGCGCAGACTAAGAGGACAACAACACAGACGCCCCCATCTGTGTGTTGAGATACAAATTATAACATCAAGGCGAAACTAAAATTGGTCCAATTTTACGTATGTATTACCTTCCTTACCTCCACAACGAACCATATATGTGTATTCAAATAATTACGCAAATATACTGCTTAAAACAGAGATAACGCACATAGATATATCAAATTCGCTAGGACAACATCAAATGTAAAATTCTGCTTGCCACACACACACACACACACACACATAAACACCCTCCGCACTCAAGAATATTAAGAACCCACCAATTAGAGCAATAGCCTCACACAAATTCCATATTTTACCAAAACGATGAACTGACTATGAAATTTTAACAATCTAATGTTAAAATTTTTAGAAACTAAAATTCAAAGAGGGATAAAATTTACCTTAATTCGTGTAAAGGGGAGGCGGTGAGCGTACAACGGCGGTTTCAGTGGACGGCGGTGGGCAGACAACGAGCGGGCTGGCGCAATAGGAGTGTTAGGGATTTCGCTCTCTCTCGCTGTGCACGAAACAAATGACGGAGTGAACCAGATCTGGTTCTCTTTAAACATGTGGGTGATTGACTAGCGACGAAAATTCTGTCGCCAATCAATTCTGTCGCCAATCAATTCCATCAGCAAGCAGGAAAAAAATTTAAAATTCCGTTTGGCAACGGAAATTCTGTCGCCGTGGTTAAATTCTGGCGACAGCTTTCAATTTCCGTTACTATTTCCATCGCTAGTCTTATTTACTTTTAGATTCCCATTTTCATCACCAATTGATATGGATTTTTATCCATCGCTATTTTCCGCCGTTATTCAGTGCTTTTTTAGTAGTGGCACTAAAGAATGGTTATCAATTTTTTTTAAATAAATAAGATCTCTAAGATCTCTTATGGTCTTCACACTACTTATTTTAGTTGTTTATATCTATAAAACAAATGATTTTAAAAGTTTGAGTTCTAACTTTTAATTAGATATTTGATTGAATATAATGTAATGCAATTAACCTTGTAATGCAATTATCATTACATAGTTTGTGCTAATCATGGTTACGAGGTAGTTGTTATTTGCAATATTTTCTTACAATTAAACAAGATAAAAAAACACAATCACACAGTACTTATACATGATTATTTACATCCAGCCAAACATGACCTTAACTCTTAAGTTTCAACTGTGTCATCTGAAGAATCAAAGACTATAAGATCACCCTAGAGGGGGGGTGAATATGGTAATAATCAAGGTTGCTAAACAATCGAAATGTAAATGTGGAAAAGTAAATCGGGACAAAACACGATCGATTGTTAGCGAGGTTGGGCCTCAAAAGGCTTAATCCCCGCCTAGAGTTCCCTAACTCTAGGATTAGCCCAAACTTTTATTAGGAGGATTGATTACACAACTCTAGAGTACCCTTACTCTAAGTTCCAAGTCACAAGTTGAACCCTTTAACTAGGCTTGGTAGAGTTGACCCTTCAACTCTATAATCCAACCCAAGTACAAAATGAACAATACAACTCAAATGTAAAGGAAGCAAGTTTAAGCGCAATGGATGCCAATGTATTGCGTCAGTGAGTAGTATGCCAATGAGGGCTTGCAGTTTTTGATATGCTCAGCTCTGATTCAGCTTTGTATTTATAGGGGAAACTTGAAGGATTTGTTGGAAACTAGCCGTTAGACACAATCTAGATTCCCGCTTCAGTTCAATGCATTGGACTGCAGTTCAGTGCCCTTGAAATTTTAGCAAAATCAGCAACCAACGGCTATGAGCTATTTTCGGCTTATTCCCTTCAACGACTCCTTCCAATTTTTGAGCTCATAGATATTCTCAATGGCTACTTCCCATTCTTTTTGCTCATGAGGATTTTCTTGGCAATTGCTTTCCAAAAAATCAAGTCAGATATCAAGCATTTAAAGAGAATTTAAATCTTGATATTTACTTCATAAGGATCCCTAATAATAAGGAAACAATCATAACCAAAGGGATATTGTCAATCATAATATTTTTCAATTATAATCACCATTGAAATCTCAAGACAATACAAATGTAACATGATGAATATGTCAATTGATTAATCTCCTTTTGTCTTTCATCAAAACATATAAAAAAACTCTTTAAGAAAGTTAACATCATCTTTTTGTGTCTCACTTATTTTTCCTTTCGTTTTGTTTTTTAAACATTTAGATAGGTTTGCCTCAATTATTGGTTTCTGCCAGATCATTGTAGCTTCTCAGCACATATTATGGAAGAAGTGTTAAAAAGTTCAATTAAAGCATAAAGAGAAACAAATGTAGATACAAAGATAAAAGTAGAGAAAGATTAAAAGGAGGCACAGATAGTGATAGATTTCCACGTTCATTGCGTCAAGTCCCAACTGGTGATGCTGGTACGCATGCCTCTGTTTTTGCATCTTATGTCCGATGTAAGGCCTTACTGGTGGATAATTTGTGAGAATTCTTATAAGTGCTCATTTACCCTTTTAAGACATGTTCAACCCATGGGATATTGACTACTGGCACAATGCCTAGCAAGTGTTTAAAATTGAGGGTCTAGCTTTTCTTTTCAAATCCGTGTTGAAATTGAGCGTCCAATGTCTAGCAACTACACATTGTCCTCTAAATATAACTTTCGAAACTGTAAAGGCATTGTATGAAACATCCTAAAAAAGGGCTAGCTAATAGGCTTATCGAAAATAACAGAAGGATTACTGGACGATAAAGCAGAGCAATATTCTGTGCTGAAATTAAACTTAACTGAGCCTTTTTAAATAAGCAAGTTGTATGTCTCCAGTAATTTTGGTTTAACACATCTAAAATTTAATCGGATGTTGTCAAAATAATTAGACTACAACATTTTATCATGTTGCATCGACTTTGGTCATTTGTATTGTACTCTAACTCAGACAACCTTGGTTTGTTGAATTACACTAGCCATTGATACGGTGAAGTTAGAGGATGGACGTCTTCTGGTGGCTCACAATGCGACTTCAAGAGGAACACTGAAGATTGCAGTGTCGTATGATGATGGTGATTCATGGACTGAGGCTTTGACGCTAGAGGACACTCAAGGAAAGGAATTCTCTTACCCTTCCATCATTCAGGACAGTGATGGTTTTGTTCATGTCACTTATACTTACAAGAGGTTACAAATTAAGGTACCTTCATTACCTTTAATCTCTCCTTAATTACTTCTCACTTTTCTTTAATCGACCAACAAGTTTCTTAGATACCATGATATAATTGTTGATTGAATGGCTTACTCAACTATTTGCCGCGACGCTTATTTTTACAATGACAAAAGCATATGCATTTACATACATAGCCCGAGTCCTTATCACAAAAAAAGAAAAGCAGGGCAACGGCAAGAAGTTCACGAATTTACATTCATATCCCGAGTCCTTATGTTTTTATTTTCATTTTAACTTTTTTCTTTTTTGTGTTTGCGTGGAGTTGAAGTGTTGGACTATGCTTTGTTCAGCTTAATTCTACTTAAGTAATTAGTACCATATAAGTTGATTTAAATGATTTGACATTTGTTTTTTTAGTAAGTCTTTTATTTAAGTCTTATAAATAGAGAAAATCTATAATGTAAGTGCTCTATCCTTTTATAGGCTAACAACAACTCGACTCTAATAAAATATAAGTCCAAGAACCCCATCTTTTTAGCATTAGTCAAAAACAATTGTGTGCTAAACGTAATGCTCTTGTGTTGTTGGTGGTATTTATTTTCAAATCAATGTATCATCATCTCGATCCAACTAGTATCTTTTGTGATCAAGCTTATGAATCTTCAAGTGATTGAATGAAAACTTAAACTAGAATTCAAGTATACATGGTTTTGCAAACTAAAATCTAGTTTAGCTAATTCAAACCCGTGGGGATAATCAAGAGAGAATGATAGAACTAAACTGATGATTGGATACAGAAACACCACCAAACAATAGTTTAGGGTCTCTAAGCTTTGATTAAGATACAGAATCACCACTTAAACAAATATTAGTACTTACTTGATCATCACCTTAATCGACCAAATTAAGGATAAGCAAGTGAAGTATTTGAATGGACGAAAGCAAGAATGCTCTCAAAGCTGGTTTTTTGATTTAATGTGTAATGTGCTGCCCAAGGCCATGAATAGCATTTTAGTTACAAGCCTAGCAAGCACCTAAGCAAGTAACCAGGCTCCTAAGGTTTCCTACCTAGGGAGGAAACGTCTTAAGTTAAGCTAATCTTCACGGTTAGCATTAACCCGTGTACTAGCTTAATTAACTTAAGCTAGTTACAATCAAAACGAAAAGGAAAGCAAGACAAATGATGTTTACAACTTTAATTACAAGTAATAAAATCTAATACAACCAGATTTCTAGCAAATCAAAAGGGAGCAGTCGTAAAGTAACAATCACTTTTCGGCCATCCAATCCGGTTCAAGAGACATCCCTTTGCTGCCTTTGCTTCCCATTGGTCATTCTTCCCCAAAATAATCCCTTTTGCAGCTAATGATTGATCTTCTAGATGTCTTGAGAGCCGTGTGAAGCAAGCTAGCAAGCAAGAAGCATAGCAAACCCACGGAGGAAGGAAAAGTGGCTGACTGCAGCAAACTGGGTTGACTAGGCAGAATTTAACCCGATTTTCAGTCTTGAATTTAAATTAGCAATAGTGGTCATGATTTTGATTTCAGGCCACGAGGGGAAACCTTAGGGTGTGTACGAACCCCCATGCAAAGAAATCAAGGTTAAATCATGTTTAAGTAGAAGAATTCTACTAAAATATTTGATTGTGCAGTTTTGAACCAAAACTGGCCGGTTAGACAAAATGCCTTGATCTCCTAACTTCTCTTGTGTATGATTGGAAATTAATGCTTGGACCTGAAAGTAGACGTCATGAGGATTCCAAAAATGTAAAAATATCAAACTTAAGCCACAATGTAGCTTAAGTTATGCGGTGAACAACACCGGGCACATTCTGGCCTTTTAATTCGGTTGCTTGATTTTGGCTCTTCTCCACAATGTGAGTCATTGCTTGGACTTTGGAGTTTGTAAAGGACCTTGATGGAGTTTTTGGACCTTCTTCCTTGTCTTGGTTGGTGGGGACTCCATTGTCCTCCCCTTATTGAGAAGATTTGATCCTCAAATCAGCAAGGTAATGATCGGCTTGGTAAGTACTCAAATAAGCTACATTGAATGTGGCTAAAACTCCATAGTCACTTGGAAAATCAACCTTATGAGCATCGTCATTTAGACATTCAAGTACCTTAAATGGACCACCAGCGCTTGGCATAAGCTTGTTCTTCCTTTTGGAAGGAAATCTCTCATTCCTTAGGTGAATCTACACGAGGTCTCCAGGTTGAAACACCACTTTCTTCTTATGCATGTTGGCTTAAGCTTGATATGATGCATTGGTCTTCTCAATTTTGCTTCTAACCAACTCATGAATCTTCTAGATTTCTTCTACCCTTGAAGTTGTATCTGCACTTGGCTTTTGGTCTAGGGGTTGTGGTGTAAGATCAAGTGGACTAATAGGATCAATCCTATAGACCACCTTAAATGGTGATAGACTAGTAGCCTTGCTAGGTGCCCTGTTATAGGCAAACTCTGCATGGGGTAAATGAAAATCCCGAGCCCTGGCATAAGGTTTAATCAAAGTCCTTAGAAGTGTTCCTAAGGTTCGATTAGTAACCTCAGTTTGTCCATCAATTTATGAATGACAAGTAGTACTATACTTGAGTTTAGTACCTAGCTTCTTCCACAAAGTAATCCAGAAATGACTCAAAAACTTTGTATCCCTATAAGAAACAATAGACCTAGGAATACCATGTAATCTTGCCACTTCCGTAAAATACAACTCAGCAATATGCGTAGCATCATTAGTCTTGTTACATGGAATGAAATGAGACATTTTAGAAAACCTATCTACCACAACAAAGATAGAATCCTTGTTCCTTTAGGTTCTAGGTAGTTTAAGAATGAAGTCCATACTTACATCAACCCAAGGAAAAGTGGGAATAGGCAGTGGTGTGTATAAGCCATGGGGTAAGGAGTAACTTTTAGCCACTTGACACGTCCCACACCTCTTGAATGTGTCTCTATGGTTGGCCAGTAGTACCGATCTCTTAGCATAGTGACTGTCTTGTTTTCTCCATAATGACCATCTAAAGAACCTCCATGAACTTCCCTGATTAGAAGCTCCCTTGTGCTACACTTTGGTACACACAACCGTGTACCCTTGAAAAGAAATCCCTCCTGGATTGGAAAATCTCCTTTGGGGTGCTTGGAACAATTAGCATACAACTCCCCAAAGTCTTCATCCTTGTCATATAAAGCTTTTAGATGCTCAAAACCAAGTACACAAGCATCTAATTAAAGCAACAAAAGATACCTTTGAGATAGAGCATTTGCACCTTGATTGAGTTTTCCATATTTGTGCTTGATTGTAAAATGATATGATTGCATAAGCTCAACCCACTTGGCATGCCATGAGTTCAACTTATGTTGGCCTTGAATGTAGTTCAAAGCTTCATGGTCAGAATGTAAGATAAACCCACTTGCAATTAGATAATGACTCCAATGCTCTGAACATCTCACAATGGCATAGAACTCCTTATCATAAGTGGAGTATTTTCTTCTTGAATCACAAAGTTTCTCACTAAAGAAGGCTAAAGGTTTACCTTCCTGAGTAAGAACACCACCTATGCCAACTCCAAAGGCATCACATTCCACTTCAAAGACTTTGCTAAAGCACGGAAAAGATAGAACTGGTGCTTGAGTAAGTCTTGTTTTGATCTCTACAAAGGCAGATTGGGCTTTTGGTGTCCACACAAATGTTGTACCTTTGATTACTTTAGTCATAGGGGCTATAATGGTGCTCAAACCATGAATGAACCTCCGATAGAATGAAGCTCAACCATGGAAAGTTTGGACATCATGTATACTCCTTGGAACTGGCCATGTCCAAATTGCTTCAACTTTGCTTTCATCTGCCTTAATGTCATCTCCAGTAACAATATAACCAAAAAATATAACTTTAGGAGTAAAGAAAGCACATTTCTTAATGTCACCAAACAGTTTCTCACGTTCTAGAACAAGCATTACTTGAGTTAAGTGATCTTGATGTTCATGTTCATTCTTAGAATGCACCAAAATATCATCAAAGTATACTACCACAAACTTTCCTATGTATGGCCTAAACACTTGGTTCATCAACCTTATGAAAGTACTAGGTGCATTAGAAAGACCAAAGGGCATTACCAACCATTCATAAAGTCCTCCTTTAGTTTTGAACGCGATCGTCCATTTATCACATTCTCTTATTCTTATTTGGTCGTGACTACTTCGAAGATTAATTTTGGAGAATACCGTAGAGCCATACAATTCATCAAACATATCTTCAAGTCTAGGTATGGGATACCTATACTTGATTGTGATCTCATTAATGGCCCTGCTATCCACACAGATTCTCATTCCACTATCCTTCTTTGTCACCAAAAGAGCTGGAACTGCACATGGACTTAAAGGCTCACGGATTAAGCCTTTAGTCTTCAACTCTTCAACTTGTCTTTGAATCTCTATGGTATGTTTTGGATTCATCCTGTATACAGGCTTGTTTGGTAGGATGGAACCTGGGATAAGGTTAATGTGGTGCCGAATATCCCTTTCAGGAGGCAAACCCATAGGTATCTCCTTTCGAAACAAATGGCAGAAGTTTTGGATGAGTGTTTTGGCTACAAGGTGAGTGGCAATAAACTTTCTGGTTCATCTGAATGCTCAATATCCACTCTTTAAAGGCTTTAAACTCATGCTGGGAAGCCTTTATTATAGGTTCACTCACGGACAGAAGCAAATTAGCTTGCTTGGGTTTATTTTGTGGCTGAACTTCATACGATTTTGGGTTCATCTTTTGACCATCCTTGGTAAATGAATAAGTGTTTAGGCAACCATTATGCATAACCTTACGGTCATACAATCATGGTCTTCCTAAAAGCATGTGGCAAGCATCGACAAGAATAACATCACACCATAACTCATCTTGATAAGTGTTTTCCAATGGAGAAAGAAATTAAGCCATGAGAGTTCACCTGAATTTCCTTACTTTGATTCAACCACTGGATGTTGTATGGATGTGGATGAGTCATTGTTTGCAACCCTAGTTTCTCAATCATGCTTAGAGAAACCACGTTTGAATAGCTCCCTCTATCAATGATTAGAGAACACACCTTCCCTTGGATAGTACAATGGGTATGGAAGATATTCTCTCTTTGTTCATCTTTAACTCCTCTTTGGTTGCTTAGAACTCTTCTCAAAACCAGGAGTTCTCTTTCATCAACCTCTTCCACGACTTCATCTTGAGTTTCCTCAAGTTCTAGTTCACTTTTATCTTCATTGTCCTCTTCAAAAAAACCTCCTTCACAGCTGACCACTCAGACAAGGTAATCACCTTTCTGTTTGGACAATCCGAGGCTATGTGCCCAAGTCCTTGACATTTGAAACATCTCCTATTGCTCATTGGATTGGGTTTAGGCCTATTTTGAGGTGTTTGGGTTCTTTAAGGTGATGGGGTTCTCTGCGAAAAGGAAGGGGATGGATTTTGTGGCTTAGGAATGGGATTGGAACTCCCAATGTTAAAAGGTTGGTTCTGGTTGAATGGTTTCTGGCCTTGTGGTTTAAGGGGCTGCCATGCCTTCTTTTGTTGCTCCACCTTGTGTGCCAACATGCAAACATCATCAAAGATTGTGTAAGCTTGCAATTCCACCACATTAGAAAACCTAGGATCAAGTCATCCCAAGTATCTAACTATGGTTTGCTCTTCGGGTTCTTGGATGTCACACTTGATCAATAGCTTCTCAAACTCATGTGTGTATTCTTCTACACTCATGCTTCCTTGAGTAAGGTTATGAAGTTGAGAATAGTAATCTTGAATGTAGGTAGGAGGAAGAAATCTAGCCTTAAGCTTGGATTTCATCTTTTCTCACATACGGATTCTAGCCTTCCTTTCTCTCACTCGTTTATCACTTAGGTTTGTCCACCACAAAGATGCATATTTTCTTAGTCTTAAGGCCACTAACCTGACCTTTTTATCTTCAGGAACATCTTTGTATTCAAAAACCCTCTCAACAATATGTAACCAATCAAGAAATTCTTTAGGATCAAGCTTACCTTTAAATTCAGGAACTTCCACCTTGAAATCATTGGAATTAGCTTGAGTCCAAGGTTATGCCCTTGTCATTCTGATTGGTTCATCCTCACTAGATGAATCAACTTCATGACTAAAGACTTGTTCTTGCCTTCTTGGTTCGGATTGAAAGGTTTCTTCACTCATTTTCTGCTTTTGCTTCAAAATCGTGGCAAGTTGTTTCCTTAAGTACTCATTTTGTGCTTGACTCTTTTGATTCCTTTGAGAATCCTCTTGAACCTTCTTTGATAGCAGTTCATTCTGCTTTGTCAAAGCTTCAAACCTCTCTTCCAAGGTCATGCTTGTCGAACTCATACTCATAGAATGTGTTTCCACTCACTCGAACTAGAAGTGTGTTTGGGAATGGATGGATGAATGAATTCTGGAAGTGGGATGGACGTACCAAGCCAAGGTGAAACCTTTGCTCTGATACCAAATATGATGAATCTTCAAGGGATTGAATGAAAACTTAAACTAGAATTCAAGTATACATGGTTTTAAAAACTGAAATCTAGTTTAGCTAACTCAAACCCGTGGGGATAATCAAGAGAGAATGATAGAACTAAACGAATGTTTGGATACAGAAACACCACCAAACACTAGTTTAGGGTCCCTAAGCTTTGATTAAGATACAAAATCACCGCTTAAACAAAGATGAGGACTTACTTGATCACCACCTTTATCGACCAAATTAAGGATAAGCAAGTGAAGTATTTGAATGGACGAAAGCAAGAAAACTCTCAAAGCGGGTTTTTTGATTCAAAGTGTAATGTTCTGCCCAAGGCCATGAATAGTCTTTTAGTTACAAGCCTAGCAAGCACCTCAGCAAGTAACCAAGCTCCTAAGGTTTCCTTACTGGGGAGGAGAGGTCTTCAGTTAAGCTAATCTCCACGGTTAGCACTAATCTGTGCACTAGCTTAATTAACGTAAGGTAATTACAATCAAAATGAAAAGGAAAGCAAGACAAATGATGTTTACAACTTTAATTACAACTTTAATACGGTTACAATGACTTTTTGGCCATCCAATCCGGTTCAATAGACAACCCTTTGCTGCCTTTGCTTCCCATTGGTCATTCTTCCCTAAAATAATCCCTTTTACTGCTGATGATTGATCTTCTAGATGTCTTGAGGGTCGTGTGAAGCAAGCTAGCAAGCAAGAAGCATAGCAAACCCACGGAGGGAGGAAAAGTGGCCGGTTGCAGCAAACCAGGTTTACTAGGCAGAATTTAACCCGGTTTTCAGTCTTGAATTTAACTTATTGATCATGATTTTGATTTC
>JACYFF010002017.1:56363341-56375966 GCA_017589665.1 Selenicereus undatus
AAAAAATCCTTATGTAAGTCCTTATTCCACTGTACCGTGGAATGCAATTACTAACCATATTTTTCTAGTGGCTGCACAATTCCCTTACCTAAAAATATGAGTAATGATAGCACTGTTACAAAGTTGGATGCAAGTGTGAATGTCTTGTATCAAAACTTGAATCTTCGGCTCCCCTGGTGATTGAACATGACATTGAACTACTTGGATGTGAATTTTGTTGTCTTTTTATTAATATGGATATCAGGAAAACTTGCTTATATCACTACTTTGATGTCGTTTATTAATATGGATTAAGGTTTATGGGTTTAGATTTATAATTTTCATTTTTCATCAAAAGGGTGGACATAGATAGTTTTACATACTAAGATTTTATCCTTAAAAATGCATTATAAATACTTCTAAATTTAGAAACACTTTTTTCAATTTATCACCTTTTTTTTTTGCATTGGAAACAAAATGAAATAAAACAGCGCAAAATAGAGCATACCTAGGAATTACTGAAAAGGTTAGTGCATAAATTGCGTGTTTAACGAACCCAAAATAACAAAGCATATAAAGAATCACATACATACAACATAGTAGGGGTGTGCGAAAAAATCCGAAACCAAAAACCAAACCGAAAAACCCGTTAACTGAACAAATTTTTCAAAAAAGTCGGTTCGGTTAACCGAATCAAAAAAAAATTTCGGTTTTCGGTTTGGTTATGTTTTGGATTATTTGAAAATTCAGTTAACCGAACCGAAAATAATTTTATTTTTTAAAAAAATTATACATAAAAATAAAAAAATTCGGTAAGAAAGTGCAATTTTTATTATTTATAAATGGTAACCAAAGTTTAATTTTTATAAAAAAAATTTAAACATAAAAGAATGACAAATTTAGGTAAGAAAGTATAAGTTTTTTTACTATTTATAAATGGTTAATCGGTAATCGAACCGAAAAATCAGTTAATTGAACCGAAAAACCGGTTATCTGAAAATTTCAGTTCGGTTATGGTTCAAAAAAATTTTTTAACTGAAAAACCGACTAATCAAAACCCCAATTAATCGGTTTTGCACACCTTACAGCATAGTCAACATAGCCTTCTCTTTCTGGAAAAGGATGCAGGTGGAAAAACGCACGAGAGAAAATTTCTAGGAGAAAACGATCGACTTGAACTTTTATAGGGGGTGAATTTTCAGCACTTTCACAATCGTATTTATAAGCATAGACCGCGGACAGCTCTCCCAACCAGAAATTGGCCCTTTTTTCCAGAAGTCAGTTTGAATAATTAAAGATGCTATTAGTTATAACCCACATCTAATAACGACCAAATTGCCTTATTTTAAGTAATCTCGAAATCTATTTTATATTTTTATTAGTATAAAAAGATTGATGACACATGGATTCTTATTATCAGAAAATTATAGGTTACCTTTATTGAGAAAGCAGAAGTAGGAGAGTACGTCTTTGGATTATGTTTATGCGTTTGAATTAGAATTGTGCAAAGTTGGGATGACCTGATTATCGACCTCAAATCGATATGAAGTTAACTGAGTTTGGATATAAATTTTTAACCCGTTTAATACTTTGATTAAATGGATTGACACATTCAACTCATTTAATTAAGTGGGCTTGATTCAGGTCGATATTTTTGACACGAAAAGTACCTATTTAACTCGTTTGGTTAAATGCGATGAACAAGTCCACTTATTTTCCCATTTATCATTTATCTGTTTATCTTTTTATTAGACAATAAGAATACAAAATTTTAAAAAAAAATGAAAATGTAAATTATGATGAATCGATGGAGTTTTTGAAAGTAATTGCCTAATGTGATATGTAAACTTGATTTTTATGCTATGTAATTATGTATTAGTTGAAAATATTAAATGCATAAATGAATAATTACGTGGCTAAACTCAACTTATTTATTTTAAACGGGTTAAGCGGGTTAAGCCGTTTTAAAATTAAATAAATACAGGTCAAGATCTTCCAACTCATTTAATAAATGGAATAGGTTTATATTGAGATATTCTCAATCTATTTAAATTTGACATGAATACGAATTCGACTAATCTATTACCCACCTCTAGTTGGAATGTTTGATGTATTTTTGGTTTGCCCTCTTTTGAGGGGGAGGTTGGTATTTACTGTTACTGTCAGTAGAAAACAGAAAAATCGGAATTGCATGTAGGTGGAATGTACTTCTCCAAGTCAATTTGATTATCTTTTTGTGAATTGTCATAGGCTAGATCTCAATTGATTCAACCCTGTTAAATGCTCTTTATTCGTAGTGGCAAGAGACACCCTCACCCCAAAAAAGGAAAAAAAAAAACGAAGAAAAAAAGTCTTCGCTTAGTGGTGAAATCAGAAATCTAGAAACATTGAAGTTCAAGAATTTATCATGAGTAGGTGTGTTAGTTCAGATGACATTGTCGTTCCAAAAATAATTGTCCTGCTTTGACAAAATTTGTTTTAAGGAAGCATTATTTAATGTATTAGTGGTTAAGATCAAAACATTTAATGCTGCTAGTTAGATTTTTTCAAGGCAATATAATTAATAAATTTATGAAATTGTTATCCACTGCCCTAAGGCAGTGGTTAAGGTGTATTTATTGCACTTAATTAGATTATTTTATATTTTTATCTAGAAAAAATGGAAGGCAATTAATATAAAATTTTTGCAACGGCAAATTTACCACCACAAATTAATTGCCATTTTTATTGTCTCTTCTTTCGTTAATTGTGGCTCTCTCCTCTTTATAACCAACCTCTACTATTATGGTTCTTGATTCTTCCATCCTTACCGACGCAGCATCACCTACCTTAGCATCACTATATTGAACTTTTTTGTCTCGTCCTCCCTCGCCGTTGACACTCAGTTGATTCACACGAAAATTCAGTTATGAAATTTCAATTGAACTTTATGATTTTAGATATAGGATTTCAATTTTTAAGTGCTTTAATATAGGTTTAGGTCGTTCTTGCCAGCGAAACTGGCCACCCCAGAGTTTTGTTTTTTAAAGAGAAAATATAACCTAATTAAGTGCAATAAAAATAAAGGTTGGTTATATTAATTGCCTTTCAGTTTTTCTAAATAAAATAACCTAATTAAGTGCAATAAATACACCTTAACCATTGCCCTTGGGGCAGTGATAAGGGCATTCCCAGCCGATTACCCGCGAAGCACCCCCCACATGTGGGACACCCGCCCCCCTCGCAGCCCGTGCCACGCGGGTGGGGGCACGCATGCCTCCTCGGTCAGCCGAGCCTCCCTGCGTGCTGCTCCTTGGTTTTGTTTTTGGTTTTTTTTTGAGCTAATAAATAATTTTTATATGATTAAAAAAATAGGTTGTGTGTTATGAAGTGGGTCAATGGTAACTTTTTTTATTGGGTTATTCAAATTGGAATTCCATAGATTGAAGAAGTGATGGAATGCAAGTTCCAAAAATCTGAAACTTTTGCTGACGTGGCAAGTCAGAGTTTCAAAAAGTGAAACTCTGGCTAGGAATGCCCTAAAGCAGTGGATAACAATTCCGTTTTTTTTTCTTTTAATGAAGTACGTGGACAATCCTTAACACTGCCAGAGGATTTAAAGGAGATTCGGAGTTGACTAGAGGGGAAGGCATTCATGGGAATTACAAAGGTTACGATCGAAACATTTGTGCAAAGTGTGAGTGTCAATTGGAAATGATGTCAAAGCATCAATTAGGCAATTGGCTATTGAGTGCCCTCACAAAAATATTCTGATTGGAATGCAACCTCCTATCTTATATTCTTATTGCTAATAAGGGAGGATATGTCTAGCGTGAACACTATTAGCAGGAAAGTAAATTAGGTAGCTAATTGGCTTATTAATCTAGGGGTTTGGAGATTCCTTAATCTGAAATTTTTTGTTTTTGTGTTTTATGGGTTTACTACAATATTGTTTGAGGATGTTATTTTGTTGGTGTGCACAGGTTAGGTCTTTTAGTCAGGGGTGAATCTATGCGTAGACACTCCTTGCAAAAAAAAAAAAATTCTAATAAGCTATATTTTGAAGGGGATTAAATTAGTATATATGAATACTCCTAAATTTGATAGTTTAATAGATGGACATATATGTTCTATATATCCAGATCCGCCACTACTTTTAGTGATTTGATCCTTAGTTAACTTGTTATGTAGTTTGGGGAGTTCACCCCTCTTTAGTATAGAAAAAACCTGTAAATTTCTTGTGAGTAAAGGAAACGTTTAAAGTCATAAATAAGCTGTGGGATTTGCAAACATGGACTAATTTAGCCTGAGCATGTCCAAAGAAATTGTAATGTTTTAGTTTCAATGGATATAAGTGCTTAATCTTATCAAAACAAGAGTGCTTGCTCCCCCCCCCCCCCCAAAAGGGTGAAAATTAGGCTTTGCCAACAACAATCATGGCTCATGGCAGCCTTCATTTGTATAGATAAAGAAAAGTAAGATTTCTATCGAAAATGGTGGTGGTATTGATTGCAGCCATAAAAAAATTAGTACTTTCTTCCCCTACAATATATTTAAAATTACATAATATGTGGCATGTCTTTTCTTTTCTTTATTCCCCCTCCTATATAGGAAGGGCAGCCCGGTACACAAGCATCCCGCGTTCACGCAGGGTCCGGGGAATGGCCGCACCCCAAGGGGTGAATTGTAGGCAGCCTGACCCGACTTTGTCAGTGGCTGATTCTATGTGTATATTGTGTTCACTTATGCCTCGATCATATGGAAGACTTTTCAACATGTCATCTGTTCTAAAATTATTCCTATCAAGCTTGCTTAATTGTTGAACTTTGAGTAATGATTTCGTTGAAAAGAATTATATACTTTCTTTGATAACAAAGATAACGATACAGACATTTAAATTGATAGTATATGATCATATGATATACTTTACATACCATATGTAAATAAAATTAATGATTCACGTTATGACATACTAAGATTGGCGACACTATATAACATTAATGATAATTAATTCTTTTTTTCTCCCGTTTGCAAACCGTCGTCAATATCCACATCTTCTCGACCCTCTTTTTGTGTGAGTGCAATTTTTGGAGCATTTTCATAATGTCGAGATAATAGGTTTTTCACCATCTTGGTCACATTTCTTCTTTACTATATCTGTTTAATAGTATCTTTAATTATCTCGTTATTATTAATCATCTCTCCTATTGTGAGAGTTTTCTCTTCCTCCCACTATGAAAGATTGATTGTTAAGCTTGATTTTAGTTGTCATTGTGTAGTTATATGTTTGGTTTTCAAGGGATGAATTATTTCTTTGTTACAATGGAACAATTCAATGGGAATGAGACTTTAGATGTAGTCTTTTTTGTTAAAAGATTATCTAGCTTGACAAAACTACACTAGATTGGTAGATTCCTTATTAGTAAATAACTACAATAGATTTGTGGATTTCCTCTTCAGATTATATTAAAAAGAAAATAGTCGTTTGAACAAGAAGATGAGGGTTTGGTGTGTGCAAAGATAGGTCTTCTAAGATGGAAATTTGAAGAGAGAAAGCAATCAAAACAATGTTTTGGTGAATAATGCTTCTCTGCCCTCTATTCAACGTAAAACAAAGCCTTTATACAAGGAGAAAGCTATCAACTACCCTAGCTATTTTGGCAAGACAATTACAATTTTAGATAGCCTAACAATACTTAACAAACATCAGAACAATAATAGAAAACTATAATACAACATTATATACAAAATATATACTCTATCATTCCCCCTCAAGTTGGAGCATGGAGATCAATCATGCCCAACTTGCCCCTTAGATAATGAAATTGTGTACTTCCGAGAGCCTTGGTGAAGAGGCCAACTGGTTGCTGTTTAGAACCAATGTGAGATAACTAGAGCATGCCCGCTACGAGTTTTTCACGCACAAAATAACAATCGATTTCAATATGTTTGGTGCGTTCATGAAAAATTCAATTATTAGCGATGTGGATGGCAACCTTACTGTCACAATATAGACGAATAGGCTTTTTATGAAACACATCCAAAGAGGCAAGGAGAGCTTGATCCAGACAAGCTCACTAACAGCAAAAGCCATGGAACAATATTCTGCCTCTGCAGAAGAGCGGGACACAGTAGTTTGCTTCTTAGTCTTCCAAGATATTGGAGATCCCCCAAGCATCATAAAATATCCAGTTAAAGACCGCCGTGAAATGGGGCATGCTCCCCAATCTGAGTCATAAAAACCAACGAGCTGCAAGTCATTGCCTTAGGTAGTAAAATACTGTATCCTGGACTACCTTTCAAATAACGAATGACACGAGTTGTTGCTTCCATGTGCTTGACTCTCGGAGCTTGCATGAACTGCGATAAAACATGAACGGCATAGGAAAGATCGGGTCGAGTGATAGTAAGATAAATCAAACGACCCACAAGACGCCTGTATGTAGTAGGATCGTCCACCAATTTTCCAGTAGCAAGTGCTAGCTTGTGATTTTCTTCCATTGGAACTGAGGCTGGCTTAGTTCCTGTAAGTCCACATTCATCAATAATTTCAAGAGCATACTTGCGTTGACAGAGATATAATCCTTGAGGCCCCCTGGCCACTTCAATACCAAGAAAGCATTTCAAAGGAACAAGATCTTTTATGCTGAAGCATTTTTGTAAGTATGCTTTGAACTGTTGACACGCTTGACTGTCATTGCTTGCAAGGACAATATCATCCACATAGACCAAGAGAGGCATGAAAATATCACATTTCGATAGGTGAACAGGGAATAATCAGCATAAGATTTAACAAAGCCCTATTCAGATAACTTGGAAGAAAGTTTTGCAAACCATTGTCGTGGAGCTTGTTTCAATCCATATAGCGATTTTATTAGCCTGCACACTTTGTTAGATCCAATGGTATGAAAACTAGGAGGTAATTTCATGTATACCTCCTCGTCAAGGTCCCCATGAAGGAAAGCATTATTAACATCTAATTGATGCAACTCCCAGTTTTTTACTGTTACAGATAAGAAACATCTAACACTAGTCATTTTGGCGACTGGAGCAAAAGTTTCATTGTAATCGATACCTTCAACTTGATGATCACTACGAATAACCAAGTGAGCCTTGCAGCTTTGAATGGTACCATCAGAGTTATATTTCACACGATAAAGCCATTTGCAGCCTATTGGTTTCTTCCCGGGTGGTAAGTCAGCAATGTTCCAAGTGCTGATTTTTCTAAGGCATCTATCTCTTGACGCATGGCTTCCCTCCATTTTGCATCTCGGACTGCCTCATGATGGAATTGTGGTTCCTGGACCTTCATAATAGCAGCTAGAAGCTTTTGGTGGCTAAAGAAAAATTTGTACATGTGACATAATTTTGCAAGGGGTAACGCGTACCTAAGGATCCCTTTTGAGATGAGTTTGCATGCGAGACGGGGCTCGTGATTTGAGTGCTGTAACACATATAATCATTCAACCAAGTCGGTGGACGTCTACTTCGCTGTTCACACCGAGCCATGGGCTCAACTTGATTGGGTTGCTCGCCAACATTGGTCTTAACTAGACTGGGCTCTTTCGTGGCTTGGGCTGAACTAGTAGACTGGGTTGGTAAGCTGGGCATGCATGAGCTGCTGGGCTGTTGCGTGATGATGGGCTCAGATGATGTTGTTATGCACTCCTGGGCTTGGGCTGCTTCTTGCGAATTCATGGGGCCTCTAGGAGAGCTCCCCATGTCATTTAAAGCTAATGGGCTATTTTCGTGGTGGCTCCCTTCCAATTAAGTCTGCATCTCCCATTTCTAAATCATCAAAAACATCCAAGTTTCTTTGGTCCTTTAGATCATGCTGTTTTTCTAAATTTGTGGTACCTTGGTCGCTTTTTACAAAAGGGAAATCTCTTCAAAGAAAACCACATCACAACTCTCCAAATATTCATGATTTTCTAAATCATATAATTTCCAACCTTTCTTTCTAAAAGAGTAACCGACAAAAATGCACCTTCGACTTCTGGAAGAAAACTTGTCTTTTCCCTTGACTTTATTCAAGGCAAAGCACAAACACCCAAATACCTTAATATGATCATAGGAGGGGTTTTTTTGTCAAAAATAACTTCGAAGGGAGTTTTGGCTCCTAATAGTTTGCTAGGTGTCCTATTGATTAGATCAGTTGCAATTAAAATACACTCACCCCAAAATTTCAAGGGTAAATTAGCTTGAAACCGAAGTGCCCTTGCAACATGCAATAGGTGCCTGTGCTTTCTTTCTATTCTCCCCGTTTTATTGAGGAGTATCCACACAACTCGTTTGATGCAAAATACCTGTTTCCAGATAGCATTTTTTCATGAAACCTGAAGTAAACTCAAGACCATTATTTGTACACACAATTTTCACAACTTTATTAAATTGAGTCTTCACCAACGTCACAAATCCTTTTTTTAGTAACTTTTTTGTCTCACTTTTCTCTTTCATAAGATACGCCCAAACCCTTCTACTAAAATCATTAACCAAAGTTAAAAAATAACGTACACCACATGAAGAGGGTACTTTATAAGGTCCCCAAATGTCACAGCGAATAATATCAAACAACTCCTTTGCTTTATTATCACTAACTGAAAAATGATTACGAGTTAGCTTTGCACGAAGACACACTTCACACACATTATTATTCCAATTATCACTACTAGAACAATTTAACGACTTTAATAAAATAGACACAAATTTTCCTGATGGGTGACCCATGCGTTGATGCCATAAATGCCCAGTTTGAACAGCAAATGCTTGCATCTTCTTTACCTGCATCTCCTTATAGTGGTAAACCCCGTCTTGTTGCTCACCCACACCAATCGGAATCCTCGTAGTATGGTCCTGCAAAATACAATAGTTCTCATCAAATATCACACAACAATTTAAGTCTTTGCAAAGTCTCCACACCGACATAAGATTGCAGTTTAACTGCAACACCACAAGCACTTTGCTCAACTTTAATTTTTCACCAAGTCTTCTTTATTAGTCCAGACTTGTTGTCCATTGGGTAAGTCAATTACTACTGGATTTATATATCGAAAATCATCGACCAAGCTCATGTCCCCTGTCATATGTGACGCCGCGCCACTATCAATGAGCCATGGAGGCTTACCTGAAAGTCTTTCATGGGCGCTCTTTGGTGTATCAATGAGTGCCATGAGTTGTTGTACCTGCTCGGCTATGAGTCCAGGAATACTTACAACTGGCACCTGATTATTTTCTTTTGTCTCCACTTTGCTCAGTTCTTGTGTGGCTGTGACGACATATGCTCCTTCACGTCCGCCGTTTCTGCCTCGGCCTGAACCATTTCTGCCACCACATTGAGCTCTTCCTCCACAACCTCCTCTTCCTCTTCCATGGTTGCTCCACCCAGCTGGGTACCCAATAATTTCGTAGCAGTTACTTTCTCCATGTCCAAGTCTCCCACAATGCTTGCAGGTGGGACACTCTGTCGAGGTCTGACTCTTTGCATTCACGGCAAAAGCAGCAGCAGCTTCACCTTTCATCTCTTGACTATTAACCACGTTCTTATGGTGTTCTTCTTGACGAACTATGTTAAAAATTTTGTCGAGTGAGGGGAGATACTTTTCATCATCGAGACCCATCATAAATTGATGGGCCTTTTCTGGCTCAGCCACTTGAACTAATTTTTCTCCTAGCTTGCATTCACACTTCCCACAGGTGCGAAAATACTGCGGGACCTTGGCTTCCAATTCATTCCAAAATCCTACCAGCTTTGCATAGTACTCGACCACACTCATAGACCCTTGTTGCAGTTTGCTACTTTAGACTTCAAGTCATGTATTTTGGGAATGTCAGACACCCCATATCGCTTCTTCAAATCATCCCACATAACCTTCATTGTGTTAGCATAGGCTATGCTGGGTCGAATTTTCGGATCGATGACATTTAAGAGCCACGAACAGATGGTAGAGTTCACCATCTCCCAAGCGTTCACCTCGGACTGATCGACGCCGGTTGTTACTGTGGGCTTACTTATTTTACCATTGATGAATCCTAGTTTATTTTTGGATCGAAGGGCTATGGTGACAGCCTTCTCCCATGGATCATAATTGTTTCCATCGAAGATTATGGTAGTTATCAAGGTCCCCAATCCTTCTAGCGGATGGACAATGGTGATGTGGGTGTAATTGCAAAAGGAGTAGGCCTGGTTACCTTCTCCTTCTTGTTCTTCTTTGAAGTCCCGTTGTCACTCATGATTTGTTAATGGAGGCTCGACCTTGCTCTGATACCATGAAGAGAGAAAGCAATCACAACAATGTTTTGGTGAATAATGCTTCTTTGCCCTCTATTCAACGTAAATAAAGCCTTTGTACAAGGAAAAAGCTATCAGCTACCCTAGCTGTTTTGGCAAGACAATTACAATTTTAGATAGCCTAAAAATACTTAACAAATATGAGAACAATAATAGGAAACTATAATACAAAATTGTATACAAAATATATACTCTATCAAAATTGTTTTTAATTTAAAAACTTTTATTTGTTGTTGTTGAGTGCACACTGTAAATGTGATATAACAAATTGTTAGTTTTTGATGAATTATTCCTTGTTTGCACGAAAAAATTAGTTCTGATTTTTAATATTCATTTTTCCAGAAAGCTTTGAGTTAGCATCAATTAGAACACTAAGGGCCTGTTATTTTCGTGGGAAAATTCACTTTTATCAAACTTCTATCAACTTTCACTAACCTTTACAAAAAAATTTCAATATTTCTAATTCCAACCAACTTCTGCCAACTCTACCAATATCATTCAAATTTTTTTTACTAAAGAATCTCTACAGCATCTTTTAACTTTTACTAATTTCCTTAAAGTTCTTTCAATTTGTTTTAACTTTAATTAACTTCTATCATTTATTCTAAAAATTAATAACTTCTACCTATTTTTATTAATTTTTATTAACTTTTCCTATTTGTTAACTCCCATCTACTTATAAAAAGAACACATCCTAAGGCTAATATTTGTCCTTCAAATAGCAGCTACCAGGGCTCCTTGCGTATCACCTGATTGTCGGTGTCAACTCCTACGGCTAGTGCACATTTTTATGTGTAGAAAATTGGTACCCGTCAAGTAGATTGTACTCATTAGGTCATTGTGGTTTGTAGACACTAGACCACACATGCCCACATCCCAAGGCCTATAATTAAAGTGCGCTGTACAGTGTAGTAGCTGCCGGTCGCCAGTCAGTGTCCGGTGTGTAGGCGCAATAAATTCTCGTATCTCGACAGTCGCCCAATCAATTCAATTCACTCAACCCTCACCTTACCCGCACCACTTCTGTTATGCATCATCGTCTGCACTTTCACGTGGTCCCCCATCTCATTTATGGTTTTGGCCTTTTGCTTTCCAAACTAGGCTCTCTTACACTCATAAATGGTCCGTGGGTCCCAGAAATCTTGGGTCTCAGTCACATACCCCTTCTACGCGTGCCCCGAGCTCACCAACTGGCCCCTATTCTTTTCGTTCGGAAATTCTAATTTATAAATTTTAATTTATGTCAATTTATTTTAATTTATTTTATAAATTTTAAATAAAAAATATTAATTTTAATTTATTTTAATCCACTTCAACTTATTTTAACTCATTTTAATTAAATTTAATTAATTATTTTAATTAATTTTTATTCATTATATGAAAAATATATCAACTTTAATCTATTTTACTTCATTTCAACTGACTTTAACAAAAAATATATATTTTAATCAATTTTATCCATTTTTTAACCTCTATTTTTCAAACAAAAGAACAAGTCTTGGATATTACAATTCATAATGTATATATTATAAAATACACTCTCAAAAGTCATATCAGTAAATATATATTAAAAAATTAATATATGATAAATATATGCATGAAAAGTATACACATGTGAACAATAAAAGCATGTGCTACTAGAAGCATATAAAAAATTACCTATGTTTTACGAGTTATCAGTTATGACTATAAATAATTCATGACTATAAATATATATTAAAAAATTGATATATGAGAATTCTAGTATTCAGATTGAACAAAATTTTACCAGCAATAGTTATGACTATAAATAATTTGATTAATGAAAATTTAGGTCTTCTCGATACAAAGAATTGACTTCCATATTCAACTAACTTTCAACATTTGCCCCCACTTCTACTTTAAAAATTCATTAACTTAATCTATATTGTCTCATGTTTGCAAGAAAGAAAATTCGATTGCTCATAATCTAGTCAGGCTTGTACGTTTCTGAGGAGAGCATGTATGGATTAGGGTGACTTATAATGAAGTGTCATCTTGTATATTCATTAACAAATTGACGAATTAATATATCTATATTTTTTCCTTAAAAAAAATAAAGTCTCTAAAATTTCATAGTTTATACTTGTGGACTATATTTTAAATTAATAATTAATAATTTTTTAAAAAATTATCACCAGAAATTTGAATTTAGATCTTATCTACCTCAACCTTGGTTTCTTATTTAACCAAAAATCAGAAATCAAAATATTCCGTAATGCGCCCAGTAAAACACAGTCCGACAGCACCAACCCACCAACCGTATCTTTCCGTGGATCGTTATTAGCCCAGTGTCTAAAGTAGGGCTGGCAAAAATTCGGGTCCGGACAAATCGGACATTCGGACAAAAACTTCATACCC
>JACYFF010002017.1:56390183-56401879 GCA_017589665.1 Selenicereus undatus
CTAAGGCAGCAGTATATAATCATAACAACACACAAGACTACACATATTCATTAAGCATAGATCACTGTTTTAATAACAAGAATTGCAAACAACGGGATAGAATAGGTATTATAAGGTGTTTTTGTCAGCTTGATCTAACTCTGAGAACAGGTGTTCTCAGGGTGTTTTCACCAACCCCAATTCCATTCTGTTTCTCTCAAATTGATCTCTAGCTAGTGCCTTAGTGAATATATCAGCAATTTGATTTTTCGTTGAGCAAAAATTCATAGAAATTAAACCCTTTTCAACATTATCTCTCAAGAATTGATGTCGAATGTCAATATGCTTTGTTCTTTTATGTTGGCATGGATTTTTAGCAATATTAATAGCGCTAGTATTATCACAAAAAATAGGAATGCATCCAGTGTCAACACAAAAATCCTTAAGTTGTTGCCTTATCCACAACAGTTGAGCACAACATGAAGCTGCTGCAACATATTCAGCTTCTGCTATGGACATGGCAACTGAATGTTGCTTCTTGGTAGCCCAAGATACCAAACAAGGTCCAAGAAAATGAGCCATACCTAAGGTACTCTTTCTATCAACTAGGAAACCTGCATAGTCAACATCAGTATATCCAACAAGATCAAGATTGCAACCTCTAGGATACCATAGAGCTAAATTAGGTATATGCTTTAAATATCTTAGTATCCGTTTAACAGCCTTAAGATGAGTCTCTTTAGGATTAGACTGAAAACGGGCACATAAACCAACACTAAAAACAATATCTGGTTTACTAGCGGTTAGGTATAGGAGTGACCCAATCATGCCCCTATAGAGTTTCTCCTCAACTGAGGGACTCCCATCATCCATAACCAACTTGGTTGAAGGAGAAATAGGAGTGTCTATGGGTTTGGCCGACTCCATCCCAAAGCACTTAAGTAGCTCCTTGATATACTTTTGTTGATGGATCATGGTGCCGTTTGGAGTTTGCTTGATTTGTAAGCCTAAGAAAAAGTTAAGCTCACCCATCATGCTCATCTCAAACTCACTCCTCATCATATTTAAAAATTCATGGCATAAATCCTGATGAGTTGCACCAAATATAATTTCATCTACATATATTTGGACTATCAATAAATGTTCCCTCTTAGATTTTAGAAACAAGGTATTGTCTACCTTGCCTCTTCTAAAATCATTTTCAAGTAAAAAGCTTGACAACCGTTCATACCAAGCTCTTGGAGCTTGTTTTAAACCATAAAATGCTTTGTCAAGTTTAAAAACATGATTTGGAAAATCACCATTTTCAAAACCAGGGGGTTGTTTGACATACACCTCTTCTTTAAGGTATCCATTTAGAAATGCACTTTTCACATCCATTTGATATAGCTTCATTTCCATATGAGCTGCAAAGGCTATTAAGATTCGAATAGCTTCAATTCTAGCAACTGGTGCAAAGGTTTCTTCATAATCAATCCCTTCTTCTTGATTGTACCCTTGAACCACCAGCCTTGCCTTGTTCCTAGTCACTGTTCCTGACTCATCTAGCTTATTTCGGAACACCCACTTGGTTCCAATGATTGTTCTCTCTGCAGGGTTAGGCACAAAGTGCCACACTTTGTTTCTCTCAAATTGATGAAGCTCTTCTTGCATAGCCGTGATCCAATCTGAATCTATAAGAGCTTCATTCACACTTTTTGGCTCGATGTTAGAAAGAAAAGCATAGAAAGCACAAAAATTCTTGAGTTTAGATCTAGTTTGCACTCCAGTATTAATATCTGACAAGATTTGATCAAGAGGGTGCAAACTATGGTGCTTCCATGGTCTTGGATTAATTGGATCTACAGACACATGTTCTGTTCTAACTGACGTGTGTGTAGAATTAGGCTCAAGAACACCTCCTGATCCTGTTTCTGCACCTGTTTGCAAGCTGGTTCCTGAAGTATATAGTTCTGAACATGGTTCAACGGTGTTTCCCCCGGTTTGGTTCTCACCTTGTCTGCCATTTTGAGGAACAACTTCTGTACCTGTTTTCTTCAGGGTGTTCTCACCTTGTTTTTTTTGGTTCAACAATTCCTTTTGGACAAGACCTAATTCAAACTCTTCTTCCTGTGCATTATTCTCATTCAAAAGGGTTAGATTCATCAAAAAGCACATGCACACTTTCCTCAACGCACAAGGTTCTTTTGTTAAAGACTTTGTATGCCTTGCTGTGAGAATAATAACCGAGAAATATTGCCTCATCACTCCTGGGATCAAACTTTCCTAAAGCATCCTTCCCATTATTATGCACAAAACACTTACAACCGAATGTTCTTAAATGCATAATGTTGGGTTTTCTGCCTTTGAAGAGTTCGTAGGGAGTTTTGTTCAAAATAGATATAATCATACATCTATTCATAATGTAACAAGATGTGTTCAAAGCTTCTGCCCAAAAGTTCCTAGGAAGACCACTAGCAATAAGCATTGTCCTAGTCATGTCTTCTAGGGTGCGATTTTTGTGCTCAACCACCCCATTCTGTTGGGGTGTTCTCGGGGCTGAGAAGTTGTGATCAACACCATGCATAATACAAAAATTTGGAAAACTTGCATTTTCAAATTCAGTACCATGATCAGACCTCAAGCTCACCAATGAGTGTCCTACTCTCTTTTCAACCTTTTTGAGAAGGGCAATAAAATTCTCAAAAGTTTCATCCTTGGAGGCCAGAAACAAAGTCCAAGTAAATCGAGAGTAATCATCCACTGTGACAAGCACATACCTCTTCCCTCCTCTACTAGCTATCCTCATAGGACCATATAGATCAATATGCAATAACTCAAGAGGTCGGGTAGTGCTTACACACTTTTTAGATTTTAAAGAAGATCTGACTTGTTTTCCTTTTGCACAAGCTTCACATACCTTGTCATCATTATACTTGATGGAAGGTAGTCCAACAACCAAATCTTTGGAAACAAGTTTGTTTAACAAGGACAGGCTTGGATGACCTAGTCTCTTGTGCCATGGCAGTATATCATCATTTAATGCATTTAAACAAGTCAGATTATTTTTGGGAAGAGTGGAAATACAAACTTTATAAACATTTTGACATCGCTTCCCCCTTAACACAACATCTCCTGTGTCGTCATTCACAACCAAGCAACGTGTTTTTGAAAACAGTACTAGGTTGCTCTTGTCACACAGTTGGGACACATTTAGCAAATTGTGTTTTAACCCATCAACTAAGTGCACATTATCAATTGAATGGGAGAGAGTTTTACCAATATTACCTATACCGACAATTGTCCCCGACTTGCCGTTTTCAAATGCTACACTCCCACCTTTCAAAGTTGTAAGTGAGAAAAAATTTGATCTTTCACCAGTCATGTGCCGTGAACACCCACTATCAACAAACCACAGTTGCCTGTTTTCAAGGGTGTTAGTGGGGTTGTTCGTAAGGTTGTTCTCTCTCACTTCAGCCTGCAAAACAAATCACGGGTTAGTTTTGGGAACCCAGATCCACTTGGGTCCCATTCTTTTAGACATGTAAAGCTCATCTTTTCTAATCCAGATTTGTTTCACATACCTTTCATTCTTTTCATTGGCATGTTTTCTTAAAGAGCAAGTGTATCTATAATAACCCGTTTTACCACAATGAAAGCAAACAATGTTTTCAGGTAATCCCACATACTTCTCATGTATTGGGTAAATGGTCCGTTTATGCTTGTAACCAAGTCCCTTTTTGTTTCGATTGTGGTGAGTGTTTAGCCAATCGAGGGCTTGTGAGGATTTGTTCCAGCGTTTGTTTGTGGCAAGATCAGTTTCCAATTTTTCTATGGTGGCATTCAAGCTCTGCTTTTCATTTAGCAGGGACTCAACTGTTTCTTCCACTTTAGAGAGTTTTTCCTCTACTTGAGTATAATCACCTTCTTTTAGAAAGAGATCTTCTTTAAGCACGTTAATACTCTCATGTAAACCGAGTTTTTCATTTTTAAGAACTTCATTTTCAAGCTCTAGGTCACGAACTTCTCTTTTTAGATCAGCACAGGTGTCTATCAAATTATATAGAAGTTCTTCTAAAGTGGCTTTGTTAACACCATGTACATTGTTCATGAGATCTGAGAAGCTGATTGTTGATTCATCATCTGAATCTGAATCACTTTGTGCCATCAGTGCTACGACCTCTTCTTCAGCTTCAGATTCTCCTTCATCCTCAGAGGAATCTCCCCAAGCAGCCAGCATAGCTTTTGAGAATCGCTTGCCCAGATTGTTTACAGGGTGTTTTCGACCTTGTTTTCGAGGGTGTTCGGGCATCTGTTCTTCTCGAAGCGGAGGGCAATTTTTGACTAAGTGATCTGGTTTGCCGCACTTGAAACACCCTGTGAGCTGTTCTTTGGGGGTGTTTCTGGACTTACCGAAGTCTTTTCTTTTGTTGTTTTCTTTGACCTTTTTGAAGAATTTCTTAAATTTTCTGGTCATTAGGGCCATATCTTCATTTTCAAGATTAGAGTCAGTGTCCTCATGTGCTTTCAAGGCAAGCCCACGATCCTTCTTTTGCTCCTCTCTTTGTTGTGAGTTCTTTCTGATTTCATAGGTTTGGAGATTACCAATCAACTCGTCGAGGGTGATCTTGTTCATGTCTTTAGCCTCTTGGATGGCCGTTACTTTGGCCTCCCACGTACGAGGTAGAATTCTGAGGATTTTCCTCACCAACTCTTCAGTGGTGAAGGATCTTCCCAAGGATTTTAATTCGTTCGTGATGTGGGTAAACCGTGTATACATATCCATCACAGTCTCACGATCACCCATATCAAACAACTCATATTGTCGCATAAGTAGCTCAATTCTAAATTGTTTAACTTGACTCGTACCTTCATGAGCAACTTGCAGGGCGTTCCAGATAGCTTGGGCTGATTCACACTCAGAGATGCGAGTGTATTCATCGGGTCCTAGGCCAAAATATAATAGCTTCTTGGCCTTGGAATTTTTCTCCATCTTTTTATAGTCCTCGACATCAAACTCTATGGATTCCTTGGGAACCTTCTTACCATCTTCAAGCACCTTGGTGGGAACAAGGGGCTCGTTCTTGATGAGCATCCATAACTCATAATCTTCTGCCTGAATATAGTTTTCCATCCTATTCTTCCACCAACTATAATGTTGACCGTTGAAATAGGGTGGACGAGTAACGGATTGCCCTTCAAGAATTCCTTGTGGTGTACTCATCTTCAGAATCTCTCAAGGTGTTAGCCTTTTGTGAGAGAACCTACTCTGATACCACTTGTTAAGATTGTGAGTATTCTACCACAAGAGGGGGGTGAATTGTGGTATCTGATTTTGCGTTGTAAATAACAAACACCCTTGTGACTTGTTTGTAGAAGGTGTTCTCAAATATTGCAAATGCGAAAATCACCAAGATAAATGCGAAAAATAAAGCACACACAATTTTTACGTGGAAAACACCTCTAGCCCAAACTGAGGTGTGAAAAACCACGACCTACCTCGTGTAGGATTTAACCACTTCATTAAACCGGGCTTAACTCGTTATAAATGTAACACACCTTGTTACAACTTGCAACCACGTAACGTCCTTCTCTAAAGCAGATTACACCACGTCCAAATCTCACCAGATTGGACACGTCCAAAGTCCACACGACTGAGGACCACTCACTCACTTTTCTGATTCAAGATCAGGGTCAACAAACACCTTACTGGGGGTGCTTCTTACTAAGCAGATGTAAGGTAGAATGAGAATCCTATTATGCCAATATATTGAAAGCTTAGTTTAAACACAACTTGTGTAGGTTTTTCTTTTCTCAAGTGTAGCTTGAAAAAATTCTTCTCACAAGAAAACCAACTTTTGAAATTTTTCTTTTTGCGTATGTTGTGTATTTCTCGTTTTTCTCTCTTGCTTTCTTTCTTTCTACCTTATATCTCTCAATGGGAGTAAAATGCTATATTTATACAAAAATTCCAACGGTCAAAAGCCAAAGAGAAGAGAAGAAATCAGCTAAGTTTGGAAAATGATTTTTAAGCAAAAACACTCCCCAAGGGCTAGTGATAAACTTTTCTCAAAGTATAAGGGATTTGTTATCTTAAGGGACAACCCTTATCTTCCCATAGCCGTGAAGAAGCTTCAAAAGGCAACCAAAAATCTTCAGCTTTTGAAATTTTATCATATTCGAAAATATAGACAAAGGGAATCTTTTAGTTTTGGCAAATCTCCCAAAACCTATTTTCGCAAATCTCCCATAATATTTTCAACAATTATCCTTTCCAGAAAAATAGCAATCTTGGAGTTTAAAGAAAGTATCCTGGAGATCTTTGGCCAACCGAAATGAATTTTCAAAGATAACCGGGTATGGCCACTTCAGTTCAGAAACACCCTAGGCACCCTGTTTGCAGGGTTGTTTGCAACTGGTGTTCTGAATCACTTAGCGCAAATACCGATTCAAGAGGTGTTTAAAAAGCGTTTTCAATATTGGCATATTAACAAGAGTCTAAATAAATAAAACCTATATACCCAAGACTTCTTGTTTTGAACCAGTCTTCTTGTCCAAGATTTGTAGAGTTGCTGTGAACACCAAGGCCACCTTGTTTGCTGGGGTTGTTCTTTGCATTGCTAGAGTTCAGGAACATGCCTTACAATCAACTGTCGAGATGACGTTCTTGACTTAATATAGAATCACCAAGTAAAACCTGTTTTGAAAACTTGTTCTCACATGTAGCAAACCAGTTAATACAATAAATATTATAAACACCAGTTAGGCCTGTTTGGAGATCGTGTTTGGAGCAACATTACTTGGATAAATTTTTACACTTGGATTTGTTATCATCAAAACTTAAATATAATAACACAACAAATTCCCCCTTTTTGATGATGACAAACCAAGTGACCATATTGACCAAAAAAAAAAAATGAATGCTGATAGGGATCCATGTAAGTCAAGATCAGGTTGGTCAGGTTCATTCGCATACATTGTCACATTCATTCGTCATACATTGTCAATAGGTTTTCACTCTTCAGAAGTCAAGGTCAGGTTGGTCAGGTTCATTCGCATACATTGTCACATTCAATCGTCATACATTGTCAATAGGTTTTCACTGTTCTTCCCCCTTTTGGCATCATTAAAAAGCAAGAGCAACATAGTATAAGGCATAGGGAACAACAAGCAAGAGAGACTGCAAGTAGATATTTCATTAAAAAGCAAAGCAGTACAATTGCAAAAAAACAACCAAAAAAAAAACAAAGAATAGGCTAGACAATCAAGGAGCAGGAGGTGGTTTCGATTGCAGAGGAGGAACGCTAGGGGCAAGGGTGGAGAGAAGAGCAAGCAAGTTTGCATGGCGTTTGGCAAAGAGGGCTTGTTCCTCAGCAAGAGCAGCCTTGACAGCTGAGAGCTCATCCTTAAGGCAAGCATTGTCCTCAAGAACAGCCTCAACCTTGATGGAAGATTGCCTAGAAACAGGTGGTCGAGGTGGTCGACGACCCTGTTTGGAGACGAACCGTTCCCCAACCTCATAGCCACACCCTAGCAGAGTGTCAATCCCAATTTCATCAACGACTTGGGCCTCCACTCGCCGTGTGAGCACTATTCCAAGGTGCTCAAACACCCTTGACAGTAGAAACCCATACCCGAGATCATGAGCCCGGGTGGTGTTCGCAATTCGCCCAATGTGGCGAATCATGATAGCTGGAAGATTTATGGGTTCCTTCCTATCCAATAAGTCGACCAGGCACTGATCAAATAGGTCCACTGAGTTTCTCCCTTGACCCCTTGGAATCACGTTCTTAATGACGAACATGAAAAGGAGTTGGTGGAGAGGGATCAGATCACCCTTTTTTACAGAGGAGGGTGTTCTCAGGCCCTGTTTCTGACTGAGGCGTTTTGACACCTCTAGGAGCCTGGCTGGTTCCAGGGCTGTTTTATCTTCCCTCACATACACAGCAAAGCCTTGTGAGGGCACTCCCAGAATTTTCCCAAGTGTGGGCGCATCAACTTTGATGCCTTGCCCATTCACAAAACTTGTCACCACCCCTTCGGTGACCTCGCAGTTGGCATAAAATTCAGCCAACTCAGGCACAGAACACCCTTGCTGGGTGTTTGCAAACAACTCAAGCCAGCCTTGGGCTCAAAGCTTGGTCAAGAACACCCCCAGACCCTGTTCCTCAAAAAAGCTTACAGACACTACCTTCCCCCTGACGACATTGCGCTGAAGCAACTGCGTATGTTTGTCAGACGTAGGCGAGGGAGTGAACTGCTTTGGGCGTTTGGAGGCAGGAACAGAGGTGGTAGCTTTTGGTAGGGGGGTTGTTCTGGGTTTTCACTTAAGGGGTGTTTTTACAGGAGAGGGCTTCACAGCAGGTTTAGTGGCTGATTTTGGAGGGGCTTGATCTTCAGAAGACTCGGAAAACACCGGTGTCCCCTGTTTGAAGGTGGTGTCTTTAGAGTCAGAACTCGAAAATCCTTCAGCAGAAGAGGAAATCTCCTCGATGATAGGAGCAGAGGGTTTAGAGGATCTGGGGGTCGATCTGAAAGTAATTCTCGCAGATTTGCGAGAAGAATGAGAAGGAGGAGAAGAGGGAGTTAGAAAGGGACGAGACCTTAGTGGTGGTCGTGTTCTTGGCGTTCGGGTGCGCCTAGCCACCATCTTTACCCTTTTTCTCTTCTCTCCAGTTTGAAAGACTAGAGGAACAGAGTCATCCCCTTGGACAGGACTTTCTCCTGTTTTCTCATCAGAGTCCTCCTTCAGATCCATGAACAGATCATCGAAGAACACATCCCCTGTTCTTTGAGTTGTTTCCAGGAATAGTCCAGAAGAACAGGGTTCAAAATCCCCAACGATGGTTTCTGGGTTCTCCAAAAATTGGTCTTGGAAACCCGAAGAACCAGCACCTGCTATAGAAGAAATGGGACAAGGGATTGTTCCCACATACACACATAATTCCCAACCAAAGGAGTAGGGAATATCATTCAACTCAAGCCCAATACTTTGGAGATTTAACTAAGTGAGATACCCGAAGATTGTGTGGATAATTGGGCGAGGAGGAGCCGGAATCGAGAGTATAATCATGTTGTTACTCTCATAGATTGAAGAAGAATAAGTTTTGGAAGCCATTAACGCAAGGAAAGATTTCGGGTTTTAAGGGTTTTGCTAGGGTTTGAAAGCAAGAACAGAGGCGAGAGAGAAAGAGAGCAAGACAGGGTAGACAGACGCATGCAAGGGGGTTTTTAAACTCCCCACCTGTTATGAAGGGCCACCTAGGGAACACCTAGAATTTAAGCAGGCAGCATACATTAATGGCAATTAAGGCATACCTATTCGAGCCGCCTGTTCTTGAACATGCCTCTCTCATTCCAAGGTTTGTCATGAATACTCTTTCTCTATCTGCTAAGGCAGCAGTATATAATCATAACAACACACAAGACTACACATATTCATTAAGCATAGATCACTGTTTTAATAACAAGAATTGCAAACAACGGGATAGAATAGGTATTATAAGGTGTTTTTGTCAGCTTGATCTAACTCTGAGAACAGGTGTTCTCAGGGTGTTTTCACCAACCCCAATTCCATTCTGTTTCTCTCAAATTGATCTCTAGCTAGTGCCTTAGTGAATATATCAGCAATTTGATTTTTCGTTGAGCAAAAATTCATAGAAATTAAACCCTTTTCAACATTATCTCTCAAGAATTGATGTCGAATGTCAATATGCTTTGTTCTTTTATGTTGGCATGGATTTTTAGCAATATTAATAGCGCTAGTATTATCACAAAAAATAGGAATGCATCCAGTGTCAACACAAAAATCCTTAAGTTGTTGCCTTATCCACAACAGTTGAGCACAACATGAAGCTGCTGCAACATATTCAGCTTCTGCTATGGACATGGCAACTGAATGTTGCTTCTTGGTAGCCCAAGATACCAAACAAGGTCCAAGAAAATGAGCCATACCTAAGGTACTCTTTCTATCAACTAGGAAACCTGCATAGTCAACATCAGTATATCCAACAAGATCAAGATTGCAACCTCTAGGATACCATAGAGCTAAATTAGGTATATGCTTTAAATATCTTAGTATCCGTTTAACAGCCTTAAGATGAGTCTCTTTAGGATTAGACTGAAAACGGGCACATAAACCAACACTAAAAACAATATCTGGTTTACTAGCGGTTAGGTATAGGAGTGACCCAATCATGCCCCTATAGAGTTTCTCCTCAACTGAGGGACTCCCATCATCCATAACCAACTTGGTTGAAGGAGAAATAGGAGTGTCTATGGGTTTGGCCGACTCCATCCCAAAGCACTTAAGTAGCTCCTTGATATACTTTTGTTGATGGATCATGGTGCCGTTTGGAGTTTGCTTGATTTGTAAGCCTAAGAAAAAGTTAAGCTCACCCATCATGCTCATCTCAAACTCACTCCTCATCATATTTAAAAATTCATGGCATAAATCCTGATGAGTTGCACCAAATATAATTTCATCTACATATATTTGGACTATCAATAAATGTTCCCTCTTAGATTTTAGAAACAAGGTATTGTCTACCTTGCCTCTTCTAAAATCATTTTCAAGTAAAAAGCTTGACAACCGTTCATACCAAGCTCTTGGAGCTTGTTTTAAACCATAAAATGCTTTGTCAAGTTTAAAAACATGATTTGGAAAATCACCATTTTCAAAACCAGGGGGTTGTTTGACATACACCTCTTCTTTAAGGTATCCATTTAGAAATGCACTTTTCACATCCATTTGATATAGCTTCATTTCCATATGAGCTGCAAAGGCTATTAAGATTCGAATAGCTTCAATTCTAGCAACTGGTGCAAAGGTTTCTTCATAATCAATCCCTTCTTCTTGATTGTACCCTTGAACCACCAGCCTTGCCTTGTTCCTAGTCACTGTTCCTGACTCATCTAGCTTATTTCGGAACACCCACTTGGTTCCAATGATTGTTCTCTCTGCAGGGTTAGGCACAAAGTGCCACACTTTGTTTCTCTCAAATTGATGAAGCTCTTCTTGCATAGCCGTGATCCAATCTGAATCTATAAGAGCTTCATTCACACTTTTTGGCTCGATGTTAGAAAGAAAAGCATAGAAAGCACAAAAATTCTTGAGTTTAGATCTAGTTTGCACTCCAGTATTAATATCTGACAAGATTTGATCAAGAGGGTGCAAACTATGGTGCTTCCATGGTCTTGGATTAATTGGATCTACAGACACATGTTCTGTTCTAACTGACGTGTGTGTAGAATTAGGCTCAAGAACACCTCCTGATCCTGTTTCTGCACCTGTTTGCAAGCTGGTTCCTGAAGTATATAGTTCTGAACATGGTTCAACGGTGTTTCCCCCGGTTTGGTTCTCACCTTGTCTGCCATTTTGAGGAACAACTTCTGTACCTGTTTTCTTCAGGGTGTTCTCACCTTGTTTTTTTTGGTTCAACAATTCCTTTTGGACAAGACCTAATTCAAACTCTTCTTCCTGTGCATTATTCTCATTCAAAAGGGTTAGATTCATCAAAAAGCACATGCACACTTTCCTCAACGCACAAGGTTCTTTTGTTAAAGACTTTGTATGCCTTGCTGTGAGAATAATAACCGAGAAATATTGCCTCATCACTCCTGGGATCAAACTTTCCTAAAGCATCCTTCCCATTATTATGCACAAAACACTTACAACCGAATGTTCTTAAATGCATAATGTTGGGTTTTCTGCCTTTGAAGAGTTCGTAGGGAGTTTT
>JACYFF010002017.1:56405767-56422434 GCA_017589665.1 Selenicereus undatus
TCACTTATACACATCAATTGTAATCAAAGTTTAACCAATTATATTCTGTCCACATGTTCATAGTTGTTGCCCTTTTTATAACAGTGCTTGATCGACAATTGCGTGTTGAGGGAACTTGGAACCAGACCGCAATGAATTTATAGTCAGAGGTATGGCAGTACCCTTCCCACCGAATTAGACTTTTTAACCGTTTATTACAGACATATTCTTACTTTTGCCCCATGGATTGATAGTGCAGACTAAGAGGATGACAACATAGACGCCCCCATTTGTGTGTTGAGATACAAATTATAACATCAAGGCGAAACTGAAATTGGTCCAATTTTAGGTATGTATTACCTTCCCTACCTCCACAACGAACCATATATGTGTATTCAAATAATTACGCAAATATACAGCTTAAAACTGAGATAATGCACATAGATATATCAAATTCGCTAGGACAACATCAAATGTAAAATTCTGCTTACCCCCCCCCCCCCACATATATATATAAACACCCTCCACACTCAAGAATATTAAGTACCCACCAATTAGAGCAATAGCCTCACACAAATTCCATATTTTAACAAAACGATGAACTGACTATGAAATTTTAACAATCTAATGTTAAAAATTTTAGGAACTAAAATTCAAAGAGGGAGAAAATTTACCTTAATTCATGTGAAGGGGCGGCAGTGAGCGTACAACGGCGGTTTCGGTGGACGGCGGTGGGTAGACAGCGAGCGGGTTGGCGCAATAGGAGTGTTAGGGCTTTCGCTCTCTCTCAGTGTGCACGAAACAAATGACGGAGTGAACCAGATCTGGTTTTCTTTAAACATGTGGGCAATGGACTAGCGACGAAAATTCTGTCGCCAATCAATTCCATCAGCAAACAGGGAAAAAATTTAAAATTCCGTTTGGCAACGGAAATTCCATCGCCGTGGTTAAATTCTGGCGACAGCTTTCAATTTCCGTCGCTATTTCCATCGCTAGTCTTATTTACTTTTAGATTCCCATTTTCCATCACCAATTGATAAGAATTTTTATCCATTGCTATTTTCCACCATTATTCAGTGCTTTTTTAGTAGTGGTACTAATGAATGGTTATCAATTTTTTTAAAATAAATAAGATCTCTAAGATCTTTTATGGTCTTTACACTACTTATTTTAGTTGTTTATATCTATAAAACAAATGATTTTAAAAGTTTGAGTTCTAACTTTTAATTAGATATTTGATTGAATATAATGTAATGCAATTAACCTTGTAATGCAATTATCATTACATAGTTTGTGCTAATCATGGTTAAGAGGTAGTTGTTATTTGCAATATTTTCTTACAATTAAACAAGATAATAAAACACAATCACACAGTACTTATACACGGTTATTTACATCCAACCAAACATGACCTTAACTCTTAAGTTTCAACTATGTCATCTGAAGAATCAAGGGCTATAAGATCACCCTAGAGGGGGGGTGAATAGAGTAATAATCAAGATTGCTAAACAATCGAAACGTAAATGCGGAAAAGTAAATCGGGACAAAACACCATCGATTGTTAACGAGGTTGGGCCTCAAAAGGCTTAATCCCCGCCTAGAGTTCCCTAACTCTAGGATTAACCCGAACTTTTATTAGGAGGATTGATTACACAACTCTAGAGTACCCTTACTTTAAGTTCCAAGTCACAAGTTGAACCCTTCAACTAAGCTTGGTAGAGTTGACCATTCAACTCTATAATCCTACCCAAGTACAAAATGAACAATACAACTCAAATGTAAAGGAAGCAAGTTTAAGCGCAATGGATGCCAATGTATTGCTTGAGTGAGTAGTATGCCAATGAGTGCTTGCAATGGTTGATCTACTCAGCTTTGATTCAACTTTGTATTTATAGGGAAAACTTGGAGGATTTGTTGGAAACTAGCCGTTAGACACAATCTGGATTCCTGCTTCAGTTCAATGCATTGGACTGCAATTTAGTGCCCTTGAAATTTTAGCAAAATCAGCAACCAATGGCTGTGAGCTATTTTCGGCTTGTTTTGATCTTCCTTCAACGACTCCTTCCAATTTTTGAGCTCATAGATATTCTCAATGGCTACTTCCCATTCTTTTTGCTAATGAGGATTTTCTTAGCAATTGCTTTTCAAAAAATCAAGTCAGATATCACGCATTTAAAGAGAATTTAAATCTTGATATTTACTTCATAAGGATCCCTAACAATAAGGAAACAATCATAATCAAAGGGATATTGTCAATCATAATATTTTTCAATTATAATCACCATTGAAATCTCAAGACAATAAAAATGTAACATGATGAATATGTCAATTGATTAATCTCCTTTTGTCTTTCATCAAAACATATAAAAAAACTCTTTAAGAAAGTTAACATCATCTTTTTGTGTCTCACTTATTTTTCCTTTCGTTTTGTTTTTCAAACATTTATATAGGTTTGCCTCAATTATTGGTTTCTGCCGGATCACTGCAGCTTCTCAGCACATATTATGGAAGAAGTGTTAAAAAGTTCAATTAAAGCATAAAGAGAAACAAATGTAGATACAAAGATAAAAGTAGAGAAAGATTAAAAGGAGGCACAGATAGTGATAGATTTCCATGTTCATTGCATCAACGTATATCCTGCTTTACAGCCCTCCTAACAAGGAATAATGGTAATGTGAGCCTCATTTTATATGGCAATGTATGTAGAATATTCAAATTTAGAAAAAGAAATTAGGTTGCCTACCACGTGTTCATGTGTAGTCGTGTGGACCATGAAGTCTAATGGTGGCTTGTTCATAACCCTTAGAAACCTTGCCAACTAGGAAAACCACTTTAGTTTTTAACATTAAATATAATAAAAGATAAATTCTTCTATATATATATATATATATATATATATATTATTTTTTTTGTGTGATAAAGTCCTCTATATGGAGGACATATATATCAAGTCCTCTATATGAGCCAATTGCTTGCCAAATATAGTGGCGAAGTCAAGAATTTAAAAAAAGGGGTTGAAAATAAGTTGGTAATTATAGTTGAGTGATATTGTTTGCACATTTTTTAATAAATAGTGAGTTTTCGAATTTAAAACTTGAAGGGAATGGTGATTCTTTAGTTATCTTTTTGAAATATCTATATATTTTGAGCCAGAATTCAAAGTAACCTGCAAATTAAATAAATTTAGAATTAAAATTTGTAAATTAAACTCATAAATTAAAACTAAAAAAGAAATGAACCTCAAGTTAACAGATTAATCAACACATTGAACTAATGAGGTCAATTAGAGTGGTATCTTGTTGAAATATTTATATACTTTAACCTGAACACACAAATTAAACAAATTTAGAATTGAAATTCACAAATTAAACTCAAAAAAATTAATTTTAAAAAAATTAATTTACAAATTAAGGATTGAATAACAAATTAAAGTACTAAACTATAACTAGTAGACTTTGAACTTCAAATTGGAGAGATACCGCTGACCAAAAAAAAAAAACACTAAAAAATTTGAAGAGATCAGGTGCTTCTACCATTAGGCTATACACATCTTTCGAGCATCCACCTGCCCCAATATTTATCTATCTTAAACTGTTTTTTTTTTTAGTGTTGTAACACACTACTTTTTTTTCTCTAGGCGGGAGAGAAATATCAGTTGATCCCACTGACACTACGCTTCCTACGCCGTTAATTGGTCAGATGAGTTGTTTATTAATCATGTAGAATAAATTGATCTGCTATATCTTTATGGGGACCTAATTAATTAGCACCATTAAATTAGTTCCAAAGAGTCTGGTAACTAACTAGAAACTATGCAACCTAGCTTATTTGCTTTCCCAATTGGATTAACCAAATTTTAAAGCTGATTCAACTAATCTAAAAATCACTTCAATTTTTACAACTATAGTTCAGTTCAAAATGTTTAAAATTATAGATCAGTTCAAAGGGCATGAAATTGGAATAAATTAATATATAATTAAGTACTGAACTTTTTTTTTTCAAAAGAATATAATTTATTATTTATCATGTAGTTATTTCTCATGACAATATCAGTCACTTTTTTTTTTCACTTCTTACTGCCGCAATCTTATTGCCGACCCTTCATGCAGGAGATGTGGTGCGGGGGAAGAGAACACACTGCAAATGCTTCAGGACTGTGAGGCAGCTAAGAAAATCTGGGAACAACTTGTCCCAACCAAATATCATGCAACATTCTTTACCCCCCAGCTCCGAGACTGGATGTTAATGTACCTTAAGCAACCGAAGGCAAATAAACACATGTGGCCCGAAAAGTTTGCCACTACAATTTGGTGGTTATGGCGGTGGAGAAATATGCGATGTTTTGAGAATACATATTTTGAGCCAAGGAGACTACGTGAATTTATATTGGAATGTAGTAGGGAAATCGCAAAAGCAATGCATACCCTACCTCAAGGATTGAATTACTTCCTAGAATCAAGAAGTGGATTAGATGGCCAGCTTTCTCTGACAGATGGGTTAAACTTAATGTCGATGGTGCTTTATGTCGTAGTCCAGGGAAAGCAGGAGGAGGTGGTGTATTGAGAAACCAAACTAGCTAGTGGATTCGTGGATTCACGGCTAACTTTGGCATTTGGTCATCGGTTAAGGTGGAGTTACTTGCTCTTCTTCAAGGCCTTCGGATGGTATGGATGTGTGGGGTTGAGAAGCTCCTAATAGAGGTTGATTCAGTGACAGTGCTCAACAAAATGCAATCCCCAGCGAGACCCCACCACCTTCAATATTTCATTATCGATCAAAGAGTGTCAGGCCTACATCTATAACGTACAATGGAGAATGGTCATGGACCATTGCTATTGTGAAGCCAATAGAGTAGCTGATCGAGTAGAACAACAGGAGTTGCTTATCTTGTTTGACCATCCCCCGTTTCAGTCAAACCTAATTTAGTGGAGGATACACTAAGTGTAACTCATTCCCGCCTTATGTGTAGTGATAATAAAATTTAGGGGCATGGCCCATTGGCCCCTTGTTTTGACCAAAAAAAAAAACTAGAAACCATGCAACCTAGCTTATTGTTTTCTCAGTTGGAGTAACCAAATTTTAAAACTGATTCAATTAATCTAAAAAGAACTTTAATTTTTAGAACTATAGTTCATTTCTAAGGGTTTAATTTTTACAATTATACTTCAGTTCAAAGGGCATAGAATTGAAATAAATTAATATATAATTAAGCACTGAATTTTTTTTCAAAAGAATATAATTTATTATTTATCATCTAGGTATTTCTCATAATAATATCAACCCTTTTTTACTTTCGCTAATTAAATTTGCCAAAGTCAAAGCAGTACAAAAATTTGAAAAACACGATAAAAAATTGCTCAAATTTCAAAGTATAAAGCCATCGGAGACCATTGATGAAGGAGAAAATCAGCATCTGCAAATCTCACTTGGTTACGTTCAAAATAACACCACGTTTTATGTGATACTAATATGATATGAAATCCAAAAAACAAAAGAAAAAGAAGAAAGAACTAAATGAAAGCAGCTAAGTACCGAGCACATGCAGTGAACCAAGAAAATATACATAAGAACAAAGACTAATCAAAGTATACGACATCCAAAAGGAAATTTGAAATAGTACGATTCGAGAGGGCCGTGTATATTAGGGCTGTCAAAAAATTATCTGATTCGATTACTTGAATTCGTTCGATCCAGAAAACAGTGGGTATGGTCACAAAATTTATGTCCGGATTTAAAATTCAAACAAATGGTCATGTCCAAATTTAAATCTAGCTCAACTCCAGTTGTCTGAATTTTTGAATCATTTCAAGTTCGGACGAATTCGGACAATCCGACAACTAGATTCGGATATCAGATAATCACGCTTATGTGTAATTTTAGTCCAAAATTTCTAGAAAATTTTATAAAAACAATTTAGGATAACCGGATCCGGACATTGAAAAATCGGGTTCGGATTTGGTCATACAAAATTTCGGTGGGAATATCCTAAAATCATATAACAAATTCGGACAACTGAATCCGGACATCGGACATTCGGGTCCAGATCCGGGACGTCTAACCGGAGTGTCCAATTTATAATCCGAACAATGTTTGGATATAAAATTTTTGTCCGAGTGTCCGATTTGTTCGGACCGAAATCGACCCGGACCCGAATTTTTATCAACCCTAGTATATATATATTGATCCTCAGATAATTTGTGAAGAGCTCATGTCAGATATCCAAACTACTCTGGATTTTGCTTTTGGAGATTAAATTCAGGTATCATTCCCTACTTTGCTTCTCTTGTGGTCTTTCCATGCCCCTATCTAATCTCCACTATTTAATTTCCTGTGTTTTATGGTAAAGTTTTGGTTAGTAGTAGTTATCGAAATTGATGCCTTGAACATGTTAGACATGAAGTACAACTTAAAGCAAGTCACCCAGGCCTTTGGAGTACTTATTGTTATATCTATTTTATAGAATCAGGTGATTTCTTTGAGTGTCAGCTAGTTTAACGTATAAAATTCACCAGAGATTTACAGGAGATACTTTGATTTCTATCATGCGTTTATCAATGACTGTGTGCAATTTTAAGTCATTTTTTCTAGTAGTTATTTTAAGTATTCTATCAGGAATTCTTATAGCACTACTCGATCTGATCAGTCTTGTAATCTTAGCTTTTTCAGTTGTTTCTGTGATAGCTCTTGACATAAGGTTGAAAGCACCATGTTAAAATTTGTGAAAGAGCATTTCACTTTTCCTGAAGAATCTCGTCCATTTAACGTCTGCCATACTTCGTCAACCGTCGAGGTCACTGCTTATGACAATACATAATTTTGGTCTATTATTTTAATTGTAGGTTCATTTTTAACTGTTAGTAATGGGTTTTTGTTTTTGGGTGGGGGGAATTGGGTTTTGTAGATTGAGAAGGACCAGTTTTTGGTTGCTTACTGGGGAGGCTCAAACGAGGGAGCACCTGATGTGAAGATTTATACGCAAAGATATAGAAAGGTCAGCAAATTTACTATATTAATATGATTTCTCTGTTTCTGTGTAACTTTGAATTTCTGTAACTTGTTTGCTGATTTTATTTATCAGCCGAACATTACGAATTATCCATGGCTGGTTAATTTTTGTTAAAACATGAATTGGCATGTCCCAAACTAACCATGATTTAAAAATTTCCCAACCAGTCTGTTTTGCTAATGTAAACTACCTATTAGATAAAGATCTATGCATAATTGAATCCAATAAACTTGACCGATTTTGAGTTAGACCTAAGTTCAAGCACCATAACCAAATCTATAGTTTGTTAGTGTGAACTTATTGAATCAGTAATTGGGCCATTCAGACCCCAAATTGCATGATTCGTCTACCAAGTCTAGATTTTGTCACACGGTTACATATAGTTTTCGATCAATCATGAGAAGTGACTTGTAAACCTTGTTTGTTTACTTGTTGGGTAGGATGGTTCTTGGGAGTCTCCTGTGGTGGTTGAAGAAGGGCCAAACATTGCGCTTTGGAGTCCCGTACTGTTCATAGTGCAAGATCAGCTGCTAATGTTTTTCAAAATTGGTCCAGGCTTTCAGACGTCGGTTTCTTACTTTCTTCACTCTTTCTTGTTTCCAACTTGCGAACTTTTAATTATCTGTCTTTCTGTAGCTTGATTCATATGGGAATAGCTACTAAAATGTTTGAGACTTTCGCTTACTCTTGGTACTGCTGAATACAATTTTAGTTGGACTGGTTGTAGAAGCGCTCATTTGATGGCGGTTTATCCTGGTCTGAACGTGAGCAGCTCCCTGCTGGTGTAATAGGACCTGTCAAAGCTAAGGTCAGAACCACTCCTAAGCTTATGTAACTACATATTTTCATCTTTGTAATGTATTAGGAGAGAAGATCGGACATAAGACCCTCAATTTTATGGATTAATTTTGCGCGACCATTTTTTCTTGTGTGCAGCCTCTTCTGTTAGATGATGGAAAACTAATATGTGGATCATCAGTACAAAGTTGGAATGCTTGGGCTTGTTGGGTTGAGGTACCCGTACATACAATCTGCTAACTTTTCTCAAATAGGATACAATACCATACCATTATTCCAGCTTAGAGTTAAGGCAAATTCCTGCTTCATGCACGACCCTTAGTTTTGCATGGTTGAATTCAGATAACTGGAGATTTAGGTAAAACATGGAGCAAGAAAGGGCCGATTCAGATCCCAAACGTAAACATGAGTGTGATTCAACCAGTGCCATACAAGACAGACAATGGCAATCTCCGCGTTCTGATGAAATCTCACCATGACATTGGTGGCCGAATTTGTATGTCTGAGTCGAAAGATGGCGGCCACACTTGGAGTCCTGCAATGTTAACTCAACTCCCAACTGGTGATGCTGGTACGCATGCCTCTGTTTTTGCATCTTATGTCCGATGTAAGGCCTTACTGGTGGATAATTTGTGAGAATTCTTGTAAGTGCTCATTTACCCTTTTAAGACATGTTCAGCCCATGGGATATTGACTACTGGCACAACGCCTAGCAAGTGATTAAAATTGAGGGTCTAGCTTTTCTTTTCAAATCCGTGTTGAAATTGAGCGTCCAACGCCTAACAACTACACATTGTCCTCTAAGTATAACTTTCGAAACTGTAAAGGCATTGTATGAAACATCCTAAAAAAGGGCTAGCTAATAGGCTTATCGAAAATAACAGAAGGATTACTAGACGATAAGACAGAGCAATATTCTGCGCTGAAATTAAACTTAACCGAGCCTTTTTAAATAAGCAAGTTGTATGTCTCCAGTAATTTTGGTTTAACACATCTAAAATTTAATCGGATGTTGTCAAATTAATTAGACTACAACATTTTATCATACTGCATCGACTTTGGTCATTTGTATTGTACTCTAACTCGGACAACCTTGGTTTGATGAATTATTACACTAGCCATTGATGCGGTGAAGTTAGAGGATGGACGTCTTCTGGTGGCTCACAACGCGACTTCAAGAGGAACATTGAAGATTGCAGTGTCGTATGATGATGGTGATTCATGGACTGAGGCTTTGACGCTAGAGGACACTCAAGGAAAGGAATTCTCTTACCCTTCCATCATTCAGGACAGTGATGGTTTTGTTCATGTCACTTATACTTACAAGAGGTTACAAATTAAGGTACCTTCATTACCTTTAATCTCTCCTTAATTACTTCTCACTTTTCTTTAATCGACCAACAAGTTTCTTAGATACCATGATATAATTGTTGATTGAAAGGCTTACTCAACTATTTGCCGCGACACTTATTTTTACAATGACAAATGCATATGCATTTACATACATAGCCCGAGTCCTTATCACAAAAAAAGAAAAGCAGGGCAACGGCAAGAAGTTCACGAATTTACATTCATATCTCTAGTCCTCTATCAGATGGCTTGCTAGTAAATCCAGACTGTTAGCAAACTAATCCTTTGTCAGGTAGCTTGCTAGTAAATTCATCGAGGACTAGAGATATGAATGCACAAAAAATAAAATAAAAATCTAAAGAATTTCTGATAAAAATTTCTAGGAAATTAAGATTAGGTTATGATGTGTATATGTGTAGAGATGCCAATATAGAGTAATTATATTATTGTTTTTGCAGCATGTTGTTCTTCAACCGTCATGTTTGCAACCCCGAAGATCAAAACATGATGGCAATGGCGGTGGCAGCGGTGGTGAGTGTGGTGGCTACGGACATAAAAGAGGTGGTGAATGTGGTGTAACGAATCATTAATTAAAGGGATATGGCTCTCCTTTTATATTTTTGTGTGCTTAACCGAACCGTGCTTAACTAATAAAGAAATAATGATAGGAGAAATTAAATAGATCTTTACATTGTCCAATAATAAAATTTGCTATTGATCAATAATATGAAAAAGACCAAAAAATTGCTTTGCTCAACTTTAAATCTAGTAATAAAGCTTTGGAGCTGACTCTTTGTTGTTGCTCAACCACAAAATGTTGTGAGTTCTCTAATGTTATTGGTGGTGCTAATGGTGGTTGTTTTTATGTTTTTATTTTCATTTTAACTTTTTTCCTTTTTGTGTTTGCGTGGAGTTGAACTGTTGGACTATGCTTTGTTCAGCTTAATTCTACTTAAGTAATGAGTACCATATAAGTTGATTTAAATGATTTGACATTTATTTTTTTAAGTAAGTCTTTTATTTAAGTCTTATAAATAGAGAAAATCTATAATGTGAGAGCTCTATCCTTTTATAGGCTAACAACAACTCGACTCTCATAAAATATAAGTCCAAGAACCCCAACTTTTTAGCATTAGTCAAAAACAATTGTGTGCTAAACGTAATGCTCATGTGTTGTTGTTGGTATTTATTTTCGAATCAATGTATCATCATCTCGATCCAACTAGTATCTTTTGTAAATAAAGTCAGACCTTCATTTTTAATAATTTAATATTGCTCCGTGGAGTTTCATTCATCATGAATGCAACTATTACATCATCAAATTTTAAAGTCTCTTTAGTGAACGAAAAAACAATACTCACTACATTTCAGTATTTTCTATGTTCGTTAGGGGCTACAAAATTTTCCACCAAAAAAACTTGAAATCAAGCTGATGAATCTTCAAGTGATTGAATGAAAACTTAAACTAGAATTCAAGTATACATGGTTTTACAAACTAAAATCTAGTTTAGCTAACTCAAACCCGTGGGGATAATCAAGAGAGAATGATAGAACTAAACTAATGTTTGGATACAGAAACCCCACCAAACACTAGTTTAGGGTCTCTAAGCTTTGATTAAGATACAGAATTACCACTTAGACAAAGATTAGTACTTACTTGATCACCACCTTAATCGACCAAATTAAGGATAAACAAGTGAAGTATTTGAATGGACGAAAGCAAGAATCCTGTCAAAGCTGATTTTTTGATTCAAAGTGTAACGTTCTGCCCAAGGCCGTGAATAGCCTTTTAGTTACAAGCCTAGCAAGCACCTAAGCAAGTAACCAAGCTCCTAAGGTTTCCTACCTAGGGAGGAAACATCTTAAGTTAAGCTAATCTTCACGGTTAACACTAACCCATGTACTAGCTTAACTAACTTAAGCTAGTTACAATCAAAACGAAAAGGAAAGCAAGACAAATGATGTTTACAACTTTAATTACAAGTTATAAAATCTAATACAACCAGATTTCTAGCAAATGAAAAGGGAGCAGTCGTAAAGTACCAATCACTTTTCGGCCATCCAATCCGGTTCAAGAGACATCCCTTTGCTGCCTTTGCTTCCCATTGGTCGTTCTTCCCCAAAATAATCCCTTTTGCAGCTGATGATTGATCTTCTACATGTCTTGACGGCCGTGTGAAGCAAGCTAGCAAGCAAGAAGCATAGCAAACCCACGGAGGAAGGAAAACTGGCCGACTGCAGCAAACTGGGTTGACTAGGCAGAATTTAACCTGATTTTCAGTCTTGAATTTAACTTAGCAAAAGTCGTCATGATTTTGATTTCAGGCCATGGAGGAAAACCTTAGGGTGTGTACAAACCCCCCTGCAAAGAAATCAAGGTTAAATCATGTTTAAGTAGAAGAATTCTACAAAAACATTTAACTGTGCAGTTTTGAACCAAAACTGGCCAGTTAGACAAAATGCCTTGATCTCCTAACTTCTCTTGTGTATGATTGGAACTTAATGCTTGGACCTGAAAGTAGGCATCATGAGGATTCCAAAAATGTAAAAATATCAAACTTAAGCCACAATGTAGCTTAAGTTATGCGGTGAACAATACCGGGCACATTCTAGCCTTTTAACTCGGTTGCTTGATTTTGGCTCTTCTCCACAATCTGAGCCATTGCTTGGACTTTGGAGTTTGTAAAGGACCTTGATGGAGTTTTTGGACCTTCTTCCTTGTCTTGCTTGGTGGGGACTCCATTGTCCTCCCCTTGTTGAGAAGATTTGATCCTCAAATCAGCAAGGTAATGATCGGCTTAGTAAGCACTCAAATAAGCTACATTGAATATGGCTGAAACTCCATAGTCACCTGGAAAATCAACCTTATAAGCATCGTCATTTAGACATTCAAGTACCTCAAATGGACCACCGGCCCTTGGCATAAGCTTGTTCTTCCTTTTGGAAGGAAATCTCTCATTCCTTAGGTGAATCTACACGAGGTCTCCAGGTTGAAACACCACTTTCTTCTTATGCTTGTTGGCTTAAGCTTGATATGATGCATTGGTCTTCTCAATTCTGCTCCTCACCAACTCATGAATCTTCTAGATTTCTTCTACCCTTGAAGCTACATCTGTACTTGGCTTTTGGTCTAGGAGCTGTGGTGTAAGATCAAGTGGACTAATAGGATCAATCCTATAGACCACCTTAAATGGTGATAGACCAGTAGCCTTGCTTGGTGCCCTGTTATAAGCAAGCTCTGCATGGGGTAAAATAAAATCCCAAGCCTTGGCATGAGGTTTAATCAAAGTCCTTAGAAGTGTTCCTAAGGTTCGATTAGTAACCTCAATTTGTCCATCAGTTTATGGATGACAAGTAGTACTGTACTTGAGTTTAGTACCTAGCTTCTTCCACAAAGTAATCCAGAAATGACTCAAAAACTTTGTATCCCTATCAAAAACAATAGACCTAGGTTCTAGAACAAGCATTACCTGAGTTAAGTGATCTTGATGTTCATGTTCATTCTTAGAATACACTAAAATATCATCAAAGTATACTACCACAAACTTTCCTATGTATGGCCTAAATACTTGGTTCATCAACCTTATGAAAGTACTAGGTGCATTAGAAAGACCAAAGGGCATTGCCAACAATTCATAAAGCCCTCCTTTAGTTTTGAAAGCCGTCGTCCATTTATCACCTTCTCTTATTCTGATTTGGTAGTAACCACTTTGAAGATCAATTTTGGAGAATACCTTAGAGCCATACAATTCATCTAACATATCTTCAAGTCTAGGTATGGGATACCTATACTTGATTGTGATCTCATTAATGGCCCTGCTATCCACACAGATTCTCATTCCACCATCCTTCTTTGGCACCAAAAGAGCTGGAACTGCACATGGACTTAAAGACTCACGGATTAAGCCTTTAGTCTTCAACTCTTCAACTTGTCTTTGAGTTTCTACGGTATCTTTTGGATTCATCCTGTTTGCAGGCTTGTTTGGTAGGATGGAACCTGGGATAAGGTTAATGTGGTGTTGAATGTCCCTTTTAGGAGGCAAACCCATAGGTATCTCCTTTGGAAACAAATGGCAGAAGTTTTGAATGAGTGTTTTGGTTACGGGGTGAGTGGGCATTAAACTTTTTGGTTCATCTTGAATGCTCAATATCCACTCTTTAAAGGCTTTAAACTCATGCTGGGAAGCCTTTAATATAGGTTCACTCACAGACAGAAGCAAATTAGCTTGCTTGGGTTTGTTTTGTGGCTGAATTTCGTACTATTTTGGGTTCATCTTTTTACCATCCTTGGTAAATGAATAAGTGTTTAGATAACCATTATGCATAACCTTACGGTCATACAACCATGGTCTTCCTAAAAGCATGTGGCAAGCATCCATAGGAATAACATCACACCATAACTCATCTTGATAAGTCTTTTCCAATGGAGAAAGAAATTAAGCACCGAGAGTTCACCTGAGTTTCCTTACTTTGATTCAACCACTAGATGTTGTATGGATGTGGATGAGTCATTGTTTGCAACCCTAGTTTCTCAATCATGCTTAGAGAAACCACGTTTGCATAGCTCCCTCCATTAATGATTAGAGAACACACCTTCCCTTGGACAGTACAACCGGTATGGAAGATATTCTCTCTTTGTTCATCTTTAACTCCTCTTTGGTTGCTTAGAACTCTTCTCAAAACCAAGAGTTCTCCTTCATCAACCTCTTCCACGACCTCATCTTGAGTTTCCTCAAGTTCTAGTTCACTTTTACCTTCATTTTCCTCTTCTTCAAAAACCTCCTTCACAGCTGACCACTCAGACAAGGTAATCACCTTTCTATTTGGACAATCCGAGGCTATGTGCCCAAGTCCTTGACATTTGAAACATCTCCTATTGCTCATTGGAATGGGGTTAGGCCTGTTTTGAGGTGTTTGGGTTCTTTGAGGTGCTGGGGTTCTCTGCGGAAAGGAAGGGGGTGGATTTTGTGGCTTAGGAATGGGATTGGAACTCCCAATGTTAAAAGGTTGGTTCCGGTTGAATGGTTTTTGGCTTTGTGGTTTAAGGGGCCTCCATGCCTTCTTTTGTTGCTACACCTTGTGTGCTAACACGCAAACATCATCAAAGAATGTGTAAGCTTGCAATTCCACCACATTAGAATACCTAGGATCAAGTCCTCCCAAGTATCTAAATATGGTTTGCTCTTCGGGTTCTTGGATGTCACACTTGATCAATGGCTTCTTAAACTCATGTGTGTATTCTTCTACACTCATGCTTCCTTGAGTAAGGTTGTGAAGTTGAGAATAGCAATCTTGCACGTAGGTAGGAGGAAGAAATCTAGCCTTAAGCTTGGATTTCATCTTTTCCCACATACGGGTTCTAGGCTTCCTTTCTCTCACTCCTTTATCACATAGGTTTGTCCACCACAAAGATGCATATTTTCTTAGTCTTAAGGCCACTAACTTGACCTTTTTATCTTCAGGAACATATTTGTATTCAAAAACCCTCTCAACGGTATGTAACCAATCAAGAAATTCTTTAGGATCAAGCTTACCTTCAAATTCAGGAACTTCCACCTCAAAATCATTGGAATTAGCTTGAGTCCAAGGTTCTGCCCTTGTCATTCTGATTGGTTCATCCTCACTAGATGAATCAACTTCATGACTAAAGACTTGTTCTTGCCTTCTTGGTTCAGATTGAAAGGTTTTTTTCACTCATTTTCTGCTTTTGCTTCAAAACCGTAGCGAGTTGTTTCCTTAAGTACTCATTTTTTGCTTAACTCTCTTGATTCCTCTGAGAATCCTCTTGAATCTTCTTTGACATCAGTTCATTCTGCTTCATCAAAGCTTCAAACCTCTCTTCCAAGGTCATGCTTGTCGAACTCATACTCATAGAATGTGTTTGCGCTCACTCGAACTAGACGTGTGTTTGGGAATGGATGAATGAATGAATTCTGGAAGTGGGATGGATGTACCAGGCCAAGGTGAAACCTTTGCTCTGATACCAAATATGATGAATCTTCAAGGGATTGAATGAAAACTTAAACTAGAATTCAAGTATACATGGTTTTAAAAACTGAAATCTAGTTAAGCTAACTCAAACCCGTGGGGATAATTAAGAGAGAATGATAGAACTAAACGGATGTTTGGATACAGAAATACCACCAAACACTAGTTTAGGGTCCCTAAGCTTTGATTAAGATACAAAATCACCACTTAAACAAAGATGAGGACTTACTTGATCACCACATTTATCGACCAAATTAAGGATAAGCAAGTGAAGTATTTGAATGGACGAAAGCAAGAAAGCTCTCAAAGCTGGTTTTTTGATTCAAAGTGCAATGCTCTGCCCAAGGCCATGAATAGCCTTTTAGTTACAAGTCTAGCAAGCACCTAAGCAAGTGACCAAGCTACTAAGGTTTCCTTACTATGGAGGAAACGTCTCAAGTTAAGCTAATCTCCACGGTTAGCACTAATCTGTGTACTAGCTTAATTAACTTAAGCTAATTACAATCAAAATGAAAAGGAAAGCAAGAAAAATGATGTTTACAACTTTAATTACAAGTAATTAAAACTAATACAACCAGATTTGTAGCAAATGAGAAGGGAGCAGCCGTAAACTAACAATGACTTTTCGGCCATCCAATCCGGTTCAATAGACATCCCTTTGCTGCCTTTGCTTCCCATTGGTCGTTCTTCCCCAAAATAATGCCTTTTATGACTGATGATTGGTCTTCTAGATGTCTTGAGGGTCGTGTGAAGCAAGGTAGCAAGCAAGAAGCATAGCAAACCCACAGAGGAAGGAATAGTGGCCAGTTACAGCAAACTGGGTTTACTATGTAGAATTTAACCCGGTTTTGAGTCTTGAATTTAACTTATTGATCATGATTTTGATTTCAGGCCATGGGGGGAAACCTTAGGGTGTGTACAAACCCCCCCCCCCTGCAAAGAAATCAAGGTTAAATCATGTTTAAGTAGAAGAATTCCACTAAAACATATAACCGTGCAGTTTTGAACCAAAATCTGTCGGTTAGACAAAATGCCTTGATCTCCTAACTTCTCCTATGCATGATTGGAAATTAATACTTGGACCTGAAAGTAGACATCATGAGGATTCCAAAAATGCAAAAATATCAAACTTAAGCCACAACGTAGCTTAACTTATGAGGTGAACAAAACCGGGCACATTGTAGCCTTTTAACTTGATTGCTTGATTTTGGCTCTTCTCCACAATCTGAGCCATTGGTTGGACTTTGGAGTTTGTAAAGGACCTTGATGGACTTGTTGGACCTTCTTCCTTGTCTTGGTTGGTGGGGACTCCATCACAAGCTCCCACGGATGAATCAAGAACTTCCAACTACTGTTTATGTTGGCAAAAAAATTAGCATTATGTTGAATTCAAATAGATTGTACTACACTGTAAATTCGCTGATGCAACCTACCTATTAAAAAAGTCAATGACATTGAAAATTAATTTTGGTTGCTGTAAAAGTGATGTTGTAAGTTTAGAAACGGTTAATATTGAGTGTTTGAGTATGCATATATATATATATAT
>JACYFF010002017.1:56463537-56485227 GCA_017589665.1 Selenicereus undatus
TATATATATGATTCCGGCGGGAATCGATTTGTGGTTATGTTGATGACGTGGGACGAAGGGACAGGTTTATCTGACAGCTAGCGATCAACACGACGTCGTCCTCGGCTCTTTGCGCTCCGACCTGCAAAAACGGCCAACCTCGGGTTGTAGTCCGGGGAACGCATCTCCGACGGTCAAGTCAGTTGGGTGCTCCAATCAAAAAGTGTGAATGCTATAGAGAGTAAACATCCACAATGGCCAACCCCCTTCCCGAGGAAAGCAATGCATTATTTATAGTCATTTCGGAAAAAGGGTAGAATAGTAATTTTACCTGAACTACCCACGTGGGCCATCGGTCACGGAGCCGTTGGGCCCAGAAGAAGCCCCTAGGGTTGCGTTCCGGGCCCCTGAGTAGGTGTGGGCTTGAGGGTGACCCTAGGATGATGTCCCTGTGAGGCATTGGCATGTGTGGGGGCTTGGTTTGCTGGACAGTCGTATAAAAGCCCATTGGACGAAACCCGGGTTTTTTCCCAATCACTTAGCCCCCCACATTTTACCTACGCATCGAGTGTGGCGAGTAGTCAGGTGGAATGTGGACCATCACTGTTGGTTATTGCGCATCCAGAGATTCTCGAGAACCGAGCCTCAGAGATGGGTCGTCCTGATGCCACCGCCCATAAATGCACGAACTGTGATGTGTACGTAGCTGCCACCATCTGTACATCCAAGGATCCTGGGGAATTGCGCTCTTGGCATGGACGGTCCTGATACCACCGTCCATAAATGCACACGTTACGAGGTGTGGACAACGCCTGTATGAAACTGTCACATTTTACTACACAAGGTGGTCTTTGGAACTGAGTTCCCTTCATTTCCTGGCTTGTCCATAGCTGTGAGCACAGCTTTTCATGACTTTCCCACATGCTCTGGATACCAGAGCGATGAGTGAATTCGTCGTCCGCCATTTCTCGTGGGACCGGCGGGGGAAGGCTTTCCCCCCTTCGCCCTTCCCCAAGGACTTTCGAACCCTGTGCCCGGCCTTTGATATAGTCGTGGCTGAGCAGGCGGCTGAAGACTATGGTCTTCCTGAGCTACCCCAGGTAATCTTTTATGCGATGCTCCTTAATGAGGCTAAAAGGCTTGGGGTTTTGCATGGGCCGAGGCTTCAATCGTTGGAAGTGACCCTTACTGAGTTGCGTTAGGGGGCATTCGAGTCATGGATTTGGCTATTTGGTGATCGAATCTATAAGGTTCGGTTTTGCCCGAGCGGCTCGAGCGCGGGGATACAGCCTAGCCATCAGGAGGGGGGCTCCAGTGAGGCGACGACGGCCAGTGATACGAACTCGGAAAGGGCGTCTGCTCCCAAAGCTTGTGGAAGCCGATAGGCAACACCCCCCCTTTCTTTCGCTTCTACCTTGTACTAGTGTGAATGATTAATAAAGGCACTCGTGTTCGTATCAAGCAGCAATTGTGCTCTTTTTTTTTTTTTTTTTACCTGGACACGTGTCTCTAGCGAATTGGCCGCTGAGTCCTTGGGAAAATCCAAGGCTTTTGGGCCCCCCTTTTCTCATAAATACATTGTCATTTCTTTAGAGATGATACTCAAGAGTGTCACTCTCTAGGAGCAATAAAATCACTGGGTAAGCGACCGACATTTTTCTTGATGAGTCATGGCCTTCCCTCCTATCCGCGACACCAGAGATGGCCACTTATGTGAGAGAGACGTTCGTCTAGCATTGAAGGAGCGCTTCACGCCCCCTTGTCCGAGAGTGCAACGGCTGAGTTCGAGCTTCCTGAAATAGCCCAAGCGACATTCTACGCCATGTTGTTGAATGACGCCGTTGAGCTGGGCGCGGCTCATGAGTTTACGGGGGCCGAGATGAAGTCTTCGCTGATAGGTCTGAGGTGGTCGACCTTCGAGGAATAGATGCATTGTATGGATGATGTTATGAGGGCGGCCCAGCAAAATCGCCCGGTTAATGAAGTGCCAGTTTTAAATTATGGAAACGGCTAGGGAGAAGACTCCAAATCGGACGCCCCCTGTCCCCTCTAACGATGAGGAGTAAACTTAGCTTCTTGCCCCCTTGTACTGTTGCGCGTTCTTTAGGACGGTTGTAATAGTGGCCTAATTGTGTAATGAAAAACTCGTTTGCTTCGCCGTGCTTTTGTGCTCTTTTCTTTTTACGAGGGGGGCCGAAACTTAGCCTCCTACGGGGCAAGACCGCACAGGGTTCTGAGGGTAGCGACGGGCTATAAGGTTGTGCTTATAAGCCCTTAGCCCCCAGAGCGTAGGGACTAAGGTTGTAGCGACCAGTCGACGGGCCATGTTCAAGGGCCTATAGCCCCCAGGGGGACTAAGGGCATAGCGACCGGCCATAAAGTCGTGCTTAGGATTTCTTAGACTCCAAGAAGGCTAAGGGCGTAGCAACTGGCCGCGGGGCCGTGCTGAAGGGCCTTAGCCTCTAGAAGGGCTAAGAGCGTGCCAACCGGCCACATAGCCGTGCTCGAAGCCCCCAGACGGACTAAGGGTGTAGCGACCAGCCGGTGGGCTGTGCTCAAGGGCTCTTAGCCCCATGAGGGACTAAGAGCATAGCGACCAGCCGTTAGGTCGTGCTCGAGGGCCCTTAGCCCCCAGGGCAACTAAGGGTGTAGCGATCGACCATTGGGCCGTGCTCAAGGGCCTTCAGCCCTCAGAGGGGCTAAGAATGCAGCGACTAGCCATAAAGTCGTGCTCATGAACTCTTAGACCCCAAGAAGGCTAAGAGTGTAGCGAACGGCCCCGAGGCCGTGCTTACGAACCCTTGGCCCCCAGAGGGGCTAAGAGCATAGCAACTGACCCCATGGTCGTGCTCAAGGGCCCTTAGCCCCCAGAGGGACTAAGGCTGTAGCGATCGGGCGGTGGGCCATGTTCAAGGGCCCTTAGCCCCAAGAGGGACTAAGAGCGCAGCGACCGACCCGTGGGTCGTGCTCAAGGGCTCTTAGCCCCCAGAGGGACTAAGGGCGTAGCGAATGACCATTGGGTCGTGCTCAACAGTCCTCAAACCCTAGATGGACTAAGGTTGTAGCGAACGGCCCCAAGGCCATGCTCACGAACCTTTAGGCCCCAGAGGGGTTAAGCGTGTAGCAACCGTCTGTATAGCTGTGTTCATGAATCCTTGGCCCCCAGTAGGGCTAAGAGTGTGCGCAGCGGCCGGTCGTAAGGTCGTGCTCGAAGTAAACTCCTAGGGACACCAACTCCTCCAACGTCATTGATGACGTGGCTGATCAATGGGGCCACGTGGTGTCGAATCGAGAGGGGCGTGTTTGTCAAGGAGTGTTGGGACATGCGCCCCGCCTCCCGACTCTATATAAGGGTGAGCATTTCGTGCACTGGATCATTTGTGTCCCGCATTCTCCAACCTCGAGAGAGAGAAAGAAATTCTAGAGAGAGAGGCTTTGACATCCCTCTTCCTCATCTCCTTTCAAAGTTAGCTTAGCTTCTCCAGCATTCTCCTTTGAACCCTCAGAGGTTTGTTCGGAGGTTAATCCCTGTCTTCAACCAGGTCTTTCATTCTTCATCGCTCATAGGTACACACTCACGCCCTCTGGCAGCACTATTTGTATATTATGTCATCTTGCTCGTCTAGTGGGGATGTCCCTGAGGGGCAAGTCGGGCCCTACATAGAGGGTCGGCACCCGCAACTCCCCAACCTCCCGGCCTTTATTGATGGCCGTGTGGTGGCTGGAGTCCCCCAAAAGAATAAGTTTAGGGAGCCGAAAAAAATTCCCTATGTCATTCCCGTTTTCGAGCCAGGCACGCCCTCGTGGTCCAGCTGCGAGTATTCCTCCACCCCCAGCATTCTTAGCCCCGAGGTGACTGTGACGTATCCTTGGGAGGTCACCATAGCTAACTTTGTGCCCGACTTCCAGGTCCACAGGATGGCGAAGATGAAGTCATCTCCACGCATCCGGACTCCGGACAAGTTGTTGGCCGAGGGTTCGATAGGTAATCCCTATTCAGCTATTCCTCAATCCAACCCGGAGGCCCAAGTTGCCTCCTATAGTTCTAGCACATCTTCTCAGTCGAGCTCGTCCAGCTCGGCGTCGGGGCACTCCTCAAGGAGCTCGTCATTTGAGGGAGCCCCGACAAGCTCTTCTCCCGATTCATCGAATTCGGGCGGTTCAGGGCTTAAGCAAAGAGGTCAGACGCCTCCGATTACCGAGATTGTGGTCGAGGGGCTGGAATTCCCCAGGGCCCAAACCCGTTTGGACCCGGAGGATGGCCCGGGAAGTCACTTCCCTAACCCAAGGGTCGTTTCCAAGCTAAAGAGGTCCGCACTTGACAAGCAGTATCTCCTACCTGCCGAGTACTCCTTCGTGATGCTCGAGTCAAACGGCACCGTGAATGAGCCACCCGCCAAATGTATAACAGTATATAGGGTGGCCTTGGACTATGGTCTTCGGTTTCCTCTGCACCCGATGATTAAGGAGATTTTAAGCAAGTACGAATCAGTACCTGCTCAAATCATGCCTACGCCCTGGCATAACATTTGTTCCTTTATAGCCACGTGCGAGTTGCGAGGTCTAACCTGCTCGGCTCGGGTGTTCAGCTTGGCTCACACGGTTCAGAGGGCCCCCAGGGAGACCAGGGACTTAGGGTGGTACTGTTTCAATAACAGGTTGGGCTTTATGACGGCTATTGAGAAGAAGTCAAAATTAATGCATTAGAAGTATGACTTCCTCTTCCTACGACTGGCGTCGGGCTGGGGCGATGTCCCTTATTCGAATGAGGAAAAACCAGTTCGGAATCCCTTTGGAGAGCCCACGGCTGAGGAGCGGTGAACTGCTCGCTATTTTATGTTCTATATACGTGAGGATGACAGGTCTCGGCCCATCCCAAGATTCATGAGCCAAGCGATTGAGTTTGTGAGGGGCTTAGAAAAGAGGAAGAGCAAGTCCAGCAACCGGGAGCCATTAAACTGGCTACCCAAACTGAAGTTTTTTGCTAATAATTTCTTACTTGCCGCGGTCGGTCTTCTGATCCTTAAAAACTTCACCAAGGGTACTTAGTCATCCCAATGCTACCTTGCTTTGCGTTTGGAGCTGACCTGACTTCTTGTTTGTCTTTTTGCAAATCAAGCGAGGCCTCGGCTGGCAGTTTTCGAGACCGGGGATGCGGTGGCTAAACAAGTGGCGGCTGACGCCGAGCGTAGGCAGGAGGAGGAGAGGCTGCTTGTCGTTGCCCAGCAGGCTAAGAAGGTATGGTGTACGACCCATTCTCCTTTCTTCTTTCTATCATGGAAGTAGCACGGGAACTAACCTACTTCTCGCAGGTACCCTCCCTTACACCCCACGGGAAGAGACCTACCGTAAGCTTGCCGCCAATTCGTATAAAGCAGAGGACCAAGGGGGCACCCAGTGAGATTGGGGGCTTGCCCCCCCCCCCGCAGGTGGGGCAGGCGAATATTAAGGGGTCGATCACTCAACAGTCTGGTAGCTGGTCATCAGGGGAGTGGACTGCTGCCGGGCAGGGGCACCATACCCCTGCTCGAGCTACGGGAGCTTCCACCGCGGTTGCTGGCGGCGCTTCTTCACACTCCTGGCGGCCCTCCGGTAGCTTAATCAAGGCAGATCCTAACATTTGACTTTCTCCCTTCCAGGACATAGTCGATTCGTGGGATCTGGTGGCCCCTGGGGTTTTGGATCCTCCACTTGTATCTGGGGAGGAGATAGGCATGGCGGAGGCCTTTCCTTGGGGGATGAAGGTCGTTGCGGAATGCCGGCGCCTAGAGGGGCTGGTATCTAGGTACCAGCGGCATTGTGAGAGGTTACAAGCGGACCTTGAGGCTCACGAGGTCGCGAAAAAGGAGTTGCAGCGTCAACTGGAAAAGGACGCGGCTGAGACGGTCCAAGCCAATGAGCAGGGCTACCAACAGGGCCGCTTTGATACCTTGATCTACCTCCGCAAGGTCGTGCTAACCCTTGCACGTGAGTTCAACGACGACTGGTACTTTGAGGCCTACCTGAACTTCGTTGACGAGCGCGTGCGGAGGGTCGCCATCTTGAGGAAGTGGAGTTCACCCCTCCGTCTGAAGGTGAGGCCTCTGCCGACGAAGCCACCAATCGTTTAAAAGCCAAGGTCGGCCTGTTCGAGGAGGAATGTGGAGATGGTGGAGAGCCCGACTTGTATCCTCTGTCCCCTTATCTTGTTTCTGTTTTCTTTGTACTGGTTGTAAGAATTTTAGTTAATGAAAAGGAAGTGCCTACTTTTCCTTATATCGCCATGTTTTACGTTTTCCACTTGTTCCTTCATTTGTGTGTATATTCTGTTTCTTCGCTCATCCGTATAAGGGCAGCCCTTAAACGAAAGTACAACGGGTGTACTTGAGTACCCTTAGCTCAACACAGGGATAAGCAGGGTGGGGACCGGCCATTAGGCCGTGCTCTACAACCCTTGGCTCTCAGTGGGACAAAGGCGTGGTGACTTGCCATAAGGTCGTGCTCAAGGGCTCTTAGCCCCCAGAGGGACTAAGAGCACAGCGACTGGCCGTTGAGCCGTGCTCGAGGGCCCGTAGCTGCCTGTTTGAGCTAAAATGTAATATTTTTAAGGTACTTTTACACCGATTTTAGGCTCGTTTTAATAATATTTTTAAGGTTTTTAATTGATTTTATTTTATTTTGCAGATTTTGAATAAATGCGGAGAAAGGGTTTAAATGGCAGAAAAAGTGACAAAAATAGAAGAATTGTCGGAGGTTGAAGAACCGGGCCAAAAATCGATGAAAAACCGGCCAAAGAAAGAAGAAGAAAAGGAAAAAAACCAGACCGGTTCAGTGAACCGGACCGACAGGTTCAGTTGGACCGGTTCACTTATTAATCCCCCACCCCTTCGCGTCTGCCTTCTTCTTCTCCCTCACTCGCGTCCCCTTCTTTCCTAGAACCCCGAGACCCATCCTCCCTCTCTGCCATCTCCCATTCTCACACCTTTCTCTCTCTACCCTGTTCTCTCTCCTCCAGCACAACAACACCGAAATCTCTAGAACCACAAAACCACCCAACCCAGAAACCCCAAAACCACTCTCTACCCACCGTTCTTCACCAGCCCACGGTTTTCCCAAACCCATCCACCACCACAAACTCCAGGCCACGTCCCACCCTTCGCTGGCCTCATCTTAACCGTCCAGCACACCGCCACCAGACGAAGGGTCGAGATTGAGATGGGCTTCGAGTATTTAAGCAAGGAAGAAGGCGACGCCATGGAGGAGAGCGTAGGTTAGCGTTAGTTCTAGGTAATTTTAGGCTAGTTTAGGTTTATATTCCAGTTTTAGAGTTAGGTTTAATTTCGTTTTAGTTTTCGTTCGAGTCTTTTGCATTTAGGGTTCGAATTTCGATTTCGATTTTCAGATTAGGGTTGTTTCGATTTAGGGTTTCGTTCTTAGGTACAATTTCAGCATTTAAATCAGTGTAATTAAGCTTGATTTGGGATTTTTGTTCATGAATCGCAAGAATTGGTTGCAATTTTGGTCCAATTTCATTCAAATTTCCCCTGTCCTGTTTCGGTTCTCTGCCCTTCACCGTGGGGTTCGATTCAAGCTCTTCTTTCGTTGAATAATCTGAGTGGTTTGCTGCTCTTCGGTTTGCTTTCTGCTCTGATCTCTTCAGTTGTTGTTTTAGAAAAAAAAACTGCTAAATAGTGATTTGTGAACACTGGATGTTGGATGATTGAGTTGAGTGAGGATCAATTTGATTTTGGTTTAGTGCGTTAATTTCTTTCGGTTGAATGGATTCATTTTGTTTTGATTGTTCTGGGTTGTCCCGCTTGCCTTGCTTTCGTTCCTGTTTTCCCCTTCCCTGTTGCTGATTCTTCGTTTTTCATTTCAGTTTTGCTTAATTTCATTGCTCCTCCCCTACTGCTTAATCGAGTGCCATAGTCTGCTTAGTTTGATTCTGAAATAATTAAAGTAATTAGGTTGTTAGTTTTAAACCATGGTTAATTTCAAGTTTAGTTTAATTAATTTGGTTAATTAACATAAACATAAGTATTAGTTTAGGTTTAGTCGATTTAGTTTATTAGGTAGTTTTCATTCTTAGTTGAAAAAAATCGTTTAGTAGATTAGAAGAGTTTAGTTGAATTAGGTTGCTAAATTGATTTAAATAATTTGACTTAGTTTAGATAAGTAAATTTTATCGTTTAGTTTTAAATGACCATAATTTCACGTCTTCCATGTGAACCGACCCTTAATTACTACGACTGGCAATCGAGCATTTGAGGTTTCTTTTTCTTTTGTCTTTAATTTTCCACCCCTCAAAAATCCCTCAACAATTTTGGCGCCGTTGCCGGGGAAGACGACATGAGATTTGGTCATGTTTTTATTTTTTAGTTGCTTTCGTATTGATTTAATTTGTTTAGTTGTTATTCATGTTTTGCTTAGTTGTTTCGTAACTTTAGTTTCAAATCGATTTTTATCGTTTCCTTGTTAGTGTTTTGAAAAATCCAAAAATCCAAGAACATTTGAAAAAGACCCAAACAAAAACCCCAAAAATTCAAAAACATTTGAAAAACCTTCAAAAATCCAAAAAAAATGAAAAATGCTTAAAAAACTCAAAAACATTTGAAAATTTTGAAAAACCACCAAAAAAAAATTGGAAATTTCAAAAACCCAAAAAAATTGAAAAATTTAAAAAAATTTAAAAACTTTAAAATTTTCAAAATGCCAGTTTTCAGTTTCCCACAATATGAGCATGAACCCTTTTGGAGCTATTTATCGCGACTTAATGATTATCGTGCTCAATTGCCTCAAACCTTTCAAAAATGGGAAATCTGTGAGGTCATTGTTTTGGGTCTAAATTCTGAATTTCGTGGTCATGTTGAGTCCATGTGCCTAGGGGGTTTGCTGGGATTGTTATCTAAAACTCAAGATGAAGTTTGGGATTTCTTTGAAAAATTAGGTTGGGATACTTACAAGTTTGAACAAGCTAATCAGTTTTCTGGATACCCAACTTCCGATGAGTATGCTTTTTATGCTAATGCTTCCCCCCAGGATCATTTTCTAAACTCATATGACCCATCTTATTCTTATATGCCTCGTGTGATGTGTGATTGTTGTGAATCTCCTTATCATGATGTTTCTACGTGTCCTTATCGTGCTGCCTGTGCAAGACTTGAAAAGAAACTTGATGATATGACTGATCAATTTATAGAGACCCTGAAATTGAGAATTGTTGAATATTCTCAACGTTTTAACCAGATTAGGGACCCTTTTAGTGAGATTGATTCTAGTTTAGGATCTCCTAAACCTGATATTGATCTCCGTGATGTTTTTGAACCTTCTTATTCTACTAGGCTTGATTTGAATGAAAACATGTGTTTGCCTAGTTTAGAACAAGAAAGTGAACTCCCTAAGTCTCTATCATCAGATCTTGCACCCTGCACTAGCTCACCTAAAAATGTCACTGATGAACAATCTGATTCTGATAGTGAGTTAGAAACTAGCATCATACCTGCAGTAGAGTTTCATGATTTGGGTGATTCAAAAGATGTTTCACAGGAGTTGCATGATGAGATACCTGAACTCACTATGCTTGACTTTGATGATAATATTTTGCCTGTAGAGTATGAATCTTTTTCTGGTGAGTTTGGTATCCATGGAAGTTCTAATGATGGTTTTCGTGCTGATTATGAGTCATTTTCTTTTGATTCCATCCAAACTGACTTTCTTTTTGAATCTGAGAAGTCTGAATCTGTTGAGTCTGAGATCATTGTTACTAAGAAGTTTACTTTGGACCAGACTCTTGTGCCTTTTGATATTACCAGACTTGTGAAATTTGCATCCTTTCTTCGGCCTAAATTGCTCGTTCATGATAATCCAATTTCTAGGCCTGTGACCTCACCACTGGCTTTTTCTGAGTATGTTCATTTCATTCCTGAGTGGGCCCCACTGTTTGATAAATTGAAACGGGCCTTTACTTATGCTTTACTGGCCATATGGATGTACTCAATCTGGTGCCAACTCTTTGTTTTCCATCTTTCCTATGCTATTGAGAGTTGGGAATCCTTGTTTGATAAGCTGTTACCTGCTCTAACGAGTTTTGATTTGAATAGCACCTTTTCAGCTTAATATGGAGTGGCTGATGCTCCATAAGCTTTATAGTTTGGGTACAACCTGTATCCAACCTGGTATGATCGTTCCACTCTTCTTCTCTTTTCTTTTATTTCTTTCATTTCTTTTTGTATTTAGTTGTATATATTAGGATTTTGTGAATATGTGTTAGTTGTAAATACTTTGTTTCTTTAGCTTAGCATGCTTTAGTTTTTCCTTTTTATTTCATTTTTGTTTATTTCATTTTATTTTCATTATTTTTATTTATTTCATTTTTGTTTATTTCATTTTACTTTCATTTTTATTTTCCTTTTTTTTATTTTCATTTTTGTTTCATTTTTGTTTTTCTTTTCCTTTATTTTGCTTTAGATTTCTTTTTGTTTAGTTTGCAATTTAGTAGGTCTTTGATTTTTGTTTAGTTTTGCTTTTGTAAATATATGTGTGTTTGGTTTTGTTTTGATTTTGATTTTTTGTCTTCTTTTCTTTAGTTTTTAGGGTTGTGGTTTGTTTTTCACTTTTTGTGTGTTTCTTTGATTTTAGTTTTGCTTTTTCTTTTTCATTTTGGTTTTATTTTGTTTTTGGTTTTATGTTTTTGGTGGTGTTCTAGTTGTATATATTCTAGGTTTTCCGGTTGTTTAGTTATGGACTTGCTTTTTAGCGCCTTAATTCTCCCAATGAGGACATTGTGAAGTTTTGGTGTGGGGGTGAGGTGCTACCTTTTTTGAAATTTTTGAAGATTTTTGTGTCTTTTTCGGGGATGTGTGTACTTTTTCTTATTAGTTTGAATCCTCTAGGCTTTATTTGTTAGCTTGTATATTAATAGGATGTGCATGATAAGTCTTCAACTTCGAATGTGATAATCTAAGCCTTGATTCTAACCCCAGTTGTTCATTAAAGGTTGTATTATTCAGTCCTTGTTATCCTTTCATTATTGTCTTTAGGTCTTAGGTTTCCATGAATGATTCTCCCACTAGCTTGTGGCATGATTGCTTTGGAAAAAAAATTGAAAAAAAATTGCACGATAAATAAAGAAAAAGAATAAAATTTGGAATGACAAGTATCCCTTTGAGGCATGCGCCACTGGGACCCTTTGAGGCACGTGCTACTGGGTGTTACCCTTTGAGGCAATATTGCCACTGGGAAAGCTTGCTTCCAAAGTCATTATAATAATAATGTAGTTATGTCAACTAAGTGGGATTGAGTCTGTTCTGGTAAATTTGAGTCCTGGGGATGATGATACACTTGCACACAAACACCGGGATGGATTCAAAATCTTGATGTTCAATGGGGTGAAAAATCAGTGTTTTGATGTCATTTAGAGGTAGAAGGCTTTGAAGTACATTTTGTGTATATACAGGTTAACAACTGAGTACATGGGTGATTTAGCTGATTAGTAGTTGTGCATATGTTTCCCAAGTTTTGTACATATCAGTTTTGAGAAAACCCAAAAAGATTTTTCTTTTATTTTTTTGAATAATTTTGTGGGAATTTTCACTTTGAAACCATCACGAGACCTCACTCGTCCACTTGGGAGTCCAAGGGGTTTAAAGGGCTTGTTGCATACGCTAAATGCAACCGTGATTCCTACGACAGTGAGTTAGGATTTTCTTTTCTTTTATTTTCATTTTCTTTTAGTTAGTTTAGTTTATTTTACTCGAGGACGAGCAAAATCTTAGTGTGAGAGTATTTGTTTGAGCTAAAAATGTGATATTTTTAAGGTACTTTTACACCGATTTTAGGCTTGTTTTAATAATATTTTTAAGGTTTTCAATTGATTTTATTTTATTTTGCAGATTTTGAATAAATGCGAAAAAAGGGTTTAAATGGCAGAAAAAGTGACAAAAATAGAAGAATTGTCGGAGGTTGAAGAACCGGGCCAAAAATCGATGAAAAACCGGCCAAAGAAAGAAGAAGAAAAGGAAAAAAACCAGACCGGTTCAGTGAACCAGAACGACAGGTTCAGTTGGACCTGTTTACTTATTAATCCCCCACCCCTTCGCGTCTGCCTTCTTCTTCTCCCTCACTCGCGTCCCCTTCTTTCCCAGAACCTCGAGACCCATCCTCCCTCTCTGCCATCGCCCATTCTCAAACCTTTCTCTCTCTACCCCGTTCTCTCTCCTCCAGTACAACAACACAGAAAGCTCTAGAACCACAAAACCACCCAACCCAGAAACCCAAAACCACTCTCTACCCACCGTTCTTCACCAGCCCACGGTTTTCCCAAACCCATCCACCACCACAAACACCAGGCCACGTCCCACCCTTCGCTGGCCTCATCTTAACCGTCCAGCACACCACCACCAGACGAAGGGTCGAGATTGAGATGGGCTTCGAGTATTTAAGCAAGGAAGAAGGCGACGCCATGGAGGAGAGCGTAGGTTAGAGGTAGTTCTAGGTAATTTTAGGCTAGTTTAGGTTTAAATTCCAGTTTTAGAGTTAGGTTTAATTTCGTTTTAGTTTTCGTTCGAGTCTTTTGCATTTAGGGTTCGAATTTCAATTTCGATTTTCAAATTATGGTTGTTTCGATTTAGGGTTTCGTTCCTAGGTACAATTTCAGCATTTAAATTAGTGTAATTAAGCTTGATTTGGGATTTTTGTTCATGAATCGCAAGAATTGGTTGTAATTTTGGTACAATTTCATTCAAATTTCTCCTGTCCTGTTTCGGTTCTCTGCCCTTCACCGTGGGGTTCGATTCAAGCTCTTCTTTCGTTGAATAATCTGAGTGGTTTGCTGCTCTTCGGTTTGCTTTCTGCTATGATCTCTTCAGTTGTTGTTTTAGGAAAAAAAACTGCTAAATAGTGATTTGTGAACACTGGATGTTGGATGATTGAGTTGAGTGAGGATGAATTTGATTTTGGTTTAGTGCGTTAATTTCTTTTGGTTGAATGGATTCATTTTGTTTTTATTGTTCTGGGTTGTCCCGTTTGCCTTGCTTTCGTTCCTGTTTTCCCCTTCCCTGTTGCTGATTCTTCGTTTTTCATTTCAGTTTTGCTTAATTTCGTTGCTCCTCCCTTGCTGCTTAATCGAGTGCCATAGTCTGCTTAGTTTGATTCTGAAATAATTAAAGTAATTAGGTTGTTAGTTTTAAACCATGGTTAATTTCAAGTTTAGTTTAATTAATTTGGTTAATTAACATAAACATAAGTATTAGTTTAGGTTTAGTCGATTTAGTTTATTAGGTAGTTTTCATTCTTAGTTAAAAACAATCGTTAAGTAGACTAGAAGAGTTTAGTTGAATTAGGTTGCTAAATTGATTTAAATAATTTGACTTAGTTTAGATAAGTAAATTTTATCGTTTAGTTTTAAATGACCATAATTTCACATCTTCCATGTGGGCCGACCCTTAAGTACTACGACTGACAATCGAGTATTTGAGGTTTCTTTTCCTTTTGTCTTTAATTTTCCACCCCTAAAAAATGCCTCAACACCGCCAAGGGGACTAAGGGCGTAGCGACCAGCCGTGAGGCCGTGCTCGAGGGCCCTTAGCCGCTAGAGGGACTAAGAGCGTAGCGACCGGCCTTTAGGCCGTGCTCCTCAACCCTTGGCCCTCAATGGGACAAGGGCGTAGTGACCGGCCATTAGGTCGTGTTCAAGGGCCCTTGGCCCCCAGACGGACTAAGGGCGTAGCGACCGGCCGTGAGGTCGTGCTCAAGGGCCCTTAGCCCCTAGAGGGACTAAGAGCGTAGCGATCAGCCGTTAGGCCGTGCTCCTCAACCCTTGGCCCTCAGTGGGACAAGGGCGTAGCGACCGACCGTTAGGCCGTGCTCAAGGGCCCTTAGCGGCCCTTAGCCCCCAGAGGGACTGAGGGCATAGCGACCAGCCGTGGGGCCGTGCTCAAGGGCCCTTAGCCCTAGAGGGACTAAAAGCGTAGAGACCAGTCGTGGGGCCGTGCTCGAGGGCCCTTAGCCCCTAAAGGGACTAAGGGTGTAGCGACCGGCCGTGGGGTTGTGCTGAAGGGTCCTTAGCCACCAGAGGGACTAAGAGCGTAGCGACCGGTCATAAAGTCGTGCTTATGAACCCTTAGCCCCTAGAGGGGCTAAGAGCGTAATCAAGACGCAAATAAATGTGCATAAAGCGACGTCTTGGCGTGAATGTTCATTACTCAAGGAGCACGGGGGACGTGCGTAGGGGGAAAACAAGTACAGGCCTAAATGTGATACTTTCTTAAGTTATTGCTATGCCATGCCCGGGGGATGGGGGTGCCCTGGAGAGTCTCTAGTCGATATGTGCCGAGGCGGATTTGCGAAACGACCTTGTAGGGTCCTTCCCAGTTGGCAGTCAACTTGTTATGCTCCCCTGCGTGGGCGACACTCTCTGTGCGCCAGAGCACAAGATCCGTGACCTGGATGGGCTGCATCCTAACGGCATGATTGTGCAACCGCGCGATCCAAAGTTTACAGAGAGCCTCACGGAGTAGGGAGTCACCGCGAACGGAGGGAAGGAGGTCCAGGGCTTCATGCAGGGCCGTGTTGTTCTATGTCTCTTGGAATGTTGTCAGCCAATGGGTGTGTAGGGTCACTTCGACGGGCACGACAACTTCTGAACCGTAGGCGAGCATAAATGGGGTCTCCCCCGTGGCTGTCTTCTCTATGGTGCAGAGGTGCCATAAAACGCTGTGCAGCTCGTCCACCCATTTGCCCTTGGCATTGCCGAGCTTTTTCTGTAATCCATGGAGGATGGATTTGTTGGCTGCCTCGGCCTGGCTGTTGGCTTGGGGATGCACCACGGTCGTGAAGCAAGCCTGGTAGCTAAGCTACTGAGATAATCAGTGAGCTTGCTGGTATCAAATTGTCGGCCATCATCGAAAATCATGGCTCGAGGGATGCTGAATCTGGTAATAATGTTCCGCCAGATAAACTTGCGCGCCTCCGCTGTGGTAATGGAGGCGACGGCCTCGGCTTCGATCTACTTGGTGAAGTAGTCTATGGCCACAAAAAGGTACTTGCGTTGGCCCGTGGCTTTAGGGAAGGGGCCAAGAATATCCATGCCCCATGTGGCGAACGGGAGTGGGCTGACTATTGGCGTCATATGAGTGGAGGGGACTCGCTGGATGGGCGTGAACCTTTGGCACTTGTCACAAGTCCATGCTAGCGTCATTGTGTCTTCCCACAAACTAGGCCAGTAGTAGGTGGTTCGGAGAGTTTTCATGGTTAGCGCCCGACCTCCAACGTGCGAGCTACAAATGCCTTCATGTATTTCTTCCAAGATCTTCTTCCCTTCCATTGGGGTTACGCACCGTAGAAGAGGCCGGGCGAAGGAGCGCTTGTAGAGAATCCCCTTATACAACAAAAACCAATTTGACCGCCTTTTTATCTTCTCCCCCTCCCTGGCATCCGTGGGCAACGTGCCATCAGCGAGGTACGCACGGATAGGTTCCATCCATGTGGGGCTCTGGTCCAGCCACACTACCTCATTCAATTCGATGTTTTTTTCTGTCAAAGTCTCCCATTGGATGTTCTTCAGCCGGTCGTTATCAGAAGAGCTTGCCAGTTTTGACAGAGCGTCTGCCTGCCAGTTCTCCGAACGGATAATGTGCATTATGGTGAAGTGCCTGAGCAACTTGGTGGCCTCGCGAACCCGCCTAACATACACAACCATCACCTCACCCTTTAATTCATAGGCCCCGTAACAACGAGTTAGGAGTCAGAGAAGGCTTGGTCATGGTCAGCTCCCGCGATGGGGCAAAGCTCTATCCCTGCGATGAGGGCTTCGAATTCGGCCTCGTTGTTGGATGCTTTGAACATGAATTTGAGGGCGTGCTTATACCGTGCTCCAGTGGGACTTTCTACGATGAGACCGGCCCCGCTACCATTCTTAGTTGACGAGCCATCTACGTACAAGGTCCAAGGTTGTGGTTGGGGAGCTTCCTCCGCAGGAGCCGTGCTCTCGGCTAAGAAGTTAGCTAGTGTCTGTGCCTTGATGGCCCTCCGTGGCTCAAAGGCGAGATCGTAACGCGAGAGCTCTACGGCCCATTTTAGGAGACGTCCCGAGGCGTCCAGTTTCTACAGGACGTTCTTTAGGGGCTGGTTGATTAGGATCACGATTTTATAAGCTTCGAAGTAAGGTAGTAGCTTTCGGCTGGCCATCACTAAAGCATACGCGAACTTTTCAATGAGGGGGTAGTTCATCTCCGCGCCAGCTAAGGCATGGCTTACGTAATACACCAGTATCTGTTCCCGTGCTCTCTTGGCCACAAGGACCGCGCTGACCGCGTGTTCAAACACGACCAAATATAAAACCAGGACCTCTCCCTCTACGGGACTGGCGATATGGGGTACCTGAGCCAAGTACGCCTTCAGAGCCTGAAAGGCCTCGTTTGCCTGCCCTTCCCACTTGAAATTGTTTCGCTGGCGCAGGATACGGAACAAAGGCTGGCACTTGTCGGCGGAACGGGACATGAATCGTCCGAGAGCGGCTATGCAGCCTGTCAAGCGCTGCACCTTCCGTACAGTACGAGGTGGTTTCATATCCAGGACGACCTGAATCTTGTCCGGGTTCACCTCTATGCCACGGTGACTAATCATAAAACCAAGAAATTTGCCCGACCGAACCCCAAAGACGCACTTTTTCGGGTTGAGCTTCATGTTGAATGCTCAGAGTATCTCGAATGTCTTCTGCAAATCGCCTTTATGGTCGCTCTCGACCTTGCTCTTGACGATCATATCGTCCACATATACTTCCATGGTCTGTCCGATAAGAGGCTCGAACAGCTTGTTGACCAGGCGCTGGTAGGTGGCTCTGACATTTGTTAGACAGAAACGCATCACTTTGTAGCAATGGAGGTCGTGGTCTGTTACGAACTTCGTCTTTTCCTGGTCCTCGAGACAGAGGGGTATTTGATGGTACCCCGAGAAGGCATCCATGAAGCTCAGTAGAGCGTGGCCGGCCGTAGCGTCCACCAATTTATCGATCTTCGACAAGGGATCGCTATCCTTTTGGGCAAGCCTTGTTTAGGTCTGTAAAGTCCACGTACATCCTCCAAGTGCCGTTTGGCTTTTTCACCAATACCACATTCGAGATCCATTCGGGGTACTGACATTCCCAAATGAAGCCCACCTCCAGTAGCTTCTAGATCTTTGTGTTTGCCCCGGTCGCCCGTTCAGGGCCCAAGTGGCGCTTCTTTTGTACGACCGGCTTATGCCGAGGATCGGCATTTAGGAAGTGTTCTATTACAGTGGCGGCAATGCCGAGCATTTCTTCTGGTCCGAAAGCGAAGACATCTTTGTACTCCCGCAGGAGTGAGATGATGGGCAACCGTCCCGGGGGCCGCAATGCCGCGTCCGAGTTGTGCGTTATGCTCGGGCCGCCCCTCCTCGAGTGGTATGTGCTCCACAGCATCCGCGACCTCCGGCCGAGATTGCAGAAGGTTAGGGCAGGCGATGGAGTGGATTACCAATGTCTTGGGGACTGGAATGGTCGGGCTTTCTTTCGCCCGCTTATCCGTTTTAGGTGGCCCTCTGGCCTCGCGGTTTCTGGTCCGCTCTACGAGGGGTTTTATGCTTACCAGGTAGCACTCCCGTGTCGTCTGCTGGTCCCCACGGAGCTCACCTATGGGCCCGTCGCCTGCTTCAAACTGGAGTTGGAGAAGATATGGGGTGACTACGGCCTTTGCTTTGTGGAGGGTAGGCCGCTCGATGATTACATTGTAGGCCGTGGGCACATCGACCATTAGAAAATCAATTTCCAGGTTTTTAAAACGGGTCTTGTCCCCAAAGCGCACCGGGAGGCAAACAGTTCCTATGGAAAGCACCTCTTGCCCCCCGAATCCCAGGACAGGATTTGTCATCGGGACGACATTACGCCCCGGGTGAGAGAGCTTCTGCAAGCAATCCCAAGTTATGATATCCACAGAGCTGCCCGTGTCGACAAGGATCCGTCGCACGATTGCATTCGTGATCTTCATTTCGACCACCAGAGGGTCGTTGTGAGGGGAAGCGAAGTCGGGGCATCCTTTGCTCCAAAGACCATTGTGGGCGCCGCGAGGCAAGATCCCTGCTCCATGGTGAGCACCTGCTGCGCGTTTCTAAGTTGGGCCTTCCAAGCCGACCGAGTTATTTCCTCCATGTGGCCGCTTGCTATGGTAGCCACGATTTCCGTGGAACATTCCTCGTCCTGTAGCGGTGGCGGCCCAGGGTTCTACTCTTATCAAAAGAACCGCGGGCCCCTTTTAAGAAATCGATCTATTTGCCCCTTGTCCGCGAGCTCATGGAGAGCTTTTTTCAACTCCCTACATTCGGTCGTGGTATGCCCGCTTTGCTCGTGGAATTCACAATACTTTTGGGCGTTCTGTGGTTTAGGAGCTGCGATCATAGGAGGTGGTCGCCGCAACATTGGGTGCCCTCGGACTTCGATAAGAATGCTTCTGGCGTCAGTAGTGAATCGGGTGTCCGGAGTCTTGAACTGTGGCCTCCTGTCCCGAGGGGCAGGGTTCCTTTTGCCACGGATGAAACCCCTATCCCCAGGAGCCTTAGCCTTCTCGGGGGCGTCCGTGCTGTCGGCGTAGATTTCGGTAGCGTGGATGAAATCCGCAGCCTTCCTCAGGGCTTCTGCCAACGTCGTCTCCTTCTGCTCCGCCAGAGAGAACTTAAAACGTTCGTTCTTAAGGCCGTTCAAGAAAGAGGTGTATGCTACACCGTCTTCTAAATTCGGAATTAGTACCGCTTCCTTATGGAGATGTTTGACAAATTCGGTAAGGGATTCCTACGGTCCATGCTTGATCTTCGACAAGTGGATGCTAGTTCGCCTCTCGTTGCGGCTGGGAATGAACTGACTGACAAATTTATCGGTCAAGTCCTGGAAACAGGCTATACTCCCCGGGGGGAGGCTGTTGAACCAAGATTGCGCCACTCCCTTCAAGGTGGCAGGAAAGTAGCGGCAGTAGGAGGCGTCATCCACATCCTGCACATACATCTGGGCTTTATAAACCCCCAGGTGCTCTTTCGGGTCGGTGATCCCGTCATATAGGTCGACCATTGGCGTCTTCACCTTGCTGCACCGTGGAGCATTTATGATCTCGGAGCAGAAAGGGGTTGAGAAGGGAGGTATCGCTGAGCGAGCAGCCGTTCTAGACACCTTGATGGGGGTGTCCGGGTGGCGTTCGACCTCGACCACCGAAGGACTCCTTTTTTCTCGGCCGCGTAGTAGTTCCCTATGGGGGGAGCGGTCTCTCATGCGCAGCTCCTGACCGCGCGCTTCTCTTACCGGTGGGCTTCACGTACGGTCCTGGTGGGGGCGACGCTCTGGACTGAGGCAACGCCCACTTGACCTTTCTCTTCGCGGCCGGGAGGTCTGTTCTTGTTCCTCGAGCCAACCGGTTCTCCACGAGTAAGTGGCGTAGGGGGTGGAGGCGGCTGCTGAGACTACGGTTCCCCCGCGCTCGGATCGGCCGACGGGATCTAGTGTGGCATGACCTCCCTGTCTCCCGCCAGGAAGGCGATTGCTCCTATCCGACCGTGCAACCTCACGGGTGTGATTAGACCTGTCAATTCGGACGAGAGGGTTAAATACGGGCTGGGTGTATTCGGGTTCGGGTAAAATACAGGTCGGGTGTATTTCGGGTTTGTGTAAAATACGGGTCGGGTGTATTTCGGTTTTACGGGTTTCGGATCAACCGAACGGGTTTAGAGCGCCTTTTCCGTGAGTTTTTTTTAAAAAAAAAATAAAAAATTCTGCATATTTATTACTCAAAATTGTCATTATTTAATAAAAAAGCATAGTAATTGTAATTTCTCAAAAGAATATTAAAATATTCAAACCTTTTATTATAATATATGAACATCTTGTGTGGGCGGGAAAAGAATTAAGCCCCAGTTGATTTTGGGTAGATTGACCCGTACATTGAAAGAAGGTTAATAGTGAGTCGACCATTTATTGGGCAGCCCGTCTAGAACATTTTAATGACTCGTAGCAATTTCACCACTAATAATTTATTTAATGATTTAATATTTTTATTAACTAACCTACCAATGCCCAATCAGGTAAAACTTTATTAATGGACCGACCCCAATACGAATATGGCTAGTCGTTTTTTTACCATTAGTATTATAGTTCAAGACTAGTCAGAACGAAAACCAAATAAAATTAAATAAAACAAGTACAAGATATTATCTTACAATAATAACATCAAAATTTTAAATTATTACAAATTAATTAATTTTGAAAAAATTAGACAGATTTGTTTAACTAACTATATAATGGTATGACTTTGGCATCTTTAATGCTTATGTTTTAAATTAACTTTTTAAAAAAGATTAGACAGTTATTCCATGCAATTTTATACCTATTTTAAACGTTTTTTCATTTAAAAGTTGTGCACGGTTTTATTTTCCGAGAATGGAGAATAAAAAATAAGGTTGTTATTGTTTAATTTGTAAATATAGACAATAGTCATATAATATGTTTTCAAAATACTCAATAAAAATGACTAATCATTATTGTTAAAAGAGATAGATTATAGAAAAATAAAAAACTAAGGATATAATGTCCGGGTTAAGCGGGCGGGTTCGAGTTCAGGTCGGGTTTGACCCGCTAATTTGCGGGTTTTTCGAGTTCGGTTTATTTCTGGTTTGGGTCGAGAAAATCGTGTTCAAAATCCAAAATTTTCGGGCGGGCTTGGGTCGGGTTTTCGGGTCAGGTCAATTTTTGATAGGTCTAGGTGTGATCCAAGGGGCGAAGGGACATTGCTTCCTGTCGGAGGGAAAGTCCTGCCCCAAACTATAGGGTGCTCAAGAGGGATAGGATGTTCATCCGTGCCGGCCACCTCTAGAGCCTAACCTGCTCGGTGACCTGCCGCGTGATGGTGTCTGCAATGGTGGACATGAGGCCTTTTAGCGCGTCCACCATAACATAAGCCTCACGCTCTTGGGGTGACACCCTCCCTACCCGAGGGCTCGCCTGGGAACTCTCGTAGGTGTCCTCTACCATGGGTGGCGCAGAGGTGCCTGCGGCTAAGGCTTTATCTCTGCGAGCCCGTGCTCGTGTTGCGTCACTGCCTACCATCGCTACCTTCTCACCCTCCCTACAGACGGCGCCAATCTGATTCCGCCGGGAATCGGTTTGTGGTTATGTTGATGATGTGGGGCGAACGGACGGGTTTATCTGACAGCTGGCGATCAACACGACGTCGTCCTCGGCTCTTCGAGCTCCGACCTGCAAAAAAGGCCAACCCCAGATTGTACTCCGAAGAACGCCTCTCCGACAGTCAAGTCAGTTAGGTGCTCTAATCAAAAAGTGCGAATGCTATAGAGAGTAAATATCCACATTGGCAAACCCCTTTCCCGAGGAAAGTAGGTCACTATTTATAGTCTTTTCGAAAAAAGGGTAGAATAATAATTTTACCTGAACTGCCCGCTTGGGCCGTCGGTCACGGAGCCGTTGGGCCCAGAAGAAGCCCCTAGGGTTGCATTCTGGACCCCTAAGTAGGTGTGGGCTTGAGGGTGACCCTAGGATGATGTCCTTGTGGGCCATTGACATGTGTGTGGGCCTGGTTTGCTGGACAATCGTGTAAAAGCCCATTGGATGAAACCTGAGTTTTTCCCCAATCAATATATATATATATATATATATATATATATATATATATATATATACATATATATATATATATATATACATATATATATATATATATACAT
>JACYFF010002017.1:56485627-56539829 GCA_017589665.1 Selenicereus undatus
TATGTGTGTGTGTGTGTGTGTGTGTGTGTGTGTGTGTGTGTGTGTGTGTGTGTGTGTAAATGTAATCAAACTCAATGTATATAAGAAAATAACAAATTAAAAACAAAAAAGAAGTACTATGAAAAAGTTAGATAACTAGTATGTGAAGTGTCAGCATAAAACTAGTTAATATATCAATGAACAACAATGAGCTAACCAAAGTATCATCGATCATGGCCTCTCTTCATCGCTCGTCTTCTAAACCTGACAGAGAATCCAAATGTTTAAGTTAATAATTAAAAATAATTTTTCTATCTTTTAGAAAATAATTTATGTTATTCAAGTTAATAAAAGTATTTTATCTATCATCAAAAAAATGATGAAAAAATAAAATTAAGATTAAATATATAAATAACTTAAAAATACATATTTAATGATTTTTTGCAGTACTAGCACACTAATAGTGATGTATGTATGCTGATTTTTTAAACAAAAAAAGGAAAAAAAAACTCATCAAATTTTGTTAAAAATTCCTTCCAAAACAGCCCAAAGGATAACATGGATCAGTCCAACTCTCCAAAGCACACGTCCAAGTTTTCAATATTTGCCCAACCCAAAAATCCGAAATAGGGTAAAAAAAATAGATAAGTCAACTGACGAAACAACACCGTTTTGCTATGGATATAGCCCCATCCCAAAGAGCAAGCAGCTCATCACTCGTAGCCATCCGGTGAGCCGCGACCCACGAGCTGTCCGCCGCATTTGTGCTGAGTAGCTCGCTCACTAGCCGGCCTAGATTTTGGCCCTGTGAGACAGCTGTTGCACATTTAGCTCGCTCGCTAGTCGCCCTAGATTTTTCGTCCTACCAAACACACCCTTAAACACATTAGTTTTCAACGTACAAAAAAAATTCTTTGGTCTATTCTGACAACTTCATTTGGAATAAATTGAGTAGCTGGTTTTGATGATGCATGAGTAGTTAAAAGGCAAACATAAATCTTTAGTAATGATAATACAGTGGCAATTAAGTTTTTTTTTTTTTAAAAAAAAAGGACTAAGAACATTCTTTATTGAATAAAGCATTGTATAGTCAAGAACTCAAGATGTGTTGGGTGTTATGGAGGACTCAGACAACTAATTCAATGGTGTCTTCAAGGCAATTTGATATGCCATTCTGCACGACGAGCGGACCAACGTTTTATCCTCACCATCCTCTGATTCCCAATCATTCATTTCATAAATTCTTTTAACTTTAAAGTTGTTGGAGTACAAAAGTCGGTATTGTCCCACATGAAAGTGAGTATTATCCCACATTGAAAAGAATATGATAGTGGGTGTTATCTCAGATTGAGGGGGCTTCTGTTCTATAAAAGTCCTAACATGTAAACTCCCCCCCCCCCCCAAAAAGGGATAAAAGAAATTTGTTCAAGGCCTTGTCAATTATTGAATTAGAAGATCTCATAAAAAAAAATTTAAAAAAAACTATTGAATCAGAAGATTGGGAAGATTACAATATCTTCTTCAACGGTCAAGAATCCAATTTTTTCTACCCACGTTAAATATCATTTTCATGTTTATAGTAGTTGTAGGATACAAAACGATGTTTATAAATGTAATCAAACTCAACATATATAAGAAAATAAAACATTAAACACAAAAAATAAGTACTATGAAAAACTTAGATAATTAGTATGTGAAGTATCACCATGAAAATAGTTAATATATCAATACACAACAATGAGCTAACCAAAACATCATCGATCATGTCTTCTCTTCATCGCTCGTCTTCTGAACCTGACAGAGAAAGAAAGACATGGAGGGGGGGGGGGCGGGCCCCCTGATTAGTTGATTAATTTGAGGATGATGGATATTAGCTGGGTAGGGATGGTGACCAAATATATAGAGTTTTTTGGTCTTCACATGAGTTCGAGTGGTCAATGCAACCCTAGTGGCCTGAGTAGTTGTTAGATAAATTTAAATTAATATTAGGACATATTTAAATTTTTTTTTTATAGGAAAAAGGGGGGGTGCTATATTAGATTGCCATCAATGTAAGAGTACGTGTCATCCAAGGTCCAGGACGCTATGTCCTCGGGAACTACGGATTCCCACAATTTGCCCTCAAGACAGAAGGGTTGCCTGTGAGCAATATTATGGGCTACCCTATTACCCCCTCTCTTAACGAAAGACCAACTGACAAAATCAAAACTAACAGAGCAAGAAATGATGTCCTTAACAAAAAGGCTAACAGCATCGTCATGGACTAGCAGGACTTAAGTGCAGTAATCAACTGAAGGCAGTCCCCTTCAATAACATATTTAATATTAGTCAACTGGACCGCACATTGCTTTTTGCTTTGGAAATGAATAAAACATAATTTTCTTCCTTGGTGTGCAAGGCAGAAAGTTTGAATAAGGTTGTTACCATATTATGTGAAGGTGAACTTGGCTGCCTAGATTTTACTGCTTACTTTTCTTAAAAAAAAAATATGTGAAGGTGACCTTTTGCTTTATTTTTTTTAATCAATTGTTAATTTCCACTGTTATGATGAAAAAAGAATTGCCATTTGATGAGAGAGAGCATAGATCTGCATTTTGTTCTATTTTCTGGCCGGGAAATAATTTTTTGAAAAGATGCCTCTTTTAAGAATTTTTTAAATCTAAATTTGTATTTTTTTTCTTGAAAAGTTGGTTAGGTAGTCCTGGCAACTATTAATTAAAAAAACTACAATTAATCAAAAAAATTAGAAGGGGAAAAAATAGAATATATCATTATCATATAGGTACATACTCGCCGATTTCTCAAAGGAATTGCCCATGCTTAACTTCTTAAGCCAAACTTTGTAAAGTTTGACTATTAACGTAACAAAATAAACATTGATTTCTGATACAAAACTGTTTCCATGAGAAATATTGTAAAAATACTTTTATATATATTCTTATAATTTTTATTAATACATGTTAGAAATCAATAGTGAAAGTTTATATAGGACACTATAAAATATCAAAGCATGCAATTATTTGGGGGCAAAGAGAGCATAAAAGTGAATGAGTTCATTTACTTCACAGTAGATTGATAAGTGTCAACTTTCTATTAGTTATTTGCATTCCTTAAATATATATATATATATATATATATATATATATATATATATATATATATATGAAAACTAGAGCTAGGTAATAGGTCGCGTCGGGTCGGGTTCATGTTCGTGTCGAATTTAAACATGTTGCGAATTCCTCGATCTGAACCTAACCCGTTTATTAAACGGGTTAAAAAACCTCAACCTGTACCCATTTAATTTTTAAACGGGTTGACCGGCTCAACCTATTTAAGATAAACAGGTCAAGTTCAGTCGCCTAATTAACTATTTACGCATTTAATATTTTCAACTAATACGTAATTACATTGTTAAAAATTAAGTTTACATATCACATTAAATAATTACTCTTTAAAATTTTCTTAATTCGTCATAATTCAAATTTTTATAAAAAATTTATATTCTTAATTATCTAATAAAAAGTAAATGCATAAATGACAAATGGAAAAATGAGTTGATTAGTTTGTTTCATTTAATTAAATGGGTTAAATAATTACTTTTTCGTGTCAAGAATACGACTTGAATCTAATCCGTTTGATTAAACGGATCGAATGTGTCAATTCATTTAATTAAACGGGTTGAAAATTTACACCCAAATTCACTTAACTTCGTGTCGGTTTTGGATCAGTAATCGTATCGGATCAGCTTTTTTCAGCTTTAATGAAAACTAAAGGGATCATTAATAACACCAACTTTTAATGCAAAAACAAAACATTTTTAATACAAAACTTTATCTCACGTCAAGAATGCAATAAAAAGTAAAAACTTAAAAACCAGCACCACCTCTGCAAAATATCCCGCGACCCTGCCCTTCGCTCTCAGTAGACAAACGCCTACGGTGGTTCCCCTATCGTCGCCAGCTTAGATATTCGTTTCTCATCTTGTCTTTTATTGTGTTTACTTTGTTTCTAAGTTCTATAATAGTTTATGTTCTTTGGGATTACAATTAGGGCTCGTTTGGTTGGTGGTAATCAATGATGTAATGCAATTAAAATAACATACTTAATTACTTTACTATGTTTGGTTGGCTAAAAACTCATGTAATCAAAATTACCTTATAATCAAAATTACATAGAAGGCTGTAATAAGAATAACATGGACCACCATGAACAATCATGATTACCTTCTCTGAGGTAATCAAAATTAGCTTGAAGGCCCGTTAAAATTAAGTTGAACAACGGATACCTCCCGAAATCCCCCCCTAAAAACCCTAGCCCTCCCCTTTCTCTCTATGTCTGAAGTTGACTCTCTCTCTCTCTCTCTCTCTCTCTCTCTCTCTCTCTCTCTCTCTCTCCTGTAGTCGCCATGGATTTCGGAGTGTCGATCTGCTATTTTCGAGCTCCTAGCTTGATCAATCTTCGATCTTGATCTCTCTTCATTTTTGCTCCCTCGATCTGCTATCTTCGATCAACTTTAATAAGAAGTAGGAATTTGTGGTTAGAAGGATCAATTTGAGGTAAGTTTGCGATTTGTTGATGCAATTTGTTTTTCTGGTAAAAATTGTGATTTGTGTGGGCGAAAATTGTGATATACTTTTATGGATTTTGTAATGGTTATTCGATCGTCGTTTGCTTGAAAATGGTGTTCTTTCGTTTCTAAAATTAGAAGGATCGATTTGGGCTGAAATTAGAAGGATCGATTTGAGGTAAGTGTTGCCGATCTCTTTCGTTTATGTTCTGGGAATGCTTAAGGCAAGAAAAAATGGTTTGTTTCTGTTTTGCTATCCTTTTCTAATGTAATTTGTTGTGAGTTGGTGTTTCTATTTGTAAATGGTGTCCAATATATGCTCAGAACTGTCTGTTTTTGCAGGCTATCAATTGAAAGGACTTTCAAGTTCTTAAGAAATTAGAATAATGCATCATCTTAAGAAGCCTTTTGATGCTTTGGATTAGGGATAAAATAAGATGATTAGCTCAGCCCATTTGGCATTGGCTTATTAACTTGGTAGATTATCAAATTTTAGAGTTTAATTCGAGTTTGGTGTTTTGGCTTTGTTCTCTTGTTTTTGATTTCGATTTTCAGATTCATATTTTAGCCTTCAAATTGTACAAGTTCTGGGTTTGCTCATGCGTTGTTCAAATTACCCAAGTTCTGGTTTTACCTTGCTGAATCCCTTCTCTTTGTGTCATCCTCCTCTGTTTCGTTTCCTGATTTCAGGAACAATTACAGCTAAGTGTTGGTCGCTCACTTTATTTGCAGTTTGGTGTTGATTTCCTTGGTATTGCTTTCTGTTTTATAAATCAGTTAGTGATTGGTGCTCGATTTAATTACTTAATAGTTTCGTTTCATATTTAACTTAAATATTTGGTAATTAGCTCAATTTAATTTGAATTAATTTTGATCTTGGGTTAGTATATACAACTTAGTCAATTTCACATCCATCCCTGAGGACGATAGCTGTTAGTATTACAGCGATAAACCGTATATACAACCGTTTCATATGTTTTAGGGCAATACTTCCTTGTGGATGTGGGTTTTATGAATTGTGAACGCTTTCTTGCTCCTTATAGGGGACAATGGTATCATTTGAATGAATGGTGAAATGGTTACCAACCAACAACTCCGGAAGAGTTGTTTAATATGAAGCATTCATCCGCTAGAAATATAATAGAGAGATGTAGTACTCATTGAAGTTCATATTCCTGCACCCATTAAATAAGGATAGCAACCATGTTTCTAGATCATTACTACAGGTCGACGGCTTCACCAAAAGATCGTGGTCCGTGAAAAGATAAAAGAAAATGGAAAGAGGAAGAAGATGATGCACTCATTGAAGATCTTAAAGATCTTGTGAACAATGGAACATCATTCAAAATCGATAATGGGTTTAAACCAGGGTTTCTAAACACTGTTGCAAAGAAACTTAAGGCCAAATTTCCCGAATCAAATCTAAAAGCTCAGCCACATGTGCATTCTCGACTTCGACACTTTGAAGGCATATATAATGTTGTACATGACATGGTAGTTGGAAGCTGCACAAGTGGATTTGGATGGGATCCAGAAACAAAGTCAATGGTGACCAAGAAAGAAGTTTGGAAAGCTTACGTGAAGGTAAGATCGTTCAACCTCATTTTCTTCATTTTCTGTCTTTGTCTTTGTCTCTCTCTCTCTCTCCGCATGGAATTTCAGCTTTCCTAGTTTTGATCTTGAGTCTCTGTCATTTTCTGGTTCTGGTTCTTCATTTGTTGGTTCTCGTTCTTCATTTTTGGACTTTCAATAGGAGATTGATCTATGAACATGGGGTCCTACAATTTTGTATTTACTGCTCTCCCACTGTCTTACTACTATTTTTCCCAAAATCTGATGGTAACTTGCAGGCTCCCTCCCCCGCCCCCAAAAAAAAACAAAGAAAAAGAAAAGAATAATGTGATGAAGGTGTTTGAAATATGATGATGGAGTTTCCTAAAAGAGAATGAAATGATTTTGGAAAGCTTATGTGAAGGTAAGCCCGTTCAACCTTGACATTATGGGATTATGGTCTTGCTGGGATAATTGGTCTGTTTCAGTCTGTACAAGTTTGTTGTACAAGCCACAGTCTAGAATCTGACCTTCTCTAGTTTTTGAATACTTATGGAATATTGATAAAGATGGATTTTCAGTTTGTTTTGGGGTCATGGTATTATCCAGATTGCTTGTGGAATATATTGCTTTGGGATTTTTTCGGTTTTGATAATTAAATGCTCTTTGTATACTTGAAGTGTAATTTTAGTGATTGAATGTTGCTGAGATAATTAGTCTTTGCTGGGATTATAGGATTATGGTCTTGCTAGGATAATTGGTATGTTTCGGTCTGTACAAGTCTGTTGTACAAGCCATTGTCCAGAATATGACCTTCTGTAGTTTTTTATCCAGGTTCTTTAATGTTTTTTTATCTAGGTTCTTTAATGTTGTTTATTGCTCTTTTTAATGGTTGTGTTCTAATATTATTAATTCTCCATGATACAGAATCACCCTAAAGCTAATGATTGGAGGGGTAAACTGTGCCCCTATTATGAGGATTTGTGCATTATCTTTGGAAAGGATCGTGCTTCGGGGAAAGATGCACAAGGCCCTGAAGAAATGGAAGATGAGGTGAATGAAGAGGGAGAAAATGAAGAGTCAAGTAAGAAAGATGAACCTGAATCCTCATCTACTCAAGAGCCTTCTGGGGATAAGGCAAGTTCTTGGAAATCTGGGAATTTAGGAAAACGGGTAAGAGCATCTAATAACTTAGTTAAAGGCTTATCGGAAGTTGCATCTATTCTCGGGAGAGAGATAAGGGCTGCAAGTAGCAACATTAGTCGAGCTATCAGCTTTGATGTCGAGTTAAGTGAGAAGCGCTCCAAATTGAATGAAGAATTGGCTAACTTGGGTTTGACAACCATGGAGAGGCATCGAGCGGCAAGAAAAATTGCATCTGAGCTGGAGAGCGTAGATATATTTTTCAGTATCCCTAATGCCGAAAGGAAAGAGTGGGTGCAAGCTCTTCTTCGAGGGGATATTTAGGCCTCTCTTGTTGTTGGACTTTTAATCTGGCAAAACATTATGAAATCTATGCTATGTATTTTTCAGAATTGTTGTAACAATTACTAAGTTTAGTATTAAAGTTTGAATTAGTCGTTTTATTTCTTGTAATATTGACAATCTTAAGAACAAATATTTCTAAATAAAGTTGGATGCAAAGTTGATTCCATTACATATTAAATAGCTAACCAAACATGGTAATAGAATGGTATTTACATTACCTTATGCAATTAGATTATAACCAACCAAACGTGGTAATACAATCACTATTGCATTACATCTCATTTCCATTACATTACATTATTGATTGCATTACCACCTAATTGCATTACATCCAACCAAACGCTACCTTAGGGTTTGTCAAAACTTAGATCTTGTTACTTCTTTGTATCTGGCCACTTGATTTTTGTTTAATCGCCCTTAGTTATAGTCAAATTTCGTGTGGATTTGCTTCAATTGGTGTTTTAGCTTGCATGTTGGGTGCTAAGTACGGGGGTCTCTATCAATTTTCTGCAGTATTAGATTGACTCTCTTGGCTCTGGTACTCCTCTTCTTTTGTTCCCTTAATTCCATCCATCAAAGTCATTTGGTTGAGGAGCACTGGTCATTTATTATTGTCGTTAGTATGGGTTCCTATTCCCATCCTTTATTCTATGAATTTTTAGAGTCAGAGGTCAAAGAACATTTTGATGATGTAAGGAATTGTATTGTGTAGATGGATGATTCTCGAAACATATTTCAGAAATCTCACTGTTAAAGGATGAAGGGAATAGATTGTTCTGGACTAAAGCATATCGACGGGCCATCACCAAGCTAGTATGATAAAGCCCTCCAATACCTTTGTGTGGTTGTTCTCGAAATAAAATAGGATGCTAAATTAATGGAGAAGCTTGGTATTTTTCTTAACCTTAATTCAGTTGCTTGTTTGTTAAAGTTAAGTGCATATGAAGAAGCTGGAAATCATTGTGAGTTGGTGTTTAAATTCGATTTTTCTAATGTGAAAGCTCGATTCAGAAGAGCTCAAGCATGCTTGCATTTAGGTATGGTAGAAAAGGTTCACGAAAACCTTTTATTAGCCCTTAAATTTGACCCCAATAATGATGAAGTGAAATTGGAGTTACCTAAGGTAAAGCAAATGTGTACATCCATTTGTGCTAATAGGCCAATGGGACATAAGGAAACTGGAATTGATTGCACATTGAATTGCCCAGTAGTTTAGTGGGTGCAAAGTTCTTTGATCCCTTGAACTTAGGGAATTCATCTCAACTTGAATGCTCATCACAAATGAGCCCTAACAATGGCAAGGTAGCTGAGGTTAGCCATGGTTTTGAGTTCGATTTTGGGATATCCGAGAGGAAAAGAGATTTGGATTTCGTAGAAAATAGTGCTAGGCCTTTGAGCAAGTGGCCTTGCCTCGATTCAAACAAGAACGAACTCTCTGTAGAAAAGCAAGGAGTTGTGATGAAGGGATTGGAGTCTGATGATCAGGATATGAGTTCGAACATAAGTTCTTGTGTGGAGCATACTAGTTCCTCTTCTGCTTTAAACACTATATCAGGTTTGGAGAGTAGGTTTGATTCTACCCCTACAGAATCTCCAACCGTTCAGGGTTCGGACATAATAGCAAGTGTAGAAGATACTATGAATATGGAGGAAGTAAATTTCTTAACTGATGTACCTCCAAATGTAGTTTACCACACGATGAGTGGACATACAAAATGATGTTCGTTGAGATATCTTCGCATCTGGTAAGCAACCTATAGAATGCTTGAGGAAGGGAACATGGTTGGGTTTTTTTGACAAGAACTCCAAGGCTTATATGGTTGTTCATGTCTGATGTCATGACATTTCAAGTTCAAGGAGACATGACATGTGCGAGGATGGTCATGGGAGTCTTATAGTTATTGACATCCAGTTCACCACCCAAAATCACGAAAGGCGAAAAAAGGGAAAGCATAGCAGAAGGAAGAAGTCTCAGTCATGACAAAAGAAGAGCATAAAAAAAAAGCTAATGCATCACCAACCACAACATAAAGGTATGAGTTTAATCCTGTTGGAAACAATTAGGACTAACCTGGATGCGGAAGTATACCGTCGACAATAGTCCACAATAAGAATACCAATTGATGAGCAATAATCAATCCCAGCGGCTACTAGAGTCGCTTTATGACGTCCATGTTCTAAACCCGATTACTCCGCGGCGATGGTAGAGTAATTGTGAGGAGAGAGAAATAATCTTTCTGTTTTGTATAATTGCCTCTTTAGCTGACCCTCCCAAACTTCCTTATATAGGTATTGGGGGGTTAGCAATTAGGGTTTAAGGAGGCCTCTTAGTGGCCGTCGGGCCTTAACTAATGGGCCCGGCCTACAGCTCCCACTCGGCCACAAAAGGCCATTACAACACATGTTACCCATGAATCATGCCTCCTCACATTCCATACTGGGAATAGGACGTGCGACCGAAGATACCAAATAATGTTATATTAAGTTACCATCCAACTAACATAACACTTTCACGAAATACGATACCCTAAAAATATCCCAAGACATCACCAATGGCATCTTTAGTCCCTTGTGCCTGATATATCATATGATTATGTTCTCAACATAATCGCCCGGGCTTGATATGGTGATGGTGGATAGATTTTCCTTAAACACTCATGAAATCTCATCTTAACTTAATTGCTTTCCTAACGTGTTCCCGCTGAACCGTATACATCGTGGCTCTTGAGAATCACATTAAGGTAGCATCATTAAGTTTCAACTTGATATCATAGCTTTAAGTCAAAGGGTCATCGTCCATAGGGTCACATAGTGACGAGTGAAAGGGAATTCAATCATCACACCACATATGGGTCGTCTTACAAGCACACACAGTATGAGATGTGTGTCACGGCATAGCTCCCACTTAGCTGGGTTCGTCACTCTTTATGCCATGCGAATCGTCAGTCTAGATTTTTACTCAAAAAATCTAACCTGAGCCACTAGATCAACATACTGAATGTTGGCCTTGACACTCAAGATTCGGCTTTTAGGGCTTCAATATGAAAACTTATCTCATATTCGACTCCTTTGAGTCTCATCTTAGTCTTACTAAGGTGACTATTCCTCATTCATACACCTTCAGTATGAGTTATCGATATTGCACACCTAGTGCCAATATGATTTCGTCTCATCCTGCCCGTTACTCAAGCGTCAGGGTGATTGCCTGTGTGACTAGGCCAATCAGAAGCCTGTGACTTTTCAACATGTCTAACAGATAAATTACAAAACATTTAGAAAAAGAACACTTTAACCTTTATTTCATAAATGCCTTTTACATGAAGAACGTATCTATCATACATAACAAGATTCCATCCAAAACTAAACCCTGCGAAGTCCTAGACTCAACGAATGTGCTTTGAAAGCATCTCTAGGAATTGGCTTAGTTAATGGATCGGCGATCATCTTGTTAGTGGGTATATACTTGATGGCAACTTCCTTCATCTTTACAGGGTCTCGCACGAAGTGATAACGCCTCTTGATGTGCTTGGTCTTCCGATGAAATTTCGGATCCTTAGCGAATTGGATGGCAGCTGTATTGTCACATAACATCTCTATAGGATCATCGGTTCTCGGAGTGAGATTAAGATCCTGGAGGAAGCTCCTCAACCATATTGCCTCCTGCTGCATGCGACATATTCTGCCTCCATGGTCGACAGAGCTATACAGTCTTGCTTTTTACTGCACCACGATATGGCTCTCCCACCCAGGGTGAACACATATCCTGAGGTTGACCTGGACTCGTCCGGATCACCACCCCAATCAGCATCTGAGTATCCTCTCAACTTAAGGTCCCCGCCCTGAAAGCATAGGACCAAGTCGGTTGTACCACGAAGGTAACGCATGACTCTCTTAACAGCTTGCCAATGAGCATGTCCAGGATTGCTTTGGTAACGACTTACCAGGCCGACCGCAAAGCAAATGTCCGGCCGTGTACATAACATGGCATACATTAGGCTTCCTACGGCACTAGCGTAGGGGACATTACTCATAGCATCTTTCTCTTTGTCTATTTTTGGGCATTGGTCAAGGCTCAAGGTTAAACCCTTCTCAACTGGAGTGTCTACGAGTTTGGAATAATGCATGTGGAACCGTTCCAAGACCTTTTTGATATATGCCTCTTGGCTCATACCTAAGAGTTTCTTGGAACGATTCCTTACTATTTCCACACCTAGGACGTACCTGGGTTCACCCATATCCTTCATCTCAAAGACGGAGGATAGCCACCTTTTAGTAGCTTCGATCATCTCCAAATTATTCTCAGCCAATAGTATGTCATCAACATATAAGGTGAGAAACATAATCCCTCTGGTTGATCTTTTGACATACACACAATGGTCCTCTGAAACCATGGATAAGCCAAAAGAGGTTATGGCTTCATGGAATCTTAAGTACCAAGACCTGGAGGATTGCTTAAGACCATATATGGATCTTTTAAGACGACACACTTTGTCCTCTTGCCCCTTTGATACAAAACCAAAGGGTTTGTCCATGTAGATCTCTTCCTCAAGGCTGCCATTGAGGAAAGCAATTTTTACGTCCATTTGAAACAACTCTAAATTCAAATGGGCAACCAAGGCTAGGAGTAGGCGAATGGAGGCAAATCTCACCACAGGAGAAAATGTCTCTTCAAAATCTACACCCTCAATTTGTGTGAACCCTTTCGCCACTAAACGGGCTTTGAACTTGTCGATCGATCCATCTGCCCGACGTTTTATCTTGAAAACCCACTTGTTTCCAATAGACTTACGTTGGGGTGGAAGATCAACAAGTTCCCAAACCTTGTTTCTTGCCATCGAGTCCATCTTATCCCTCATGGCATCCATCCACTCTTTGTGGTTTGGTGAGTCAATTGCTTCTTGGTAAGAGGTAGGTTCCTCGACTTCCAAGGGAGTACATAGGAATATTTCCCCTTCGACTTGAAAATATCGCCGAGGAATTCTTCCACGCTCACTCCTTCGGAGCCTAGGGCCTTCATTGTTCGTCTGCCCGGCTGAGGTGTCCCTCCCCCTATCTCTAAGGGATGTGGGACTCTGAACATGTGAAAAGTTACTCCCACTATCCCTTTGGGGCGTGGGATCCTGAACAGGTGGACTTACTACATGTTCGACAACTGGAGATTGAGGACAGACCTCACTCGCAAGTTGACTTTCCTCATGTACATGAGATTGAGGACGAATCTCAATTTCCTGGTTAGGCAGGTCTCCCCTATTCCCTCTGGATAGGGGAGGCATGCCATCTTCGGTGACTTGTTTAGAAACCAAATTCTCCCCCTCACCGAATGATGGCTGGATGTCTGGCTGTAACTCAAATAGTTCGACATCCTTTTTGACTTCACAAATGGTCGGGAACTCATCCTCGAGAAAATCGACGTTGCGGGAGTCTATTTCTGTCAAGCCACCATTTGGATGTTCCCCGTACATCACATATCCTTTTGATTATGCGGGGTATATAATGAACACCATTTTGGTGGCCCTTGGACCAAGTTTTCCATGTTTGTGGGATGGGTCATGCACATAGCCGGCCGAACCCCATGGACGTAAATGGTCCAAGGATGGCTTCTTACCAAACCATAACTCATATGGTGTGGCAGGTACACTCTTGCTTGGCACACGATTGAGTATGTAGGCTGCCGTAAGCAGCGCATCTCCCCAGAAACTGATAGGGAGACTAGCATGTGCCATCATTGACCTGACCATGTCAAGCAATGTACGATTCCTGCGTTCCGCAACACCGTTTTGTTGTGGAGTGCGTGGAATCGTTAACTGTCTTTGTATACCGTTTTCCTCACAGAACTCTTTGAACATATCAGAGAGGTATTCACGACCTCGATCAGTTCGAAGGATCTTAACCCTACGTTCCAATTGAGTCTCTACTTCGGCTACGAAGCGTTTGAATATATCAAGTGCCTCGTAGCGGTGAGATAACAGGTACACATACCCATATCGTGAATAATCGTCTATGAAGGTAATGAAATAGATAGCCACATGTCGTGCTTTAACGTTCATGGGTCCGCATATGTATGAGTGGATTAATTCTAAGGGACTAGATGCTCTCATGGCTTTACCGAAAGGCTTCATAGTTGCCTTTCCAGCTAAACATGACTCACACCTAGGTAACTTAACCCTAGTGAGTCGGTCTAGGAGACCTTCTTTAGCTAGCATATTTATTCTATCTTGACCTACATGGCCAAGTCTAGCATGCCACTTAACAGATTCAGAATTGGAGTCAAAATAAGAAACATAAGCAGAGGATATATTATTATAGTTATCATCCAAATCCAAAACAATGAAATCTCCTTTCAAAGTTGCTTGGCCAAACAAATTGCCATTGTAGAACAAATCTAAACCGTTTGGACGAAAACCAAAAACAAAACCTAATCTTACTAAAGAAACATAAAAGACTAAGGAGCATCACACCCCAGGTGCATAGAGGGCGTCATGAAGAAGCAGCTTGTTTCCTCCACGGAGTTTGAGCTGGTATGTTCCTACTCCAAGGACATCTTCTTTGCTGCCGTTCCCCAGTACGACAGTCCGTGAACCCACCGGGTAGCGATGGTACTCCACGAATCCAGCCCTATCTTGAACTATGTGCTTTGTTGCCCCCGTATCTACAATCCATTGAGGAAGAGAGTTAGCAACGAATGCATGGGAACAAACATATAATTCAGGATTGTTAGTGGAAGTAGGTACCTTAGCTGACTCAGGACAATCCCGAGCGAAATGGCCCTTCTTCCCACAGTTATAGAACTTCACACGTGCCATATCCTTAGCTCCGTTGCCCTTGGTCTTGTGCTTCTTAGCAGTACCAGCATTAGAGCGAGAGTTCTGAGAAGGACGAGGGCCTTTCATAGGTTTCTTACCACGGTAAGGTTTCCTGTTCCTGGACCCCGATCCTTTGGCAACGAATGCCATACTGGAAGGTGCATATTGCTTTAAACGCTCTTCCTCCATTTCGAGGTGTTTGGAGATTGCCTCGAAAGTGTTGATATGATCGCTGTGTGCCATGAATGTTTTAAAACTTTTCCAATGTCCATTATCATTGGGAAGAGCCCTAATCACATTCAGGACTTGTTCTTGCTCAGAAACCTCTTGCCCCGCAGCCTTAAGGTCTCGAACCATAGCACTCATGATTCGAAGGTGTTCGGGGATACTACGACTGGAGTTTATAGTATATTGCATCCATCTCAGCTGCAAGGTACGCAACCTTATAGCAGACGTCTGCCCGAACCTAACCTTAAGCTGTATCCACATGTCCTTAGCAGTGCGGAAACGCTCAAACTCTCCCAGGAGATCGTCCCGCATGCAAGACTGCATGGTGTAGCGTGCAGAACGATCGTGTTTGAACCATGCTTGGTATGTTTTCAGGTTTTCTTTGTACTGCTCAGTTGCAGTAATATCTCTGCCTTGTTCATCTTTTTCAGCCGGAGGAATCATGGAGGCAGTCAAGTGGTCCAGCATATCATCGTTGTTGAGATAAAACTGGACCTTTAGATGCCAAACATCATAGTTCGTGCCATCCAACTTGTCATCAGATTGCATACATCCTATCATATTCCTAGCTACCATATCTGAAAGTATATTTTATCTGTTAGACATATTGTTTAATAATTAAATTTCCTAGAAAGCTCCATAATTTACTGTGTACGTTCGAAAATTTTGCTAAGCTCATAATCATCACGCACAGTTGTGAATTTGGAGTTTCTTTAATTTAATTATTAATATCACAAAATATTTAGAATTTTTGTTAAACTTTAGTTAACATTTTTAATTCAATGAATATCACAAAGATATTCACCTTTTATTACGTAAATATGTATTTAGTTAATGTTTATGAAACTAATTCATTTAACACAACTTCATTATATATATATGTATAGTACAAAGTTATATAATCAACCTCAAATTATCATAACACAATCAATGATAATGTGAAAATAAGGTATGAACAAAGATGATAGCCATTTCTAACATATAAAACAAATTTATACGATTATGGGAGCAGAAATTTAATAATCTAAATTTTGAAACAAAGACAACTTGAATGAAACAGCCAAAAACAGAAGACAAACATTTTAGGCTGAAACAAACAAAATAAACTGAATGCCTTCTTCTTGGACCGATTCATTGATTCTGGGCCAGACCTCGAATTGGCCATAAAGGAAGAAAACGCCCCCAAAAACGACTCCCATAAACCGGCCCATGTTTTCTTTGGGCCAAAAACGCTAACCCCCTCCTCCTTTCTTAATGAGGGAAGCCGCCCCCCCTTCTTTTAATGAGTGAGTGAAGGGGGCTCTTTCCCTCCCCCCCAAACCCTAACTCGAATCCCAATCACTCTCTCTCTCTACTTGTTGACCCTTTGCCTTCGATTTTCTCGACACTCTCTTCGATTTCTCTCTCTGCCCATGGCTTAGCTTTCTGGTTCTCGAATTCTTTCGACGCCATGGCTAGGAGCACGAAGCTCCTTTCTGGGCTCTAGTCGGCGTGGCCTCGGCAGCCACCACTGTCGTCGTCGATTGACCCCAAAAAAAATACCCAAATGATGCAACCCCCCACCATCGACCCTTTGAGCCTCGATCTATGCTACACCGGCGAAAACCAAGGGTATTACGATGTAGATCGGCCGAACCTGAACCTAATGGAGATGACCACGCGCCGAACGCGCCACTGAGGCGGTGGCGCATGGTCTCACGCGCCTCCTCTGTCAGTGTTTTTCGGCTTCTTTTGGCAAGGTTGCGTAGATCGGCGATGAAAAAGGGGTCTGGGAGGAAGAAGATCGTGAAACGACCTTCGTCGGCGGCCGTGACGGCCACGCGCCACCCCTCCTCGGTGGTTTCTGATGGGTATGATTCGGTTACCTTATTTTGTTTTGTGTTTATTGGAGTCGAGGTCGAGAACTTTAGGCAGGGGCATATTAGAGTTTAGGGTTTCGGGTTTCTTTGAGATTTGAGGGTTTCGGGTCCCTTTTAGGATTAGGGTTTCGGGTCTCGGGTTCGTCTCTATCCCCTTCCCCCTTTTTTTATTTTTTTTTGTTGTTTATTCGAGGGATTTTAGGGTTAGAGTTCATACGTGTGGAAAAAAAAAATTATTCCTTTCAGTGTTTAGCATGTGATTCAAGCATGAATTTTGTCTAAGCATTGTAAAATCGTAACGCATACACACACAGTGATGGATAGGTTATTTCTGGATTGTTGTGGCATAATAAATCGGCAAATACCAAAACTTGATATTAATCTGCCAAACATATACTTGCATATTATTGTATATTCGAACTGGAAAAATTCGATCTTTGGCCAGAATGAATTACGTGAACATGCTTTTCGGACAGATTGACGGTAACATGAACATGTTCATAATTTAGCAGACTTTAACATATATCCATGATAGTAAATCTGCAGTTTTTAACACTTTTTGACCATTATAATAGTATGAGCATGCTTCTGGATTTTAGCAGTTTGCATAATCACGAAAATCAGGCAAAATTTAAACGAAATTAGCATGCTTTAAACCAATCAGTTTTGTAGATTTATTAACCTTTCAATTGGGACTAATCCGTACGGTTTTAGGCTCTGATACCACTGTTGGAAACAATTAGGATTAACCTAGATGCGGAAGTATACCGTCGACAATAGTCCACAATAAGAATACCAATTGATGAGCAACAATCAATCCCAGCGGCTACTAGAGTCGCTTTATGACGTCCACGTTCTAAACCCGATTACTCCGCGGCGATGGTAGAGTAATTGTGAGGAGAGAGAAATAATCTTTCTGTTTTGTATAATTGCCTCTTTAGCTGACCCTCCCAAACCTCCTTATATAGGTATTGGGGGATTAGCAATTAGGGTTTAAGGAGGCCTCTTAGTGGCCGTCAGGCCTCAACTAATGGGCCCGGCCTACAAATCCAATTTACTCTAACTCACATGCTTGGTTCAGGGAGGATAGCAGTCCAGGAAAGAGATTCAAGCGTTGGATACATAACGATTATCACCAAACTGTTTGTAACATTATTATCAAGACCTTATGTGGTAAGAGAAAAATCGAAATGATAAGTTTGGATGCAGGCAAATTGACGGTCAAGAAACAAGCTATTGGTCTTGGCGCAGATGGTAGAGACTACATTATATTTTGCTATAGTGTTCATACGGTTCCTTGGGTAATGTTTGTGAGTGTCTGAAGCTGTAACTTAAGCATTAGCTACTTTGGTACCGTTTGTTAGCACTATGTATTAATAACCTTGCATTACCTTATGCAAAAAAAAAGTAAAAGCTTACATGTATATCTTTCTTGGATGTTATTATTGAAGAAAATTTTGTAAATTTATTAAATGAACCCTCATTATCTCTACATGTTTAATATGAAGTATTTCATACTTCATTAATACTTTATACATATCTCAATAGTTTCTAAGTTAAGAGAATCTGATCAAAATAAAGTTTTTAAAGTTATTTCTTTATTTCTAATATATTATTTAAATAAATAGTAAGAGATATTACCTAGTCATGAATCAGTCTGAGATCATTTGTCACCAATAGCAAGTACATGGAATTCTTGTATTCAAAATGACATCCTAGCCTCTCCTTTTTTCAAGAAAGAAAAGGAAAAAAGCTAATCTCTCTATGTTAAAAAAAAATAAAAAAATAAAAAACCAACTAACTTTCACATATTCCAATAAAGAATGTCATCAGCCATAATTGGTTATAGTAAGTCCTATTTTTATGCTTATTAAAATTTTATTTAGTTATAAGGTATCTATTAATTTGTTCATTTATTTTATAATAAATTTTTTCTCAATCTTGTGAGAATTTGTTTATTTGTGCCACCTTTAGTATAATTTTGGCTATTCTCCTTAGTGCGATTTATCATATTTATTTAAAGACTAATTTGCTTATGAAGGAAGGCTTGGATATTTTTGTATTATGATACAACAACAGAATTTTATATGGTTCTATTATGGCCTTACATTCCTTTCAAGTGTAACATATCATTTCAAACAATTACTCACTCCATAAAAGTATGCTATAACTAATTGGCATCAATATTGATGTCGAACATTACGGTTGATGTCAAGATTAATGATGCTACATGTTTAATTAGAACTAGCCAACAATTGATTTACCATTAGGTTTTCATTGACAAGGATTTATTTTGGCATTTTTATATTTATTCTTGTTATGGGATATTCCTTGTAAATGTTTTTTGGCTTTAAATTAATGGATTTTTCCTTTCATGTAAAAAAAAATGATAACACAAACAAAAAAACAAATCATTTTTCGCCTCAGAAAACAAGATAAAAATATTCAAGATCGGAGTTAACATGGGTACAATGGTAAATCTGAAGTCTATATCCTCAAGGTAATTTCTTATATGCTCTCAGGAGCACATACTCTCGTTATCCACGTATATATATATTTTACGCTTGTATTTGTCATATATTTATTTTCTTAATATATATTTGATGATGTGGCTTGTTGAAGCATATGCTCCCAAGAGTATGATAGACGTATTGTATCCTCAATGACTTTTAGTCTTGGAAATAGAATCTCCTATGAAAATAGTCAATAATTTAATACATGTAGTGTGCAGATATTGTATATATATTTTTAATGTAAAGACATATTACTCACTACGTTAGACTATTCTTTTACTTTTAGAATAATTTAATATAAAATTATCTTTCTTGGTACCCAAGGGATGGAGTTTTAATAAGATTTTGCCATGGGGTGAGAATGACCTTTGTCTTTTTATTCTTTATCTCTTTTTAAAAGATATTCTCGTCCGTTGTTTTTTTTGGGGGGTTCAAGTTGGAACCTATTTTTATCATAATTCATATCAATTGGCTATAGTATGTGTTAATTTTTCATATTAATTGGGCTTTAAACAAACGGGTCAAGCATATAAGTTCAAATGAGATTCCAACCTGAAACCAATTGGTAATAGGTAGAGTAATTCACAAGCTTATATACGTGCTCAAATCCTTCAATTTTTTAAAATGTAGAACAACACCCACTTTCATACTCCAACAGTATAGTATATTATATTACAAAGAATAAATCAAAAATGAACTAAATGTGGTCCTCTTTGATCTATCAACAAGAGGTACATATTATACATGAGCATCGACCATCAATTAAAAACAATGTTTTTATTTAATTTGATCCGATTTAAACGGCTATTAGTCATTCTTGACTATAAAATCTCTACTAAACGGGGAGAAGAAAAACGTGCATATAACTATAAATATATATCAGCAATGAATTCAAAGTTTCGACCGTAAATTTTATCTTGAGACGGAAACTTAGAAAAACATGCCTTTATCTCATATGTATCCCTCTCTATGGCTTCCCAGTTGAAGGCTCACTTGAAAACTCGCCCAAAGGCTTGCCCGAGAAATAAAATTAGAGGATGAGCTTCAAAGGAGAGGGACTTAAAATATTTCACCCCTGGATTCTAACCATGGGTGAAAAATACCCCTACCCCTAGACTTTAAACTTGAAGTAAATACTTTTTGAGTAAAAAAAAAATGTTTTATTTTTTGCAACTATTGGTGATGTGGATATAAAAAGTGATGTGACTTATAATTGAATAGTGTATAGAATGCTAACATTTACAAAAAAAAGCTAAAATAATTTAAAACTTATGAAACATCAAGGAGCCATTAAAGGTCTCCTGCTAGAACTTAGAGAAAAGAGAAATGTAGAGAAGAAAAGACAAGCATTCTTGTGCCTATTGCAGAATGTGTACAATGCCTTTACTTATATACAAGCTTGTCTAAAACAAAATAAAGAATCTTCTAACAACCTATAACCAATTAGCTGAGCTGGATAACAACCATGAGAGAGAGATAGCCACTATCCTTAACATCTCCCCCTCAAGATGGAATTGGTGGGGAATCCAACAATCCTATTCTTGAAGCCAAAAAATTGTGTTGTCGTTCTCCCAGGGGTTTTCTCATTAAGTTAGCCAATTGTTCCCTAGAAGGAACATATGAGGTCTGAAGAAATCCTTCCAGAATTTTATCCCTGGTGTAATGGCAGTCTATCCTCAAATGCTTAGTTCTCTCATGAAAAACAGGGTTCTCAGCTATATGCATAGCTGCCTTGTTGTCACAATTCATGGTAATAGGCAAACAAAGATGAACATTAAAGTCTTGTAACAGGTTTGAAAGCCATTCTAACTCAGAAGTGGTAGCTGACATTGCCCTATATTCAACTTCAGCTGAAGATTTAGCAACTGTCTTCTGCTTCTTGGTTTTCCATGAGACCAAGGAAGAGCCTAAGAAGATGCAATAGCCTGTAAGGGATCTGGCTGTCAATATGCAGGTTCCCCAATATGCATCAGAGCATGTTGTCAGGTGCAAACTGCAGTCTGCTGAATAATACAAACTCTTGTTGGTAGTGCCCTTTAGGTACCTCAGAACATGTAAAGCAGCCTGATAATGAGCCATTGCTCGATGCTGTAAAAATTAACTTAAATGTTGAATAGCATATGATATGTCTGGTCTAGTAAAGGTCAGATAAAGCAATCTGCCTACTAGTCTTCTATAAGATTCAGGGTTAGACAGGAGATGACTAGAAACAGAAGAGAGTTTCAAACCCTGGGGCAAAGGAAACTTTGCAGGTTTTGCACCTGTTAATCCTACATCACTCAATATATCCAAGATATATTTCCTCTTATTAAGAAAAGTTCCAGTAGTGGATCTGGAAATTTCAATACCTAGGAAGTACCTGGCTAGTCCTAGGTCTTTGATAGTATATATATGCTGTATGTAAATCTTGCTTGATCTGAGTAATGCCATCAATATCATCCCCAGTGATTAGAAGATCCTCAACATATACCAATATGAATACTTGCCTACCATTGTGACTTTGAGAAAATAGGGAGTAATCACTCTTGGATTGCCTAAAACCCTTTCCAAGTAAAAAACTGGTCAGTTCAAGATTCCACTGCCTGGAAGCTTGCTTGAGGCCATACAGAGACCTTTGTAATTTGCATACTTGGCCAGGGGATGCCTTTGTATAGCCTGCAGGAGGCTGCATGTAGACTTTTTCATCAATGAATCCATGGAGGAAGGCGTTGTTAATGTTAAGCTGATGTAAAGGCCAGGATTTTGCATTTGCTAAAGCAATGAAAATTCTGACTATTGTGAGTTTGGCTAATGGAGAAAAAGTATGCTTGTAATCCTTATCCTTTATTTGCTCAAAGCCTCTAATGACCAATCTGGTCTTATGCCTTTCAATAGAGCCATTTGGCTTAAACTTGGTTTTATATAGCCATTTAGAAGTGAGAGCTTTCTTCCCATCAGGCAGGGAAGTCAAAACCCAAGTTCCATTTTGTTCAAGGGCTGTAAGCTCATGTTCCATTGCCTTTACCCACTCAGGATGTTGTTGTGCCTGTGAATAAGTGCTTGGTTCTGGAGTTTGTAACACACTAGCAAGTGATAGGACATAATCAGAGGAAAAAGATGTCAAGTCTGAAGAGGTGAGCAGAGGATAGGGTGTATGTGATTTAGTTTGAGCATTAAAGCTATGTGATGGGGAAGATTGAGTTCCAATTGGTTGAAGAGTGGATGTGGACTGCCTTGAGGTTGGTGGCATACAAACAAAATCCGTGAGCCAAGTGGGAGGACCTGTGGCTATGTTGGACTTTCTAAGTGATAGTACTTGAGAGACTGGTTCTTCATGAAAACCTGAAGTAGGTGAAACAGTTCTTGGTTTGTGTGTGTCCCTTGGAGAAAAGTCTAGGGAACAAGAGGTAGAAGAAGAAGTATAAAAGCAGGGATCAAGACTGTCAGAATCATGAGGAGTGTCTGACACTAGTTCTATAGAAGGAGAAATATCCTGGGACTTGTCTGATGACAAAGGGAGGATATCAGGAATATATGGAAGATCATGATCTGGAAATAGAATGTTAGATGGTAGGTTCTATTCAGCCCTGGCATGTGATACTGGAAGCCTTTTAAAAGAAAAAGATGTTTCTTGATAAGTAACATCTTTACTGTGAAAGATTTTCTTATTTTCAATGTCATATAATTTGTACCCTTTCAAACCAAAAGTGTATCCAAGAAGAACACTCTTGGTTGCTCTTGGTGCAAATTTGTCATTCTCACCCACATTATGTGCAAAACATAAACAAGCAATTGTTCTCAGTTCATCTAACATTGGCTGCTTGCCATACAAAACCTTAAAAGGGCTCTGCCAATTCAGATTTTCCATTGGCAGCAAGTTGATGATGTGAGTAGCAGATAGTTTCACCCCAAAAAATTTTGGAAAAACCAGCTTGGAATCTGATCGCCCTGGCTGTGTCTAATAGGTGTTTGTGTTTTCTTTCTGCTACTCCATTTTGCTGTGGGGTTTTGACCATAGATCTTTGCAATAGAACTCCTTTTGCTTTAAAAAAATCAAGACATGTAGAGTTGATAAATTCTGTTCCGTTGTCAGTTCTAAACATGAGAACTTTTTGTGTGAAATTGTGTTTCAATCATGTTGTAAAATTGAATGAGGGTAGAAGTAACTTGATTCTTGCTATGCAATAGTTGAGTCCAAGTGCATCTACTGAAATCTTCAACGAGTGTAAGAAAATAATGTGCTCCCGTAACATTGGCAGTTCTGTAAGGACCCCAAAGGTCCATATGTACAAGTTGAAATAGAGATTGAGTAGTGATAGAGCTTTTATTGAAGGAAAGTCTGTGAGACTTTGCAAGGACACATATTTCACAAAAAAAATTATTTGAAATATGAGACTTACAATCTGGTATATTTCTCATTTTAGACAAAGAAGTAAGCCCTAGTCTGGCATGCAGTACATCAAAAAAGGACGAGTTACATGCTGCATTATTTGCAGGAAAGGAATCAAGACTGGGAGTAGTCATGGATTTGCTAGAATAAACTACAACAGGTTTTGAATTTGAGGTGACAGGGACTTTGCCTTTGGTCTTGCTAAGAGCTAAAGGATCAAGTTTGTATAAACCTCCTTGTTTGGGTGCCACAACCACAATTTTGTTAGTTGAAAGGTCCTGGAATACACATGTGTCAGAAAAGAAGATGACACACAGATCATTATGGGATACCAATTGGCTGACTGAAAGAAGATTGAATCTAAAATTTGGCATATACAAGACATTTTGTAGGTTGAAATTAGGAGCTAAGGTAACTTGGCCAGTTTGTAAAATAGGTTTGGAAGTTGCATCAGGTAAGGTCACTAAAATGTGTTTAGAGGGTTTTGTGGTTTTTGCAAGCAAATTCTGATTAAAGTTCATATGATCACTTGCTCCTATGTCAATTATCCAAGAACTAAGACAATTATTTATCACATAACAGCAAATGCCAAACTGAGAGCTCATGGGATTTATACATGCAAAATGTGCAAATGCAAACTAATTTGGAGATGAATGAGAGGTGGAAGGACCGTAAGAATCACTGCTCTGCCTTCCTTTCATCCACTTCATCATCTCTTGAGCAATAAGTGCCTAAACCCAGCTAGTGTCTCCCTGACCCAGACTGTGAGTTTCCTTACCGTGAGGGGCCTAATCCAGGGGTGTATCACTAAATTCTTGACCAACGACATTAGCTGCAACTCTCAGAGGTGCCTTTCCCCTAACATTTTCCCTTACTCCTTTGTACCAATCAGGATATCCAACCAATTTAAAACACTGATCAATGTTGTGTCCTAATTTCTTGCAATGGTTGCAGTATCTGGCATCCTTGTTGTCTCTGCCATCCTTCCTTCCTTTGCTTGTATTTCTTGTCAAGAGAGCTGTTGGAGATTACTTTGAGTCTCCAAATCTAGCACCACCATCTTTGATGACATTAGCAACTATTTTTCTTATGACACCAACACCTCCTGTGACTTGTCTCTGCTTTTCAACTCTTTGAATCATTGAGTAAGCTTTATTTACATTAGGAAGAGGATCAAGGAGTAAAATCTACCCCCTGATAGATTCATATTCATCATTTAGATGCATCAAGAAATGTATTAATTTCTGTCTTTGCTCATTTGCAAGGATTTTCTTGACAGCGTTGCATGTTTCAACACATTTACACTCAGAAATCTCAGAAAAATCACTCAATTCTTCCCAAAGTTTCTTCAACTTAGTGTAGTATACAGCTACACTATCATTTCCTTGATATAATTCTGATATTTCCTTCTCAAGTTGATACAACAATGGTCCATTACTATCACCAAACCTTTCTGTGAGTTCTGACCATAGCTCCCTTGCAGAATCAACATACAAGAAGGCCTCAGCCAATTCAGAAATCATCGAGTTTAACAACCAACTCAGAACCATGCTATCACACCTAATCCATTGGTTAAGTTGTGGAGAGCTTACTGCAGGCTTTGCACATGAACCATCAAGGAATTCGAGTTTACCTTTTGTTCTTAGTGCGATCCTAACTGACTTGCTCCATCGTTGAAAATTCTGGCCAGTCAATTTGAGATTGATCAACTGCAATCCAGGATGATCTGAAGGTTGAAGAAGAAGAGGATCATTGTTGTATGATGATTCCATGGCTGACACCATATCAGAAACAGTGAGGAACAATCACAAGAATTCGAATAAATGATGATTAGCTGGTCTGATTGATGAATCAAATCAATCAGACGAGGAAGGAAAAAAATTGTGTTTAGACAGGTGGAGGCATGATCAATTGATGAACCAAATCAATTGATCGAAGAACGAAGAATGTTGAGGTTCTTGCGATTCTGGATCTTCAGCCTTGCAGCTCTGATACCATGTGAAACATCAAGGAGCCATTGAAGGTCTCCTGTTAGAACTTAGAGAAAAGAGAAACGTAGAGAAGAAAAGAGAAGCATTCTTGTGTCTATTGTAGAATGTGTACAATGCCTTTACTTATATACAAGCTTGTCTAAAACAAAATAAAGAATCTGCTAACAACCGATAACCAATTGGCTGAGCTGGATAACAACCATGAGAGAGAGATAGCCACTATCCCTAACAAAACCTTAATGTAGAGGTGACAAATCATTAACAGTATAGAAATATGAACAAAAAAAATGCACTTCTTGTTAGAATAGAATAGCCCAAACTTGATTCCAAGATAATATAATCCAATTTTTATTCTAACTCAAGTTGATAAATTCCAAATTGAACTAATGCAAAAATTGGCAAGTAATATTGATCATTATGCTTTATTACCAAAGTAGTTGAACATATTTGTTGTGGCAAACTCAAATATAGCAATCTAAAATTAAAATGCCATTTTTGCTCCTTTTAACCAAAAATTAAAATAACATGGAATTTGCTTGATTGAACCTAATTTATGGAAATAAAATAAACTTACTTTAATATGATTGGAAGATGTGCATCAAGATTCAAGTCTGGCCATGTGTTGTGCCAGTGAGGCTGAAATTGCAATGGCGAGGTGGTTGTATTTATTTTGAAAAATTAAGACATCTTGTTGATTTGCTTGCATATAGGAAAAAATAATTTCGATAACTTCCAATTCATAAATATTTTAGCACAGGTTGTGTGTAAAAAAAAACTAACTTATGTTCAAATCATATTCAAATATGCGATCATTTTTTTATTTAAACTTGTCAAAGCACAAAAAAGAAAAGTATAGTCCATGCTTCGAAGTATTTTAAATTAGTTTGCTTTAATTGGATGTGGTTAACAAAGATTCTATTGGATATAAGTTCCAAGGTGTAAGCTTAGATTATACTATATTTTGAGTTTGAGTTTAATAATTAAGAGCAAATTAACCTTAATTTATTTTTTAGAATTTTCATTTTTTATAGATAAATTAGACAATAAGCAATTCCTATATATCTTAAAGCCCTCCCCCATTTTTCATATCTGTGTTTTTTTTATTATAACAAGTCCTGTCATTCTTATGACGTGGTGTATCATAAACAAAGTAATAAAAAATTAAAATAAATTAATCGAGTTAAAGGGTATTCTGTTTAATTTTTAAGTTCAAGAGTATTTTCCTCCCTTCACAAAAAATTTGAAGGCAACATATTTTAAGAACTTGCTTCAAACATAAAGGAAAAGCTTATAACCACTAAAGAGGATCTAATAGAGCATATGGCAAGTCTAGAATTTCGATCTGAGATCTCCATTTCACGTTGCCGCACCCTCCATTTAGATTATTGTTTGAGAATTGAGGCAAAATAGTTGTTTCTCGTTTTTCAGATTGTTGATAAGTCACACAAAGAGCTAAAAATGCGTTACAAATACAGTGGATTGTTACCCACCTACTTCCCTCTAAGCTAATTTCACATACAGAAATTTATGAAAATATTTTCAAGTAAAATGACAATAGATGTCTCGTCATAAGATAGTTTTAAAGAGTGTGTTTTGACTTAAAAAATTATATTATTATGTTCTAAATTAAGAAAAACTAGTGAAAGTGCATTGAACTTATAAATTGGGTATAATTTTTTTTTTTATTTACCATATTTCTAAAATTACACTTATCATATGTTCTTGCAGATAGAGTTAGTCCGATTAGCTCACATTTTGTATCTATCAGTGTAAGTAGCCAACAAATATCCGATTAAAATTTTGGTGATTTTAAATAATAAAATATATTAATTTAAGTTAATATAAGACATTTAAAAGTGTATTGCAGCAGAACATAAATTATCACCTTATTTCAAATGCATAAACCGCATTGGACATATTTTCCTTTGGGGGGGGTGTCCTTATGCCTTCTAAAGGATTGTTAAGGTTACTATCATAGAAACTCAATCGTCATCGAAATTTTTGATAAAATAGTTGCTTGATGGTATCCAAATCTTTTCGTTAAGAGGTCATGATGCGTTCAAATAAACAAGCACATTAATTTGAGTTAAAAATACAAGAGTTTGTACCTTACACAGATTCATCTTTAAACTAAACTTAAAAAATTTATGATGATCAATTTTTCAACTAGGTTGATTATTTGAACAGGTTAATATCTCTATGGAAGTTGGAACTCGACAAAGCTGACTTGACAAGATTATTGACCTGAAAGGAACATGAAGTTAAACAGGTTTGGTTACATATTTTCAACCTGTTTAATTAAATGGGCTAATAAGATCAACCCGTATAATTAAACTAGTTAGGTTCAGGACGATTCTCGATTCCAAAAAAATATCTATTTAACCTGTTTAATTAGATAGGTTAAATAAGTCGACCTGTTTACCTATTTATCATTTGCCCATTTACCCTTTCCTTTGATATTTAAGAACATAAAAAATAAATATAAATATAAAATGTGAATTATGACGAATCAAGGAGTTTTAATAGTGATTGCTTGATGTGGTATCTAAACTTAGTTATTAATGCTATATAATTATGTATTAGTTGAAAATGTAAGCATCTAAATAGGTAATCAGGTGACCTGAACTTGAGTCGTTTATCTCAAATGGATTAAACGGGTCAAATCAAGTCATTTCATCTGAAACTTAATTGGATATAGGTCATGGTTTTCCTATTTGTTTAATAAACACAAGTTAGGTTTAGATCTATAGATTTTCAAGCCGTTTAAATTCAATACGAATACAAACTCGACTCGACTTATTTTTCAACTCTAGTATGTAAGTGTCTCTATCTTTCAATAAAGGACAATAGCCTATCTCTTCATTAAGATTATTTGTAAATACATTGCTGACAAGGAGCTCTGAGCCAATTTCTCTCTTATGTTTTGGGGGACTTTGGCAACCTTCAACCCACGAGGCCACATAAATGGGGCTCCAGCAAGATAGGTTACCTTCCCACAAATCTCACTCTCTACTTCTTGTAATCCCTAGGGAATGGAATAAAGATTAGTCCTGTTTTGATTTGCCCGTTATGTGCAACATAGGCCTTATGTTGAGCAAAGTAAATGCTAAGGGATATTTGTTGATAATGTGAGGAAGATACTATTGTTCTTTTAGAAATAATATTATCTTGAGTGGAATATTATTATCTTTAAGGAGCCATCATTATTAGAAAAATTATTATCATATTCAATAGTAAAAAATCTATTCTTTTAATTTTTTTTTTAAATTTTTTTTTTTGGGTAAACTCAATCTTATACAGTAGTCTAGTCACCTTTCTTCACTTAATATGCAACATAGGCCTTAGGTTGAAAGAAGTAAAAATTGAGCTTCCGTACCATCTTCTCTTTGTTTTAAATCATTTATTTAATAAATATGTAAATTAAACCCAAACCCTTATGTAAAAAACAATTGAAAGACAGACTAAATGACCTGTCAATTAAGATTTTCATCATATAAATAAATTACAAAATGTAGGAAAAAGATAGACTAATTTAATCAACTTGCAATGTCGTGCCAATTTCACTATTGTTAATGTTGGGCAGATCTAAGTGCTTTATATATAGGCATCTCACTTTTAAATTTTATCAAATTTAACAAGTTCCAACTAATTTTACAAGTATCCTCTGAAAAAGAATTAAAGTCCTTGTAGACAAATTTTCTTTGAAAATGGACTAACAAATGTACGGGACACCCCCTCGACAAGCGTGGGCCTCAACCGTGAGACTGAACCTATCATTTGCTACTACGAGGCCCACATTACTGGACTTCTACATAGTCTATTCAATGGGCTTCCAGAGATCAAGTCTGTGCCGGAGTACCTCCAAAGAAAAAGCCCAATAAATCATGGACTATGAATTGACTTCTAGCTCCTCGCAACGAAGTAATTCGCCAGAAGTTTTATCACCTTAATTATATACCAAGCAAGGGTTTCTTGTGGAAATTTACCTTACTCCAGGATGGTGTGATTTAAATTATCAAAAAACTGGCATATTGGAGTCGACTATTCTTATGAAAGCAAGCTTCAATTACTAAGTTAATAGGGTATAAGGAACAAATGTATAATTTGTTTACTTAAAGCTCGTATTATAAATAAATTATCATACTTCGTAAGTTAGGGGAAGAGTTTCAATAACCTTAACATGATATGAAAAATCTGGGATGTCAATTGACACCCTTGCACCAACATGGCTCCGCCACTGAAGAGTGTTGCGCAAATAGAAAAAGAGGGAGCATTGTTTTTGCGTGCGATGGGTTTATAGTCTTGGACCCATGCAAAACTTTGCGCCGTGAGCTTCCATACCTAGGCTACGTTCATTATGTGTGTGTGACTGCAATTTGAAAGTTCATTAACAAAAAGCCATATATTATCAACATTGACAATCTCCTTCTAAGAATAAAGCTAAAATACCAGTACAAATCCCTATTTCAACAAAGCTTATGGTAAATATATACCTTCAATTAACTCTATATTTGTAATGTCATTCTAGTCACAAACCGTATTCTTCGACTTCAATCTATCTTTCTCAAAATACAATGAGTTGTAGTATAATCTAATAGAACACGTATCTCTATCATATCATAAATCAAACTTAAAGGAAATATCATTGTGGATGAGCCATGTGAACATCCATTGTTTAATAATTCCTAATCAAAGCCAATGAATCTGATAGTTAAAGATAGGTCAATTCACTTGATAAAAATATTATAATAACTTTTTAATAACTCAATGACCCTTATAAAGCTTGTCAGCTAGGCAAGAACAATAACTAGAACAAAAGACGAGAGCCCAACTCTATGGAGGGACATTAACTCAAACAAGAATTAGAGAAATTTATTAGGAAAAAACTATCCTAAACAATTGATAAAAACAAAGTTAAAGGAGCTTAACATTGGCTATAAGGCCACTAATAGCCCCATGTATGATGATACAAATAGTTTTACTGGTACAAACTTTCTATTGAATTATTGTAATGGAGATAAGTGGCAATTGAATTGTCATAGTTGGGATAAATGGTAATTGAAATAAAAGGGGTTTACCATTTTGAGCTCAAAAATCAAATTTAATCTTCTTTTGATCTTTCCCATTGAATGGAGAATTTCAATCCAAACTATTGAAACTAGATTTTGCTACTAAAATCTGGTTGACTGCATCATCGACAATTCATTTGATTTTTTTTTTTCCCTGTGCGAAGGAGAAAAATCAACTTCCTTTCTTTTCAAATGGACATTATTTTCCCCTGTAGTTTGTAAAAAAATGATATTTCGTCCTTTAATTCACCAAATGGCAAAAAATTACAAATCCATTTTTTGAGAAAAGTGAATTCCCCATACCAAACACTACCTTAATATAACTCATACAATTAACTAAAACATCTTGTGTTGTAATTAGGGTTCTTACCCAAATTAGGGTAGCATAGCTTGTATTAGTATTGAAGATTAGGGCTTACAAGGGTACCAGGAGTTACATCAATGCTATACCTACCAAAACTGACCCGATCCAAAATCTGACCAAAACTTGTCCGAAAATTTTGGGTTTTGAACATGATTTTTTCGACTTGAACCCGAAATAAACTAACCCGAAACACCCATAAATTTTTGGGTCAAATCCGACCCAAACCCGCCCGCTCAATCCGAATATTATATCCTTATTTTTTTGTTTTTCTTTAATTTTTCCTACTTACAATAATAGTTTTTCATTATAATGAATCGTTTATAGAGATGTTATATAATTATCACATCCCTTCACAAATTAGACGATGGTACATGTTTTCTCCCAAACGTCATTCATATAAAATAATGTCATATCCAACTTACAAATGGAACAATTTTTGAGAAATGGACAAGAAATAACTATCAAGTCTAAACAAAATCAATTTAGAATAAAGCAATTATTAAAAATGTGCAAGTTATACCATTATATTCTCATCGCATTTTAAATAATATTATTTTGTAATAACCTAAATTTTAATATAATTAATAGATAATTGTAATATCTTGTGTGTCTATAATATTCTTTCATTTGGTTTCCTTCTAACTGGTCTTGAACTTGATGTCAGTGTTGGCAATGGACCAACTTATGTTCATGTTAGGATCAACCCACTAATAAAACATGTTAGGATCGACCCACTAATAAAACATACATAATTAGGTACTGGTAAGTTAATTAACAAAACATCGAATTATTAAATGAGTTATTAACAGGTCAAACTGCTCCAACTTGTTCACATACTTTAGATGGGCCAACCCATGAATGACCTAACCTATTATTAATATTTTAATATATGGGCCAAGCCATTCAAATGTGACCCATTGTTCATCAGTACATGATGTTCATATATTTTATTGAAAATTTTGAATATATTTGATATTCTTTTTAAAAATTACAATTACAATGCTTATTCATTAAATACAGATAATTTTAAATAATAAATATGCCGAGATTTTGACTTTGACAACAAAAGAAATAATTCACAAAAAAATCGCTCCAAACTCGTTGGGTTGGCCCGAAACTCATAAACCTGAGACACGTTTATCCGTATTCTACCCGAACCTAAATACACCCAATCCATATTTTACCCGAATTTGAATATACCTGACTCATATTTAAACCGCCGTCTGAATTGATAGGGCTAATCAAGACCCAATGTAAATTTACAGTTATATATACACAATATTACACCCCCTCCATCTGTACAAGGTGGAACCATGGAGAGATTGGCCTTAAATTGATGAAACTTCAGTGATGTCAAGCTGTTGGTGAAGATATTTGGGAGCTGAGACTAAGTAGGAATGAGTTTGACTTGAAGATGTCGATGAGAAAACATCTCACAAATGAAGTGGTAGTCCCTTTGATATGCTTATTGCCACTGCGAAGAAAATGATTGACAACAAGATATATAGCAGAGACGTTATCATAAAAGAGCCATATGGGAACTTGTACCAGAACACCCCCAAGAAGAAGCTGATGGAGCTATAAGGTAAGCAACAATATCATATTCAGCTTCAGTAGAGGAAGAGACACAGTAGGCTGAATCTTGGAGTGCTATGAGACAAGATTCGAACTCAAGAAAACTGCGAACGCTATGGTAGATCAACCACTATCAGGACGACCGGCCTAATCAAAGTCACAAAAGGCAACCATCATATCCAGCTTAGAGTTTGCTTTGAAGAATATGCCATGATCAGTTACGCCTTCTTGAAAATACGGTTACCAACATTCAAGTGAAAAGTGGGAGAAGCAGGCATAAATTGCGACACTACATGTACTGCATAAGACTGTCAGGTCCAGTCATAGTAAGATATTGTAGTTTAACTATAAGTAACTCACCATCTGTCAAGGATATTGTGGAGAAATAAGTAGGGTGCACATCAGTTTAACTATATGAAAATGGAATTTCGAAGGTCAAAAACTTACTTCTAGTGAAAAATAAATAGCCAATTGATGTGGCCACCGCTTGTATTCCTAAGAAATAATGAAGGTCACCAAGGTTCTTCATCGGAAATTGGGTAGACAAATTAGTGATAAAGGCATCATTAAGAGAATGATTGTTACAAGTAAGAAGCATATCATTAACATGGAAAAGTAGAACAAGCAAAATAGATTGATGACGATAGACAAACATGGAAGAGTCAACTTTGTTTTAAACAAAACCTTTGGAAAGAAGAAAGCAACCGAAGTAATAAACCAGGCCTTAAGGGCTTATTTTAAGCCATTTAGAGACTTTTTGAGTCAGCAAACATGATGTGAAAAAAAGGCATGAATGAAGCATGTAGGTTGATATAGACTTTCTCATCAAGAAATCCAAGTAAAAATGTTTTTTTTTTTCACACCAAGTTGTCTAATAGTCCAGTTGCAAGAAACAAACAACGTATAGAATTAAACGAACAATAGAGGTTTTAACAACTGGACTGAAGGTTTTCTAGTAATACATACCTGCCTGTTGGTGATTGAGCTACCAAGCAAGCTTTGTAATAGTCAAGTGATCCATCTGAAACATATTTAGTTTTATTAATCCAATTACAACCAACTAAATTTGTAGGAGTTCATGGAACAAGCACCCAAGTATCATTTTTAAAAAATGCATTAAGCTCCTCTTCCATAGCTTGCCATCAAATGGATTATTTGACTGTGAAGACTCAGATCGCCTTAGAAAGGGGGGTGAATAGGGTGATTCTAGTAAATTAAAATTTTGACTTAGCAAAGTAATAGGTGATGCAGAAATTAAATAAAGACTGATCACAACGATATTTTAACGAGATTGTGCCTCAATCAGGCTTAAGTCACCGCCTAGAGTTCTTCAACTCTAGGATTCAACTCCCTACTTTTTTATTAAGATGAACACTTCACAATCTTTCAGAGCTACCTCACTCAAGAGATCTCAAATGCTTAAGTCAACCACTGAATTAAGCAAGGGAGGAGTTGTGACCTCTCACAAGTTCACTCGTTAATAATTTCCTCAAAAATAATCACAACACTTTAGTCACCAAGAATATTCAGTACACCAATAATAATTCAGAGCTCTCTTTTTCTTGTTCACTAGCTTGGTGCCTTCAATTGCATGTGCTTGCCCGCTATTTATAGGCTAACTTTCTTCAAATAAGGAAAGTCTCAGGAGGACCTGATATGATATTTCAGGCCCTTGATTTTCGTCCAGTTTCTGCTGTCTTGATATTCTTACCTTTTTTGTTACAATTTTGGGCTGATTTTATGCTGCACAATATCTTTTGAAAATATAGTAGAATAATAATCTAGAATCAAGGGAGAATATTTCCTTGTTTAGCTCATATAGTATCACATAAATTCATTAAGGCAAGTATCATGTGTGGAGAGAAAATCATGGCTTGTTTTCCTTATTTGAGAGCATGCAATTTGAATTTTAAATAGCAATTGGTTGTGTGATTAATTGCATATCAATTGTCTTACACGTTTTTTTTTCTTCACACTGCTTTTTATATTGGGTGCCATCTCTACCAATTTTTCTTTTAGGCCTTTTAGTTAATTTTGGTATTTCATCAAAATATTTCTAGCCACTAATAAGTATAACAATCTCCCCCTTTTTTTATGAAAGCCAAAATTAGCTTGAGTGAGTTTAATCGATTAAAAGATGGTAATCCGATATAGTGAGTTCTTTCAATATAATAGACCGCATCAGAATGGGGATATTATCAGGATGCATAAAGATGTGATAGCATAGTTGTAATAGCATAACTTAGTGAAATATCATAAGATTGCCCTAGAGACTAATCATCAAGCTGTTACTAGCTAACCTAAGTACTAAGGTAACAAGTTAACATAAGATAGCATAATTTCTACTAGCTAACCATAAGAGAACATAACATATTTTTCTCCCCCTCTTTCATCAAAAAGGAGAAGGCAAAATTTGTATGTCTGAGCATACCAACAGAACAAACCAGGGGGAAATAAGAAAAGCAATGCTAAGTCGAGGACAGCTTACTGGCAAATTTGATGATATGAGTGGCAGAGTTGGAGCATTTGATTTGCTCGGCAGCAAATAGCAGAACACCCTTAAGAGTGCAATAGTGAGTAACACTACTGATCCGAAGAAGATCATCCACTTTGTGATGCAGAGAAGCGAGGGACGCCTGGACAGTAGTAAGAGTGTTACTGAGAATGGCCTGATTGTGGGCAAGGCCATTCAGACTATCAGTGTGCTGGACAAGGATGTAATCAAGGCGCTCTGTAGAGTCTTGCAGCTCATAGACTCGCTCATCGAGAGACAAGATCTGATCGAGGAGGGATGGGGGAAGAGTAGTGGAGGGAGAGGTTTGGCGAGGCTTGCCATGCTTGGTAAAGTAAAGGGAGGCAAGCCTTTTTTCCTCGTGAGTCATATCCTCAATTAATTTCCATACTCCTGCAGCTGTTTGAAAGAATTGAATGTTCTTCAGGGATAAGGGAGTGATGACAGGAAGGGCGGTGGATACACAGATTTCGTTCTCGAGGGGAACACCAAAGTGATTGAAAACCATGGTCAGGAGGTTGGAGTAGGCCAGAGGGGCAGGACGCATGAAAGACCCGATTTTGGCCATGTGACTGAGTATGTACCTAGCATAATTGACGGGTTTGCCCGTCATTAGAAGATAAAGGATTTCCATGGTCTTGTTATTTAAGCGTCAGTGGAGTTAGGTTTGGCCAAAATAGTGCGAACCAGAACATAGTAGAGAAGACGAGGGTCAATGAAGGATCAAGTATGACAGGTTCGAGCCGTGTGAGGAGGGTAGAGAAGTGGCAAATTCGGTTAGGCAGCAACGTCTAAGGTCGGTTGTGGACAGGTTGGGTTGTGTGACAGTGGGTAAGCCAAGAATCTTGTTGAGGTCAGATTCAGTGACGGTAAAACGGGTAAACTTCACTTGGCATTCAAGAGTGATAACTGGCCTAACTTTAGCAACCCTAAGATTGGCATAAAACATGCGTACAAGTTGGCGGTAATATTCATTACCTAAAGTGAGCAACTGTCCACAAGAGCTATTCAACAAATAGTGAACAAAACCCAAATTTGCAGCTTTGAATTATTCAACAACGACTCTTTCAGGCATGAATAGAATGAGTGATAAAACGAGAAAGAAATTTATCCCTAGCAAGAGTAGAGTGGAACCAAGAGGAAACGAGAACCTCAGTAGTGGGAGGAGGAGATTGAGGAGGACGGTGGGGGGGGCGTTACTGTGGGGGAGCGACGAGCGACGGGTGGCGGAGTGGAGGCGGTGGTGAAGCTGTCAGCCGCCCGACAAATGCTTGAGGCGAGGGGAGACACCGGTGGTGAGGGTGGTAGTCGAGCGACGTCAGAGCTGGCATCGGAGATGGTGAGGTGGTCACCGTCGGTGAGCAGGGGGAGTGGAGTGCGGTTTAACGGAAATTCAGGCATTTCGGCGAACAGGTCTAGGTTTGGTGATGGATTTTCGAGCTTTGGGGGTAAGGGAGCGAGCGTTTGGGGACTTGCTCTTGGGTGCCATTATTGTGAATTGAGGTGGTAGGCAATGGAGGATGAGGAGGGAGATGGGTAGAGGAGGGTAGTTTTATAGTGAAAGAGTGGGCTTGATTTTGGAAATCACGTTGGGGGTCGAGTTTGGGAGGAATTGGGGCATGGCAATGGAGAAATTGGAAGGTAATTGGACTAGGATCTTTTAAGGAGGAAGAAGGAGATCTGGAGGGGGGTTTTTGGGTATGCTAGCCGAGTGGATGGGAGAGAGAAAGGGGGTGAAAGAGGAGAGTAAGAGAGAGAGTGTAGGCCCTTGCTTTGTTTTTGGGGTAAGTCAATATTGGTCAAACGAGGCAAAAATAATTTGAGTATTTGTTTTGATTCTAATGGGAACAAAGTATTAATTTTTGCCTTATTTGTTTATGACAGATGAGCGGACATTTTCCTGGGCATAGACACTCAAGACCCTGTGGCCTGATGAGGTAAGTGGGGTAATGAGATTTTAATTAAAGAACTGTTCAATTCCTATTGGTATCCGACAAGGGAAAAATTATTGATTAATTTTGCTCTAGTCGAATTTGCTCAAGTTGTTTTATTCTAGACTCATTTAAGGGCAGTGAAACTGATTTTCAAGCCTGAATAGTGGAGTGTAGTGATACACAGGAGCGTACCTGATTTGTAGTGACTGGCGCTTGTAGTGAGCTTCTTGTCTATGTGGGAAAATTAGAAATGCCTATAGTGCACTTGACAAATTGAGTTAGTCACAAGAGAGGGCTCCCCCTCAATTTATGCATCTGTATTTATCATTCCAAGTTCGTGGTGAATAAAATTAAATCTTTCCTAGTTTAGAGGCTTGGTGAAAATATAAGCTAGTTGAGATTCCGTGGGTACATATTCCAAGATAACATCACCTTTTTCAATATGGTCACGAATAAAGTGGTGTCTTACCTCAATGTGTTTAGTGTGTGAGTGTTGCACAGGATTTTTTGTAATGTTGATGGCACTTGTATTATCGCATTTAATAGGAATGCCTTTGAGATCAATACCTAAGTCCCGTAATTGCTGTTTGATCCTTAAGAGCTGGGCACAGCAGGCCCCAGCAACGATGTATTCTGCTTCTGCTGTTGACAGGCAACAGAATTCTGCTTTTTAGAATGCCAAGATACTAGACTTGGCCCGAGAAATTGACAAGTACCTGAAGTACTTTCTCTATCAACTTTAGAACCTGCATAATCTGCGTCAGTATATCCAACAAGAGAAAAATCTCCCCCGTCCGGGTACCATGGTCCCAGATTTTTAGTACCAGCTAGGTATCTAAATATCTGCTTTACACATGTTAGATGAGATTCTTTAGGAGATGCCTGAAATTTAGCACATAGACATACACTAAACACAATGTCAGGTCGAGTAGCGGTCAGATAAAGTAATGAACCAATCATTCCCCGATAGAGCTTCTCACTAATTGGTTTTCCTTCAGTATCGAGATCTAATTTTTCAGTTGTAGCTATGGGTGTCTTAGCATGTTTGGCTTGATCTAATTTTTACTTTTTGAGTAATCCACTTACGTATTTGCTTTGATTAATGAAGATGCAATCTTTGCATTGCTTAATTTGAAGTCAAGAAGAAATTTAATTCACCCATCATGCTCATTTCAAATTCGTTTCTCATTAGTTGAGAAAATTCTTCACAAAGTTAGTTGTTAGTAGCTTCAAAGAGTATATCATCTACATAAATTTGTATAATTATGAAGTCATAACCTTTATTTTTGGTAAATAAGGTTTTATCAATGAGACCCCGTTTAAAATTATGTTCTAAAAGAAACTTACTCAATCGCTCATACCAAGCCCTATGGGCTTGCTTTAGACCATATAGAGCCTTTTGAAGTTTATAAACATGATTAGGAAAGTCTGGATTTTTAAAGTCGGGGGGTTGTTCGACATAGAATTCTTCTTGTAGGTATCCATTTAAGAATGCGCATTCCACATCCATTTGGTAAAGCTTTATGTTTATATATGATGCAAATGCTAATAGTATTCTTATTGCTTCTAATCGTGCAACCGGGGCAAAGGTTTCATCAAAATCGATACCTTCTTCTTGATTATATCCTTTAGTCACTAATCTTGCTTTATTTCTTACAACATTGTCAGTTTCGTCCAATTTATTTCTAAATACCCATTTTGTACCTATAACTGGTGATCACTTGGTCGAGTTGTGAGTGTCCACACGTGGTTTCTTTCAAATTGATTTAATTCATCTTGCATAGCATTAATCCAATTCGCATCATTTAGTGCTTCTAAGTGGTGCTTTGGTTCTATAAGTGATACAAATGCAAAGAATGCACAAAAATTACATAAGGATGAGCGAGTTCTTATACCTGTGGATATGTCTGTCAATAGATTATGCATTGGGTGAGATGATTTATACTTGAAGTGCTTTTGGGTTACCTCTTGTTGAGATGCATTAGGCGGGGAGTTTTCTTCGTTTGTAGACTCCTCTTCTTCTTGGTGTGAGGATTCTTCTTGTAGTATTTGTGGTTGCTCTCCAGTATGATTTACTTCTTTTGTTATTTCCTCTTCCTCGTCACCATGCTTGTTTAAGTGCAGATGCTGAACTATAGAGCCACTCAACACATCGTCATTGGCTTCATCAAAAATGACATGAATACTTTTCTCGATGGTTTTGGTGTGTTTATTATAAATTGTATATGCTTTGCTGTGTGATGAATACCCTACAAACATCCCTTCATCACTTCTTGCATCAAATTTTCCTAGATTATTTTTTCCGTTGTTATGAACAAAGCATTTGCATCCAAAAGGTCTAAGGTAAATAATTCATATGGTGTTCTTTTTAGGATTGGTCGAATGCGACACCGATTTAAATTAAAACATAATTTGCAGCATTCACTGCTTCAGCCCAAAAATCTTGAGGAGCATTGCTTTCGCACATCATGGTGCGTGCCATATCCTCTAGAGTGTGATTTTTTCTTTCCACTACCCCATTTTGTTGAGGTGTTCGTGGTGCCGAAAAGTTGTGAGCAATTCCATGATTGCTACAAAATTCAGTGAACTATCTTTGATCAAATTCTCTCCCATGATTGCTTCTAATGAAGACTATAGGAGAGTTTTTGTAGACTTGTAATTGTTTGCAGAGTTTAGAGAATTCTTTAAAGGTTTCATTCTTTTTTTTTAAAAAGATTACCTAAGTAAAACGGGAAAAATCATCGACAATTACAAAAATATACTTACTATGCCCTAGACTTTGTATCGGTATTGGTCCACATAGGTTCATGTGAAGTAATTCTAATGGTCTAGTTGTGCTAATATTATTTTTTGATTTAAAAGAACTACGTACTTGCTTTCCTTTAGCACATGCATCACATATATGATCATATTTAAAATCGCATAGAGGAAGTCCTCGTACTAATTATCTTTTAGCTAACTTCTTAATTGTATGCATGCTTGCGTGGCCTAATCTTCGATGCCATAACCAATTATCCTCACTATGAGAGACTTTAAAACATGATAGATTTTGAGAGGGAAGTTTGTCAATATCTATGGCATAGACATTTTCAATTCTTGGTCCATAAAGGGCAATTTTTCCTGATTGTTTATTTTTTACAATATAGTTAGTGGATTTAAAAGTTACTAGATTTCCTTTATCACATAGTTGAGATATGCTTAAGATGTTAAATTTTAGGGCATCAACAAGATAAACATTATCGATCGAGTTGGAGGGATCTTTACCGATTTTCCCATACCAATTATTTTACCTATACTTTTGTCGCCAAAAGTGACACTCCCATGTCATTTCTTTTTTATTTCGTTGAATAGAGAAGGATTACCACTCATGTATCTTGAACACCTGCTATCAAGATACCATAGGTCTTTTTCGGATTTCAAGCACACCTGCAAAACAAGAAATCAAACCTTTCTACTACTTTTGACATTAAATTTGTATCCAAAGGCATTAGTTATCATGTTAGGTGGTTTAGTTCCTTGAGGAACCCATATATGAGTAACTTTGTATGATGGTTTTTTAAATGGGCATGAATAAGAGATATGACTAACATGACATGTTCTTGTATCCTCTTTATAAGGTGCTGATTTAGCAAAGAAGTTTTTGTAATTTTTCTTTTTGTTAGAGTGGTTATATCCAATGCCTTATTTGTTAAATGAAGCTCTTTGCGTGCATAGTAATTTGTCCAAGTTCTCTTATCCTTTAGTGAATTTTAAGATTATTTCATGGTTTTTGTCACACTTGTTTTGCAATTCTTCATTTTTACTTTCCAAAGATCTAATTTTAATATGGAGGTCATTGTTTATTTTTTCAAGGGTTATACCTTTTTGTTTTGCTTCTTGAAAGTTTCTTTTGAGATCTTTATATTTAGAGGAATATCTCTATTCTAGTTCAGCGAAACTTATCAAGGCATTAATCAGTTCATCTTTAGAACATTCATAAAGAGCTATTATATCTACCTCATTGGTGTTCTCATGTTCATGATCTTGCCCTTCTCTTGCCATTAAACATAAGTTAGCATTGCGCTCTTCATCACTTTCGCTTTTACTAGTGTCGCTATCGCTCCAGGCTGCAATCGTGGCTTTGTTGTTGTCTTTCTTCTTGAGTCTCCGAGATTCACTCATTTTATGGATGAGTGGGCAATCTTTCAACAAGTGACCTGGCGTACCACAACCATAACATGAACTGACATTAGTGCTGTCTTTATTGAGAAACTTACTTTTGAATTTTTCATTTCTTTTAAATGTGGATCCTTTCGAGTTAAATCCTCGTTGGTTAAATTTTTTCTTTAGTCCTATTTTATTAAGACCCCGAACGATTAATGAGAAAATCGCTTCATCATTATCGTCGGTTTCTTCTTCTTCAGAGGCGGGATCTTCTTGTGTGACTTTAAGGGCTATCCCTTTCTTTGAATTTTCTCCTTCATCTTCTTTAAGATGAATCTCATGAGTCAATAGTTTTCCTAGAAGATCATCCAACTCCAGTTTTTTGAGATCTTGGGCTTCTTCGATTGCTGTGACTTTCGATCCCCACTTAATTTTTGGGAGGCATCGTAGAATCTTTCTTACCATTTCCTCATTTGTGTACGTCTTACCAAGAGATTTTAGATTATTAGTGATATCAGTGAATCGAGTAAACATATCTTTTATCAATTCATCTGATTGCATTTTGAATAGTTCATTCTGATGTATGAACATTCATTTTGGTTTCACGTACTTGACTTGTTCCTTCATAAGTGATAATTAATTTGTTCCAGATCTGTTGGGCTGTATCACATGCAAAAATACGATTGTATTCGTTAGCATCTAACCCGCAATAAAGAATGTGCTTAGCTTTTGAGTTCTTAGTGAGTCTTTCCCAATCAGCACTAGTATACTGATCTTTTTGTTTATCAATGATCTCACCCTTGTCATGTTTAACTTTAGGAATAGGGTAAGGTCCACTGTTCACAATTTTTCATAATTCCATATCAGTATATTCAATGAAAATTTGCATGGCATTTTTCCAATAAGAGAAGTTTGTTTCTTTAAAAAGGGGAGGTCTGACAGTGGATCGACCTTCAATATTGATATCTCCAGAGAAGGCCATCATCGTCACCCACTCGACTGCTAGGTCAAAGAGTGTGGGACTGGCTCTGATACCAATTGAAGACTCAGATCACCCTAGAGGGGGGTGAATAGGGTGATTGTAGTAAATTAAAAATTTGACTCAGCAAAATAATAGTAGATGCAGAAATTAAATAAAGACTGGACACAACGATATTTTAACGAGGTTGGACCTCAATCAGGCTTAAGTCCCCGCCTAAAGTTCTCCAATTCTAGGATTCAACTCTCTACTTTTTTTATTAAGATGGACACTTCACAATCTTTCAGAGCTACCTCACTCAAGAGATCTTAAATGCTTAAGTCAACAATTAAGCAAGGGAGGAGTTGTGACCTCTCATCAACTCACAAGTTCACTCCTTAATAATTTCCTCAAAAATAATCACAACACTTTAGTCACCAAGAATATTCAGTACACCAATAATAATTCAGACCTCTCTTTTTCTTGTTTACTAGCTCAGTACCTTCAATTGCATGTGCTTGCCCGCTATTTATAGGCTAACTTTCTTCAAATAAGGAAAGTCTCAGGATGACCTGATATGATATTTCAGGCCTTTGATTTTCGTCCAGTTTCTGCTGTCTTGATATTCTTGTCTTTCTTGTTACGATTTTGGGTTGATTTTATGCTGCACAATATCTTTTGAAAATACAGTAGAATAATAATCTAGAATCAAGGGAGAATATTTCCTTGTTTAGCTCATATAATATCACATAAATTCATTAAGGCAAGTATCATGTGTGGAGAGAAAATCATGAATTGTTTTCCTTATTTGAGAGCATGCAATTTGAATTTTAAATAGTAATTGGCTGAGTGATTAATTGCATATCAATTGTCTTACACGTTTTTTTCTTCACACTGCTTTTTATATTGGGTGCCATCTCTACCAATTTTTCTTTTAGGCCTTTTAGTTAACTTTGGTATTTCATCAAACTATTTCTAGCCACTAACAAGTATAACAGACTGCTTTGGAGAAGGAAGTGGGATCACCATCCTCATGCTCGATCAACACTAAAGGATAAAACAATTTTGGGCTTGGAAATGCCCAATTTGGAACATCTTTGTATGGGATGGCAATTCTATAGGGCATGCTGTGGAGGAGGAGTAGTAGAGATCACGAGGTTGGACATGTTTGGGTTGGGCTGACGCGGAGTGGAGGAAGTCATTGAAGACATACACTGCCTTGGAAAGGAAACAGGTGATAGACCAAACGTGGATTGGACCAAAGGAGAATGAGGTAGCGAGGACGAGGTCAGTGCAGGGCCTGCAGGCAATGACAGGAAAGATGCATTGGAAAGACCAGGTTCAATGCAAGAGGAATAGGCAGATGAGTTTGGGCCGAGCAACAGGCCAGACACTAAGGGTTGGACGCAGAAAGATGGTCATTGGTCAGGCTATACATGGGAACTAATTATGAGTGGCACGCTAGGCACAGTCTGAAGGTGACCAGAAGGAACAGTGAGGCTATGAGGGTAGATGACCTCGAGAGAAAATAGGTGACAATGAGGCTCTGTTTGGTTCTTAGAAAATTGGTTGAAAGAAAATTTTTTTTGAAAAAAAAAGGTGAAGGAAAAAAAAGTTGGGAGAAAATAAGTTTTTTCTCTTGTTTGGATTGAGAAAAAATACAAAAATTTAGATGAGAAATTTGAATGTTGATGAACTACTTGAATCATATTGATATCATCTAAGCAATGTGAGGTTGGAGAAGGCTGGGAATTTTCCTCAAACTTTCCTCACAATTTTATGAGGAAAATTTTATCACTGGTTTCTAACAATTTTTCCACCTAACTTTCCTCAATATTTTTTTTTCTTCACGATTTTTTCTAAACCAAACACAAGAAAAAAAGTAACTTTCCTACTATCAAATTTTCTAATGTCCAAACGAAGCCTAAAGGACTTAGATTTGTGCTAGTTAAGAATATCAAGGAAAGGAAAAATATGCTCAGGAAATTTCACATGTCAACTAATGTAAATGCATCCTAAAATACGATCAAGACACCAATAAGCCTTATAATATGGGGCATCAACTTGCAAAGACACATCGTATGGAGCGGGGGTTAATGTTTGTGCTTGGTATAAGATGTTAAACTAGGAAAACATTGAGAGCAAACATGCATAGGAAACTATAGTGAGGGGATTTAGAAGGCAATTTATGGGAAATGGAGAAGCTTTTAAGAACAGAAGTGGGCAATCTATTTATGACATGAATTGTTGTAAGAATAGCATCGTTTCAAAAAATATCATGCATAAGAGCATCAATAAGCATTATGCAGGCCATATCCACAATGTAACAACATTTTCTTTCAATAACATTATATTCTGTTGCTGAGTGTGAGGGCAGACTTCTGAAAATAAATTCCCTGTTTGACGAGAAAGTCACTTTGAAAATAAATCATTTTTGGTTAAGTCGTTTTTATGTTGTTCTAACACTTTTACTTGAATTGGTTCTTGAACACATCTAACAGCATCAGCTCAACTATTAAAAAAAATCGTGTACAGTTTGGCCTAACATACTATTCTAATTTTGATACAATACAATAACTAATTGGACTTGCTTTCCCCTAAAGTCATCCTCTGGGCCACTTGAAAGTTGCAACTTTGGTTCCAAATTGCCAATCTTCTCTTTAACATCTTTATTACTCTTCTTATTTTTACCCCTGATGCACGCATCAATGTCTCCAAAGTACAATTATTCCCTTTTTTTCAGCCTAAGCTCTAGCCTTTTTTTTTTTTTTTTTAAAGTCAGAGCTAAAGAATTAACTCTATGTTTGGGTGTGACATCTAGGGAAAAGGAAATCACCTATGATAGGATTGGAAACGTAAGCCTATTCCAGTAAATATAGTCTTAGATGGAGAGATTGGAAATTTGTACGATGAAATTGGGATAATCGCTACACAAATTACCCATCATTTCTAATTAAACTTAATTATGCATCACACACACTCACCTGCACACACATACATGGGTCTACATATATAAACACGTACACACATGCTCACGCGCGTGTACACACAGAAATATATATACATACACATACGCGCATATACATATACGTATATATTAAAATCAATTATAGTTGTTAGGGGAAAAAAAACTAAGAACCATTATTAAGCCAGGATTTCTAATGTATCAGAATTAATTATACTTGACTTAGTCTTGATAACAATTGTAATACCTTAATTTCTATATAACAACTTAAAGATTTTTGTATTTTAAAAAAATATCAATTATTGTTAAAAAATTAATAATATAATTAGTTATTTATGTTTAGTATAAATTCTGATAAAAATTTATTTGAAAAAAATTGAATTTATCAAAAAAGACTACTTATCTTTTTTTGTAATAGGCGCAATTAATCTTATTTTTTGTTAATAATAAGAAATTAGGTTTAGAATTAGGTTCGAAATTTCGAAATTATAAGAATCTATCATGTGTAAAATATTAGACTTGTTATTTGTGTGTATATAGACAGAGAGAGATTGTCTAATTTTTAAGGATGCATATAACAAAGCCACATCCTTTGGGTTGGCCAAAGTTGAAACAAGAGTTGATGCAAGGCTTTGAAAGTGCAGGCATTTGTTGCATGCTTTTAGACACGAATCCAAAAGAATCTCAGTCTCATTTACCCCAAACCAAACACCTTTTCCTATTAGTCACTTCCATAAAGTATAGGCATGTGGAGAAAGTGTGGTTGATTAGTGCTTGACGAAAACCATACCGATAATATGATTAATTAGGTAAGGTGAAAAGCCGCTTTCCCCTCAGCCTTTTCTAAGTGGGCCTTTCTATGTCAGATGGAATTGCTTTAGGGTTTCTTCAAAAAGGCAAAAAAGATGGAAGATGCCATCTGCTTTTCATACGAAAACCTTTCTTCATGTAGGAATTTAAGTTTTTCTTTGGCGAATAAGATTGAAATTTAGATTTAAATCTTACCTAATGAATTTTTATTGTTTGTTGTCCTTTTACATAAGGGCATTATGCAAGGGAATCAATAAAGAGAGAAATCACTTAAATCGATTCAACACTAACACAGATAGGAAAAGTGAAAAAAAAAAAAGAGCTTAAAAATAGAAGTTTGAAAGATAATTATTACGATAAATAATCAAAACAAATCAACACACTATGTGTCTAATGGATATGAGGGAAAATTTAATGTCTCAATATCCATTAATAAATAAATCGTATCTATACCTAATTAGTTATCCGTAGAAAAAAAAAAGTCTTTTTCATTTCCACTCCAACCACATGAAATCCATTGTGAGGAATGAGAAATGGGAAGGAAACTATAATCCTTGTCGGGATGCCGGTTAGACAAGAAAATTTAGGAGCCATAAGTTAGGTTTAGAGGTGTAATCAATCCAAGCCAAGCCAAGCCCGAGATCGGCTGGTAGCCTGGCCAAAGTTCCAGCCGAACTTGGTTCAATCGAATTCGAGCTCAGCTTTGACCAAGTCGGGTTTTCACCTAGTAGATTTTTTTTATTTATAATTCAAATATTTACACAACTTAACTTGAAAAGTATTGAAAATTTAATATTACAACGCCAACTCAAAGAAAAAAAATTATAGGGTCTACTAAAAAAAAGCAAAATAACGACGGAATTAGGTGACAGAATAGGATTCTGTCGCTAATGGCGATGGGGAGTGGAGGAAAACCATTTTCAAAATCTGGAGAAAAGTGGCGACGGAAAATCCGCCGTTGAGAATTGTTCACACAACTTAGCGACGGAAATTCCGTCACTCAAAAAAAAGCAAATGATTTTTTAACATGACGATGGAAATTCCCTCACCACATATTAAAAAAAAAAATTAATCTCACACAGCTTAGCGACGGAAATTCCATCACTCAAAAAAAAGCAAATGATTTTTTAACATGAAGATGGAATTTCCCTCGCCACATATTAAAAAAAAAAATTAATCGTTGGAGACGGAAATTCCATCGCCAGATCCGTTGCTACCTTTTTTTTGAGAAACCGGATCTAGTTTCATTTCAGGCTATTTTCGCAATAACCGAACTTGAGAAGAGAGGAAGAAAGAGAGTAAGGGAGCTTCCAGGAAACCGACATCGCCAACCCGCTGCTGCCGCTTGTCCTCACCACCCACAGCCATTGCCGTCGCCGGTCAAGTGTCGCCGCCACCTCTACTGCCTGCCGCCTCCTTCCACAATCTCTAACTTCACTTCGGTAAATTTTCTAACTCTAAATTTAGTTTTAACTGCTACAAAATATGGTTTTGATAGTTGAAGATATGTTATTAGTTTATGTTTATATTGAATGGTTAGATGTGTATTGATTAATTGCTTCAATTTGGTTGAAATTATGCATTAATGTAATTGAGAGTTTAGGATTGTATGAGATTAGTAGCTTTATTAGTAAGAGAAGATTTGGTGAAAATGAAAATTTAGCTTTATTAGTAGCTTTATATGCAAGAGTTGAAATATGTGTGAAGGAATTGTGTGAAATTTGTGAGAGTTGCAGTGAGTGATTTGCTAGAGTTTACTGTAAGTTAATATATGTATTTATATATATTTCTTAGTAAAAAAATATATGTAATACATAAGTGAGAAATTTAGCTAGATATTATTGTATAAATTGAAATTAATACTAATTCAATGGCTTTTATGAATATTGTTGCTTGAGCAGAATATGAGTGACCCTCCACATCGTTCGAGGATGTATAATAGATTATTACCTGATCGTAATGGTTATACACAAAAATTCCTAAATAAGGTAAATCAATTTGATACATTTGCACGTAGGCAAGCAGACTTCCAAAGTGGGGGGAAACACAGATGTCCATGTTCGAAATGTAAAAATTGAGTGTACTTAACACCCAATGAGGTAAATATGCACCTGATGTATAAGGGTTTCGTGAAAAGATATTGGTATTGACAAGTCATAGAGAAGTAAACCTCAACAATATGATTTTGGATATTCTACTAAGGAAATGGCCGAAGCTGGTGGTTCAAGTCATACAAACTATGCCCACAATGAATGCTACATAGATCATATGGGGTACATGATTGGTGATGCCATTTTGGCAAATCAAAATGTAAGGGTTCAGGAGGGAAGCAGTTGTCAAGAACCATTCTATTATGTGGTTCAAGTTACTCAACAGTCCTTATATAATGGTTGTTCTACCCACAATGAGCTATGTGCTGTTGTTCGGCTATTGAGTATCAAGTATGATTATAATATGCCATAAAACTGTTTCAATGAAGTTGTTCACTTAGTGAAAGAGATGTGTCCACCTAACAACTGTGTGCCAAACAACTATGGCCAGACGAAGAAGGCTGTTAAGATCTCGGCAACGATGTGATACACATTGATTGTTGTCGTAAAGGGTGTATGTGCGTTTTTAACGAGGACTCAAACCTTGATGCATGAAAGTTTTGCGGGCATTCAAGATGGAATAGGCAAAGGTCGCTACAAAGGAATCAAAGGCCATTGCCATATGCGATGATGCATTACTTGCCATTGAAACCTTAACAACAGAGGTTGTATGCATCAAGAAACACTACAGAGCACATGAGATGGCATTATGAATATCGACGAGAGGGTGGTGTTTTATGTCATCCATTAGATGGTACAACGTGGAAACATTTTGACAACAAGTACCCCGGTTTTGCTATAGAGCCTCGAAATGTTAGACTTGGTTTATGTGCTGATGGATTTAATCCTTATACATTATCCTCAAGTTCTTATTCCATTTGACCGGTGGTGGTTACACCTTATAATCTTCCCCCTAAAATGTGTACGACCACACCATTTATGTTTGTTGTCTTAAATTTGTATCACAAGTGCACGGTGTAGCTGTAGCTAACACACGGCAAGTACGGGTCATATTCCACAAGGAACTCGGTTCTAATTACTAGAACTAATTAGATTACTCAATCTAGGTGATCACAATTGTTGATTGAGAGTTAAACTAAGGGAAATTCTAACAGCTAAATAGTGAAATGAACAACAGAATGAGAATCACCTAGGTTGGGATTATTAGCACAATTATGCTAGTTGAACCAATTACTAACCGCTTCAAACAATCCCAGGCATGCATCATGAGTAGATAGATTGCCAGTTAAGCCCATCTCCTCCCTCTCTCAAGGGTCAAAGACTAATCTTAGGATTGTAGTTACCTATTTTCATGGAACTAAAGTCACAGGATTACAATATCTACAATCTCGAATCTCAATTAGAACCTTAATTATTTTTGTATTAAAATCCTAATGGTCTAATAAGCTACGCTAGGTAAAGATTCTGTCTTTCAATGCTCCCCTAAACCCGAATAAAAATGGACAAATGCTCTTTCGAGCATTTCATCGAATGCCTGGTGTGCATAGTAGAAATCACGAATACAAATATGGGAAAATAAGAGATTGGGGCTAGATTTTGATTCAACTAAACATCATCGGCTTCAATCCCAACCCAAGTTGGGAGATTAGCCACAAATCATCTCAAAAGCAACAATCATAAATTCCAATTCACTAAACATGATTCAACCCAAACCCTAAGATAACAATAAAGGGGAGGGAGAGAATCAAGAGACAAACTTGAATTAATCGTCGTGTGGTAGTAGAACAATCTTCAATTGCAATGAATTCAATCCAAAAGGCATTCAAGAAAATCCACTAACAAAACCCTAGAAATCGCCTAAGAAGAGTGTTCTCAAAAGAAAAACTGAAGTCTCCAAAAAACTGCCGGAAAAATCACTTAAGTCGCGCGACAGCGGGCCAACGCACGGTCGTGCTTAGACGCACGGGCATCTGTGCACTGGAGCACGATCACACGAACAGTCGTGCGTCCTTGCAGGTCAACCGTGCAGGGTTTCTGCCTTGGCTGCATGGCCATGCTTTTCTGTTGCACGGTCGTGCCATCTTCCGCTTGTCTTCCTCTGGCTCCCAGGGCTTCGTTTGACCTCTATTCTTCCTTGTATTCATCCTGAAAGTTGCCCTTGTATCAAAACCCGAAGGTTCCTCCTGAAAGTACAGACAAACCACATTATAAGCACAATTGAATCCAATGAGGTGAATTTGATCCTTTCTCATCCAGATTTATCATAGAAACAATGAGAAATAGGGACCAAATAAGATCTAAAAAGAGGTCAAAATATAGGTTTATCAATGTTCCTCACATGTGTAATCTCCGACTCTAAATATTCTAAGAACAAAATAGATGTATATTTACAACTGCTTATTGATGAGTTGAAGGAGCTGTGGGATGTTGGAATTGAAATGTTTGACATATCCACGAGTACAACATTTCAAATGAAAGCTGCAATAGGTTCATTCCAAATGACGATATTGTTAGTAGGATTTCTTAGATCTTCCAAGGTAAATATAATACGCCTTGGCCTTCTTAGGGTAAAGTGCCTAGAAATGTTCAAGATTTGTGGTTTAGAGAGTTCAAGGTAAGTAAAGTGACTACATATTAAGACTTCTTACAAGGCTTCGGTTCAATTGTAAGGCATTATTTGATGTGTTTGTTGTTTTCTAATTTGCAGAAGTGGTTCACTTGGGATTCTATCTATGAGGACCGCATTAAGAAGAATTTTGAAAACAGTGACAATGCACGTTTGAGGGGCTTCCTTGGTAAAGCAAGGAAGCACAACAAGAAGCCTCAATGGCTCAGTGATGATAAATGGAAATGACTCCAAGCGCATTCGGCGAATGAAGCATTCAAAAAATTATGTGAAAAAGCCCAAAAAAATTGGCTTGGTGATCCACAGAGTCTTGGATCATCACTCCACACCTGTGGCTCGATCCCTATGCATGAACATAGGAGGCATCTGGTAACAAACCGTACATGTTACAACATTGTTTCACTTATTTATTTCACTGTGGTGTTTAATGTGTTTTCCTCAATTTTTTTAATTCGCATGTAGAGGGAACAACTTGGAACGAATCCCACAATTGTTGAGTTGATCGCCCCGCACTCATAGACTTGGAGGCAAACTAGATGGACCTTGATTTGATAAGAAATCACAACAAACCTACATAAGCTATTCTCGATAATCAATACTACGTTTTGATTCATATATTTTTATTAAGTCTAACATATTTGATGTTTTGCAAATATTATGATATTGTAAGAGTCCTTTGAATAAGAATTGCAGAAAATCATCAACTCTCAAGGGACCTCATACGACAACTCCCAAGATCTATCTCAACAACTTCCAAACCCAAATGAGTTGTGGGTGAAGGCCTATACGAACAAAAAGGGTCGTATTTACGGCATTAGAGATGAGGTCGTCAACACAAGGAGATCTCCCTACTTCAGTCCCTCTCAGCGAGTCGGTATACTAAACTTTAGCTTTCCTCAATTTCAGTTGCTAATTTGAAAATTGTCCATAACGCCAGTTTAGGATAAGTTACGCTATTCTCACTACATTCTTACTACATACAGATGGTTTTTAGCAGGTACAGGTCCGACTGCATCTCAGCAGGAGCTGCATGATTTAAAATAGAGGGTGACCACCATGAGAAGTGAGCTCAGCACACAACCTGAGATTTATCGAATGATGATGGAGAGATATAAGAGTCTAGAGGAGTCTAACTAAATGTTGAGCCAAACCATACTGAGTATGAATCAACAAATGCATGCTTTCTTCCAAATGCAACAAGGCTCCAGTTTGGGATCGCAACATGTCATCCCTACCCATCCCCAGCATGATGAAGAGAATGAGGACGAAGACGAGGATGAGGAATATGATCTCGATGATTGATCCCTCATGAGTTGCTTGTTTCTTCCCCTCTCTATTACCCGCTTCCGTATGTGCATATATTTGCCTCTACTTTTCTGTTGGTCATGTGTGGCGATGTTGAGAACTGCTCGAACTTTATTTTGCGAATTGGTTTGTATGTAATGTATGTTGATGACACTTTTGGATTACTTTGGTTTGAATGTGATGTTTGAGTTGTTTGTGAATTGGGAATTGTTGAGAATGCTTCGAGTGAAACAGTTGTATTGAATGGACTGTTGAATACCCTCGATGTATTTTCTTTTAGGAAATCTAATGTATTGTATTTGGGGTACCTGAAAAAACAAAATTTTTATTTTTTTAAAAAAAGCAAAAATTAGCAATGGATAGGTGACGGACAGGGGCTTTTTTTTTTAAAATACAGTATGGTGACGGACTTGAGGATCTATCGTCATCAGTAACGGAATTTCTATCGCTGACTTTGTCTCTTATGGCGATGGAACCTCAATTTCGTCGCCACCTTGCGTAGGTTCTGTTCCCTGCCAAACTAACCCGTCCGTCGCCGCCTAGCGACAGATCCCACAATTCCGTCGCTAATTTCTCAGCGACAAGCCATATTGCAACTCTTACGGTTCGTCGCCAGTTCCGTCACTGAATTCAAATTTCCGTCGCTGATATGTTGTTTTCTGTCGCTGATTCTGTCACTGTATGGCCTTTTTTTTGTATTATAATATTAAACTATTGACATACAAACTGACACGAAGCGTATGGATACCAATGTAGCATAGGTCATTTCCCATCAAAAATACCTAAACGAGCTTGATTGAACCAAATCGAGCCAAGTCTAGCTAGGTTCAAATTCAACTTGATAGGTATTCGAGTCGAACTTTGGTCAAATCGAGCTTGAGCTTAACTTTGACCGAGTTGAACCACAAGGGCATACCAAGCCTGCTCGGTTCTTTTACAGCCTTGTCCACATGCAATTTACTTTATATTTCCTGATATATAAATTGATTTACCAAACCCTTTAGATTACCTAGTTAGTTTCATTTCAATTACCTAATTTGCAAACTCTTTACCCTAGCCACTTCTACTCTTTATCACTTATATATAGGCCAATGTAGGTGGGATTTAAATCTAATTCTGACACTAATTTAAAAGACTTTAACAATATAACTACTTGACATAAGCATTCACATTTTATTAATGAAATACAGCAATACCAAAAGTTTAGCTTTGTTATTTGTGAATTAATTGTAAAACTAGCATTAAAAGCCATACAATGCATGAGATTTATATATGTAATTTGTCTATTTTAAATTATGAATTAGTCCTTTATGTGACAAATTTGATTTATAATTCTCATTACGATAAATACATTAATATTCGATAAAAAAAATCATAAATATAATATCACAATATGTAATCTTCATAATAATTGATTCTTGTTATAACGGATGCGAGAAAGTATGAACAAATTGACAAATACACGCAGATTTAACGTGGTTCACTAACAATGTGTTAGCTACGTCTATAGGCAGAAGAGAGTGATATTTTTATTGATGATGATGGAATACAGAGATACGCATTACATATATAGGGTTTTGGTTTTAGGGTCAACCCTAACCCATACATCACGTACGCCGTCAGTTTCGGGGGCGTTGCCCCTGAACTCTTATCAGGGGCCACATTGCGCCCCCTGAACCCCAAAACCAGGACACGTCGCCCCTAGACCCCGATTCGTTGACCGGTCAGCGAGACCACCATGCTTGGTCTGCAGAAGAGGGCTAAAGAAAACATATTGAAGGCATTCTGACAATTCTTTATTAATTAATAGTTATAATAATTGTTATCAAATTTACTAATTTCATGGGATTTGGAATCAGACGAGTACATAACTTTGGAAACCAGAATGTTTTAGTATTAAAATATTTATTAATAACTTTGGTATTCTTCGTTGTTGCCAAATCTTCAGTAATATTTTAAAATATTTTATTATTATATACTGTTTTGTTTTGAACTGGAAAGACAAAGTACATATAATCTTAGAGGTGTCAAAAAAGGAACCAAAATGACATTTCAGGATCTTGTATTAATGGAGATAAGAAAATAAAAAGGGTAATTTATATGAGAGTGGCACGTGTCAAATGAAGGAAAGAGTTTGTTTTATTTTAATACATTTACTAGCATTAAGGACCCATCATATGTAAGGGATTCATCTATATAATTATTTTTATTTTAAATTGTGATTTTTTATTTTTATCCCATAAATTTGATAAGCTCCATTATGATAAATAGGCTAATATTTGATAGAACATAAACTATCAATATAACATTCCATTTTTAACTATTGTAGTAATTGATTTTCTGTAATCTAGCTAGTAAATAATTTGCTCATTCCTAGATAATTAAATGATTAAAATCACATCAAGAACCATAGGAAAAGAGAAATCCAAAAAGGAGTGGGATAGTAAAGGGAAAAGACACCTCACTTTTCAATGCTTGTCACACTGTTGATGCTTCTTCTTCTTCTTCTTCTTCTTCTTCTTCTTCTTCTTCTTCTTCTTCT
>JACYFF010002017.1:56539839-56584256 GCA_017589665.1 Selenicereus undatus
CTTCTTCTTCTTCTTCTTCTTCTTCTTCTTCTTCTTCTTCTTCTTCTCATTCTTCTTCTACTTCTTGTGGTGTTATTCCGCCATAACATTAATGGCTTGTTTGGTTCTATGTAATTGAAGTGGTAATGTAATCAAAATAGTAATGGTGACTCCATTACCATGTTTGGTTACCATTAAAGAATGTAATCAAGATTGCATTGTAATTACATTTACCTAAATCTATGCAATTACGATTACTTGACTTTTCCTAAATAATTTTGATTGCATACCTTTGAATTAAAATCTATCCAACTATAAGCTATTATATTTGGAAACTTTCTCTCTCTTATCTCCATTGTCTCTCCTCTACTTCCACTCTCTTATTACTTTGACACCCTTTTTTTAAAGGTTTGAAGTCCCACTCACCCTTCTCTCTCTCCTCTCCATATTAGATAAAGCTTAACGTAGACCATGATCGTATTATTGAAACTATATTTTTGTATGTTCTAAACATCATGTCTCTCTCTCTCTCTCTCTCTCTCTCTTCGTCGTCATCATCATCATCATCTTCTCTCTACTTGGTAAACTTGAACAATATTACATTATTATAATCTATAAGAAATAGAGTAAAGTAAGTCTCATGTGAAACATCCTAATCATAATGATAAGTGTAAAGCCCCCCAATGGCTAATGCTGGTTACCCTAGTTAACCATGATTTTATTAATTTACAACGGAAGACCTTTGTTTTGAATGGAGGCGTTACCGTCGTTCCGTGATGGAACAAGGCTAACTGGCTTACTAACTTTAGAATGAAATAAATATTTGTTCCCTTATGCAAATCATAATATGCGTGGTAACTTAGCACATCCATCCTAAACTCTCTTGACCTTAAAGGTTCAAACGTGCAACTATATATAATTTTCCGGGGGCTACCTACCATCACTGTGAGCATTTGGCTAGCTACCCTGCGGCTCTTGTTTATTTCTTGGTGCCTTCTGACCTGCTAGGATGATGAGAGGTTCATAGATCCCATACCTAAAACAGAAAATATGAAAACATCCGAACGGTGAGCCGAAGCTCAATACGTACATTCCCATGCAGTAAAATAAGTTTGGTGTGGAATTAGCTGGGCCGGCCGCATTTCAAAATATTTTGTTTTGCAAACAGGAGAGAGAGAATGTATAAGTAAAATTGATTTGTTGATTCTTATCTGAAAGTGGACCCCTTGGTCGATGTACATCTTGAAACGATCGTACTTTAGGTGCTCACCCCCCAGGCCGACTAAGAAGTCTGAGTTGACGCCGCGCGTGGGTATATTGATCAACATAAGCCTTTATAATTGATGGGCATAAGCCCTGGTGATAATTGGCGGGACCACTTGTTTATGTGACAAAACATTGAGAACTTGGTTCATTAAATGAATCTTGTATTAATTTTTCATTGTTGAGAACACTGTGAGTTTTTGAAGAACATAAGCAATGCACATACCTAGTTTTTGAGATTCTTTCTCTTTTATAATGATGAATGTGCATTGACAGCTTGAAGCGACAGATGTGGCCTTATTCCAGCTTTACACATGTAATTCTTTTTCAATTAGTTCAAAATTATGAAATCTGTTTTGGATTTCTTGGTGTAATAGATTATTTGGATCCCTTGAGCTTCGTGCTATTCATTAGTATTGTAAAAAGTTATTGACTTGGCTTGATTGTGTTTTGCTTCCATTCCTCTCTCTCATACTGTTGATCATGCGCTTAATGACTATCATAAACATGTAAGGAGGTAATGATGGCATCATCATATCATTCTAATAATTTGTATAAACTTAATACTTATCGCTATTTTGTTAAACTAGTGGCATTAAATCAATACCATTATGGGCCATTGTCATTAACATTTTTCTTGTTGTTGCATAAGTTACGAAGTGTATATCCAAAATTCATGAACTTGATCACAAATCTTCAAATAATATGTATATTTTTCAGTAATATTGTCACAATGTTGTCCAACCCAATAGCTTAATAATCAAAACATTAACCGAACTCCAACATAAATTCAGCAGGCAGATTTATCCTCACATTCATAACTTCGAAACCACAGTGAATGAATTCATATCATAATTAACAAGTCACGATACCTCAATCAGTCAAACATCACAATTAAACATGAAATTATACGATTGACTTCCACCAATTGACATTAGTATTATACTAAATCATAAAACATCAAATCCAAATCTTTACGTTGAGGAACCAAGAATTACTCACCTTGAATTTATTCCAAACCCAAAACCTTAATATCTTCTTCCTCCTTCTTCTCCTTCTCCTTCTCCGCTCTCTTCTTTCTCTCTCTTCTCTTGTTCTTTCTCTCTCCTTTCTTCCCCTCTCCCTCTACCGTGTGTGTGTGGCATGAAACCCCCCCTCCATATATATATTGGTAACAAGGAAAAAAAGATTTTTCTTTGGCTGGTCAAACCGACTTTGACCGTTGACTTTTTTTCTTCTTTTTTTATTTTTTTTATTTTTTTTAGAGACTTTGCTATGTTAACAGATGTTCAGTTATTCATTAGCATTTTAATGAATTATTTGAGGCGTAATCAAAATTCATTTCGAGGTCATTCTGTCTATTCAACCTGCAATCGCACAAATATACATGCGCATAAACAAAATGCTGAATTGAAATGAGAAAATGTTATATTGAAATGCGGGGCCCAACGTGATTAATTTGTAATTAAGATGATTCGATGTAATTAATGTGAATATTAGGGTCGGACCGTTACAATAAGATATTTCATGATATTTATCAACGAAGCTACAAATAATTAAAATAGGCAAAATAAAATGCGAATTTAATCGCAAGTATTCCACGTCACGTGTAAAATTCAGTATTGTTTGTAGATGAATTCATTCCATTACACTTGTAAAAACTTTGTAACCAAATATTGTAATACAATTATTATCCCATTTCATTACACTAACAATTACATTACATGGTTGGTTCCATTGCATAGTGATTGCATTACTTTCAACCAAACGCTACATAATAGTCAAACACATAAGAATGGTAAGGCCACTAAGCAGGTTAAGAAAGAAGAGCAATGAACTTCTTCATGCTTGTTACTTCCGCCATGGGATTGATAATCTTCATTTAGATCTACAATCAAATGTGATGCAACTAACATATAAGGACATAAAAATTATGGTAATTTTGGAATAGTAATTTGAGTGAGGATACTACTAATTTACAATTAGTATTATACATTGTTATTTGACAAATATTGGCGTACTACTCTAATTCTTTAGATTTGTGTTCCTTATAAGCCTTCATTATCATAATTAAGTTATTTCTTTGGTCATTTATACGATCCTTTTTCTTAGAGTTCGATTTTGATAATATCATTATGAATTTGGAATTCGGGTCGTATATAATTTTGAAAATTAAAATATTTTATTATCAGAATATTTATTAATAACTTTGGTAGTATTTGCCGTTTCCAAGTTTTAGTATATATATTGTTTTAATGTGCACAATAAATTGTTTATAATCTTCTGCACCAAAAAAAATAAATTGTTTATGATCATCGCATTTGTTTTATTACAATATAATGCATTTTGGTAATGTTGTGAATGGTAGGATATAATATAATGCATGATTATAATTGAACATGGTCACTCCGTTTTTGTTTTCCTTGAAAATAAAATCTTTCAAACTGTATTAATTTTATAAGATCTTTTCTAGAAAGAAAATCTTTTTTATTTGATTGAGTAACTTGTGCTTTTTAAAGTCAAAGAATAAGGAATTTAGAAATTTTTTGGATATGATATGTGTCAAAAATTTGGAGGGTTTTGTTTGTTTTGTTTTGTTTTAAGAAATTTTGTGTGTGTGTGTATGACCTAGCAACCCCTTGAGAAAAAGAAGGAAAAAAAAGAATAGGACTCAGAGGGAAAGGTCAGCATGCGCATCTTGTTATTAAGATTTGGTCATAGACCTAGTTGAAAAATATTTTCTAGTCTTGTGGCCTATTCGTTTCAGCGGTTGCAAGGTTTTGGCAATAGTTGAGAGTAGGTGTTGTCTTAAATTTGTACCGCAAGTGCACAGTGTAGCTGTAACTAACACATGGCAAGTACGGGTCGTATTCCACAGGGAACTTGGCTCCAATTACTGGAACTAACTAGATTACTCAATCTAGGCGATCACAATTGTTGATTGAGAATTAAACTAAGGGAAATTCTAACGGCTAAATGGTGAAATAAACAGCAGAATGAGAATCACCTAGGATGGGATTACCAGCACGATTATGCTAGTTGAACCAGTTACTAACCCCGTCAAACAATCCCAAGCATACATCATGAGTTGATAGATTGCCAGGTTAAGCCCATCTCCTCCCTCTCTCAAGGGTAGAAGACTAATCCTAGGACTATAGTTACCTATTTTCAATGAACTAAAGTCACAGGATTACAATATCTACAATCTCAAATCTCAATTAGAACCTTAATTATTTTCTTATTAAAATCTTAATTGTCTACTAAGCTACGCTAGGTAAAGGTTTTGTCTTTCAATGCTCGGCTAAACACGAACAAAAATGGATGAATGCTCTTTCGAGCATTTCATCGAACGCCTAGTGTGCATAGTAGAAATCACGAATACAAATATGGGAAATAAGAGATTGGGGCTAGATTTTGATTCAACTAAACATAATCGGCTTCAATCTCAACCCAAGTTGGGGATTAGCCACAAATCATCTCAAAAGCAACAATCACAAATCCCAATTCACTAAACATGATTCAACCAAAACCCTAGGATTACAATAAAGGGGAGGGAGAGAATCAAGAGACAAACTTGAGTTAATTGTCGTGTGGTAGTAGAACAATCTTCAATTGCAATGAATTCAATTCAAAAGGCACTCAAGAAAATCCACTAACAAAACCCTAGAAATCGCCTAATTAAGAAGAGTGCTCTCAAAAGAAAAACTGAAGTCTCCCAAAAACTGCAGGAAAAATTACTTAAGTCGCACGACAGCGGGCCAACGCACAGTCGTGCTTAGACGCACAGGTATCCGTGCACAAGTGCACGGTCACATGGACGGTCGTGCGTCCCTGCAGGTCAACCATGCAGGGTTTCTGCCTTGGCTGCACAATCGTGCTTTCCTATTACACGATTGTGCCATCTTCCGCTTGTCTTCCTCTGGCTCTGAGGGCTTTGTTTGACCTCTATTCTTCGTTGTATTCATCCTGAAAGTTTCCCTTCTATCAAAACCTGAAGGTTCCTCCTGAAAGTACAAACAAACCACATTATAAGCACAATTGAATACAAGGAGGTGAATTTGATCCTTTCTTATCCAGTTTTATCATAGAAACAGTGAGAAATAGGGACCAAATAAGAGCTAAAACGAGGTCAAAATAGAGGTTTATCAGTAGGTAGGAACGGTTGGAATCGGCTGTGACTAACAACTAGCAGTTGTGAGTTGTTAGAAGTAGTTGGGAGTGGTTGGGAGCCAGTTGGGTTAGCGCTTGCAAAACAATGTGAGCAGTTGCATGCAATTGGAGGCAGGTAGGAGCAGCTGAAAGTGGTTGAGAGCAGTTAGAAGTGGTTGAGATTAGCTATAAGTGGTTGAAAGCAGTTGAAAGTGGTTGTGAGCTGTTAAAAGCAATTGTGGTTGGGTAAATGCTGAAATGAATAGGCCAACAATCTTAGTGGGATGTTGATCTCTGTCTCTCTCTCTCTCTCGTGTGATACAAGAAAGAAATTATTAATGAAAAGTAAAATGACATCAATATAAAATATTTTTTGACAAATTTACTTCTAAAATATCAAAATAAGTCCAATGTTCATGATAGTGATGGTAAATATACAAATGATCTACCATAAACTTATAGCAACACTTCAACCACAAATTGTGTCTTTAGACATCAATACATCTTCCTTGAATGTCGGTGGCCTTGATAAAGTTATATGAAATTTCACATCCTTCAATGAAACTAAATCTGAAAGGTGAAAAGAGATAGTCTTCACCTCATTAAAAATACTTGAAACATACCGTATTGATTGAATCAAATCTCTAAACTGCTAAATCTTAGACAATTGATGAGGAAAATATCTCATACTATAGGTGAGGAACCCAAACCTAACCTTCATTCTCCCAAGAAGTAGAGAGATTTATTAAAATAGATGATAATACCATTACATAATAGATCTATTATTGAATAAAAACACAACACAAAATGGGTGTGTGCCTAGAGGATAATGAAAAGTCATCACTGCCTCCATGGCAGCTAACATCATCGGTTGACCATCCAAATCCCTGACCTTTTGCATCTTCATCGACCATAGTGGCCACTAAGCCTTCTCCACCATCACCAAACATTGTTAGGCCGACCTATCACCGTCGTTGTTGTTTAATCACTTTAGAGGGAGGAGAGAGAATTTGGGTTAGAGCTTTAGACGGTTGAAGATGGTGACCCATCGGAGGTCTTTGGGTCATTAAGGACATCGTCGTATGAGAATACCGCCAAGAAGAGTGTTACCGGCTCCGGTGCCCACATATCCAAGAAGCGGCCACCTCTTACTAACCTCACCAATCATAAGCATGCTTCCGCCATAAATGCTCCAACTATGCATTTTCTCCGTCCCCCTCACATCACGGCAACTCTTTCCTGACTGTTGGTTGGCATCCTCCCACCGCCCAGGCTCCTTGGCTCTACCTATGGTGTTTCTTTTGTAGTTCTTGGTTCTAATTGTTGGCCCCACCATAGCAGTACCCTACTCCTTCCAGGCTCCAGTTGGTCACCGTAGGTTCTTGCCCGTAGGGGATGCTAACGTGTGCCATATTGAGCGTTCCAGCAAACTGTGGGGAAGACGTGTTCCTGTGCCGAAACAGGAACCTATTGTTGAGGTCTTAGGTAATAATTCAAAAGTTTTTTTCTATCTTTATTAATAATCTGCATGAAGATTTGAGTTCTATCAACTTTGAGGATTTGCTTCGGACTTTTGGAGATGTGTTTGATGCTTACATTGTAAACAAATTTGGGAGCAAATTCGGTAGAAAGTATGGTTCTACCAGATTTGCTCACATTAAAGAAGGTATGAAAGTTATTGAACATATGAATAACAAAATTGTCGGTGATTGTAGGCTGCAAGTTACTTGGGCTAGATTTCAAAAAAGATTCATGTCTTGCGGGAGCAAGGAGAGTACTTCCTCTCAAAAGAAGCCCATTTGGAAGTGGATTCCCAAAGTCAAAAAATTTCTCAATCAAGATACTTCATCCCCCTATAAGCAAGCACTTTTAAGCTGCCAAAATGGCGACAAATTAGGAGACTAGAAAGGTGCTAATGAAGCTATGGAGGAAGATGTTCATAAGGGACTCTTGGACAATAGCAAGACAATTACTCGACCTTTCTATAATGCTCACATTCGCCCGATTTATATTAGGAAGTTCACCTCCCAAGTACCAAGCTGTGGATCCTCTATGGAAGATGATGAAGAGACTGATAGCACCTTATCCCTTTTGATGGTCCTCTCGAAATGGAGCTTCAACTCCATGAGAAAAGTTAGAGATGTAAACTTTCTAACAATGGTAAGAAAAGTGGCAGTAAGGATTTAAAGTCAAATCATGACTCGCGTACCCCTCCTGAAATTGTGAAAGATGCTTTCGATTTTGGGAAAAGACTTGGTATTTTTGTTATCAGAAATAAACTCCTGCAATTAGATAAAAGAATCACAAGAAGTCTAAGAAAAGAGTTGGAAAACAAATGACACACTAAAGATTTATGATCTTAGGCTCTCTCTAATGGCTATTTTAGTTGATGTCTGTGTTTGAAACTAGTGGCTTGTTTGGGCTTACTTGCTTTGCGACTTGTAGTCTTTAGGCTGTAGTAGTTGTTCTTTCTCATGAGCAGTGTGGTGGCTTTGTTGTCTTTCTTTATTATTGTAAGGGTCATGCCTAACTAAGTAATCAAAAAAAAAAAAGTAGTAGCCTTTCAATTTACCACTAGCTACAAGGCCAACAATAGTCCCTGCAACACTTGTATTAATCTTATTTGAAAACTTGAACTTGTCAATGTATCTCATAATTGATCCAAACCATTTCCAGGAAATGAGGACTAGAAATCTAAGTGCTGAATTTGAGCTTATTCAAATTTGCATTCACTCATGTTTTTTTTCCTACTTTTTTAATCCTTGAATCATTAATTAAAACGCATCATATTATTTCTTTTGTGCATGTGAGACGGAAAAGTTGATATAGGCAGGATTCAACCCTAAGTCTTTGGCAACAACTTTTAAAGATTTTACAAATTATACTACTTGGCACCCGCAGTAAAATGCATTACTTTTAATTTATTGTAGATCTACAATAAATTATGGTACTTTTTAGATTCTACTTTAGACCGAATTGGATTGGTTTTAAGTTTAAGCCTACATATTCTTGATAGATTGCATTATTGATAGCAAGTTTGTGGCCTTTTTTTCACCTAGCTATATATATATATATATATATATATATATATATATTACAACTTTCACCATTTAGGAAGAGAAAGAAGAAACGTATTAATGAATCAATATGAATATTGATTTATGCGTAATAGTCCTCCATGGCACATGACGCGATGCACTATTTTTCTCTTTTGGAGGTTCTCCACTGCATCATACATGCGTTGCAGATAACCAAGTTGTTAAAATGAACATTTCTCATACAATTTAGAAATCAATATGATTTGTCTATTAGAGTATAAATTAATTATTGGGCCTTTAACTACAAGTTTAAGCTTTTGGTTGATATGGTTCTTGAACATGGTATCAGAAACTTTCTGATCGAGAGGTCCCAAGTTCGATTTTCAGCAGCTTCCACATATATTGCACAAGGTATAGAGGAGCCTTTGCAGGATCCACACTTCAAGGCCAAAGAGCATTCGCATGAGGAGACATGTTAGAGTATAAATCAATTCTTGGACTGTCAACCGCAAGCTTAAACTTTCGGTTGAGATGATTCTTGAACATTATTTGATAGAAAAAGGGCAATGAATCATTGTTTTTCTATGTGATGAAAACTTTCTCATCCCTTTTCGAATATGAACACTTTATTTTCAAATGGGACGATAAATTCTCTCCCAAGATTCTTTTTTCTTGATTAATTTGTTGTTCCCAACTTTTAATTGATCGGTGCTTTTACTTTGCCAAATCCTCTCACTTTAATCAAAAAGGAAGGTCTCTTTCCTGAATCCTAATTCGAAGCTAAAAAAGAGGCAGAAAAAGGATTAGAAAATTATAAAAGAGAGTTCTCAAAAGTCTACTCACTTTGAGTGCAAGCAGCTCCCAAAAGTCTTTTTTTTTTAATGGTGGGGGAGGGTTCTTTCCCATCCTTTTTAGTGGTTTGATCATGTCATAAAGTTTGACCCTAGTGGCATGTCTATCTTCATATTATTTCGTAGAAAATGTGAATGAATTATATCACTAACAAATGATGACAATAAGAAGATGGACTTCAATTTGGCTTGCACTAATTAATGAAAAGGTTCATGGGTCTCTTTCTGTGCCATGATATATTGATATTCCATCAGCTACTCTCTAGCTTAGTGGCAACCAAACCAACCGGCTAGTTCCGCCTAAAGCTTGGAAAATTGTTTGGTTCGAGTCGGGTTAGGGTTAGGTTTAGATCTAATTTATCGAGTGATCCGAACGTATACTCGAACCAACATTCAAAATAACTAACTTTTAGTGGATCAAAAATCTAAAACAATCATATCCAAGTTGAGCTCAGCCCAAACATGTTGCAGCAAAGTTACTTTTCTTTGCAACTCTGACTAGATTATTTGACAAATATAAACTGAGACGAGATCAACTTGAACTGAAATGACCCAATCTAAAACCGCAACCAAACCCAAAACTTGTTGACCTGAATGTCACCTAACGAAAAACTAAACCAAGTGATCTACTTGCCAGGTCTAGTTGGATCATATGTGAATGGAAGAAATTTTTTGTTTGATTTTATTTTAGCTTGCGTTGATGTCATCTTAAGTGATATGTTTGGCCTGACAAGCTAGCCTTATAAATTAAAGTAAGACAGCTTAAATTTGGATGAGAAAGTTCAGTCAAGTTCTGTTTATAGTAGCTTGTTTGGTTTCATGTCCTAATTAGGTGAACCAATTTTGGGCGCCAAATTAGATATGGGTTCGGCTCACTTGACTCAAATTGCACGTCTAGATTAGTTTTTCAAGTCTAGTTCCGCCTACATAGGCTCAAGGTTCACTTATATTTGGATGCATTGAATACTTAATTGATTCAGACTTTAATTGGATTGTGAGCGGATCATCTAATATTTGAGTCAAGTGATATAATCGGGACCAAGTAGAAGTTGATTTTAGGCCTAACTAAAGTCTAGCACAAATTCTTGTCAAAGCCAAATTTAGGTGTACTAGTACTATTGATTGATTCAATAAACTCATCTTGGAACAGTAAGTACGTTGTATGTGTTTGTGTGTATATACATGTAATTATACATATACAATTACATAAACATATTCATGTATATAAAGGAATCAGGCAGCCTGATATAGGTTGGGCTAAGTTGAATTCACGTTGAGAACCAAAGTAGTGCTTTGTTTGATGTTATGGTTAGGGCTTTGTTTAGATCTGTCAATAAGATTGATGAGTTTTGTTAATTCTAAATTAGCATGTCACTAACTCACTATACTAGATTTGGCTTGGATTAAGGAACAAAATTAACTAGAGTTGGATAAGATATGACTCTAGGCTCCAGCTGTGACTCCGATCACTCAACTGAAATTTATGATAAACCCTAACCTAACCCATTCGGCTAGTTAGACCAATTTTGAGCCACTGCGACTTAGACTAATTAAACCTATCCTGAATGCATGAATTTGAAAAAATTTATAATTTGAAATCTATGTAAGCACACAAATAATAGTTTAAGTTTATTCTTGAATTTTTATATATTGTAGGTGATTACAAATGACAATCTAAACTCATCCCCGTTGTCCTTTATGTGTCCATTTATTTAAATCCACAAAAAAGGAAGGATCAAATAAAATTTAAATTCTAAATAATTTTTATTTTCTACTAATTTGTTTTCTTAAATTTTTCTCTTCAAATGTCTCTATTTTTATGGTTATACTTTTCATTTAATAGTACCACATCAATACATCATATTAGTATAAATTCGATACCTATTTTGTTAGTGTATTTAGAAGTAATGTTCGCTCGAAATAAATTAATAAGCAAAGGAGAATAAGAACTAAAAAGACATGGATAATGGGTACTTTTTTGGGACTGGAAAGGCAACATCCTGACTTTTATTCAATGGTTAACTCATCCATAAGATTGAATAGACTAGGACAAACCCCCATCCATACTTGCTCAACTCCCGACGGTATTTTCCTAGCCAGACAGTTTGCCGGCATATTCTCGTCTCTCCTCACATGAGCCCACCCACAAAATTCACAAGTTCTTCGACGATCTAAAAATATCATCCGAAATTAGATCAAATTCACTAAAATCACCTTTTGACTAGTGACGCTTGCAAAAATGGACAAATAGTCTATTTTCATGATGATGTTTTGCAGACCCACCTGCCACGCCACTTGAAGACCGAATAGCGCTGCTAATAAACCTCTATTTTGACCTCATTTTTCTCATCCATTTGACCCCTTTCCCCTTTATTTCTATGTTGGATATTGAGGATAAATGGGCAAATATGGTTCATTTCGTTCATACTTATAGAAATGTTTTTCTTATTTTTAGGAAGTGTTGCTAAGAAAATGAGAAATTCAGAAGTGTTGATCCAAAGGAAGGCCATGAAGATGATTTTTAAGGAAGAAAAAAGGTCCGATGGAGTTTTAAGGATCAAAAGAGCAAGAATAACGAGCCCAAAAAGTGCATGGTTAGCCATGCATTAAGGCACTACCGCGCTTCATGATTCTTGAAGTTGTGCGCAGGTAGCCGTGCAAAGTGCACGACTATGCAGTCTACTAGTTTCAAAAGTGCACGGGTCCCGTGCATGTTTGCACGACCGTACATTTTCCCATTTTTCGTGATATTTATGTAGATTGCAGAATTAATTGGGGGGATTTTTGGCTAGGGTCTTGGGTGCCTCGACTGGGGTTTATATAAGCCACTTTCAAAACCCATTATGGTGGAATAACTTAGATTATATTAGTGTAAAACCCATTATGGTGGAATAACTTAGATTATATTAGTGTATCCCTCATACAAGATTGTGAATTTTGCTATTCAAGACTAAGCTCCTCTTCTCTTTCTCTCTTTAATTCCATGCTTTTCAGTTTGTTTGCTACTTCAATGGTTCATTTTAGGTTTAAGTATATTGAAGTCTTCTTTGTTTGTCTTAGTAGCTTAGTTCTATTTTCTATCATTTATTCTACTTAGATTGAGACGTTTTTATTGAATTTGGTACTTGGAAATACAACTCTCTGTGGATACGACCCATACTTGTCAATTATTAGTTACGCCATGCACTTGCGGTAATTGATCACCATTCTTTCCTTTCAACACCATTGAGGATCACCCCGAGATGATTCTTTTCACCATTACAACCACTACCTTTCCTTGATAATCTTGTGCTACCATGCTTAGCCCTACCCAACCTTCCTTGGTAGCTGCAGCATCAACATTAACTTTTATCATGCCCTTATGTGGTGGTGCCCAAATTGATGACCCCTTCTTACCTGTATTCCACTCCCCGAACTGCTACTCATGGTGCTGGTTATAGTCCCTCACCGACCTCTAAGCTCTACCCACAATCACCTTCGCCAGGGTTCTGACACCATCAAAGATCGTTTCGTTTCTCAGAAACCATGCCACAACCAGTCCAAAGTGAACACTACCAATAGCTTGCTGGCTTCGAGGCTATCAAACCACTCTTTCATGACCTACACAAAATCCATCTCATTGTTTCTTACGTCCCTCACCTTGTCCATATCCCCTTACCATTCACCCCTATCTCGGAACAGTTGAATAAAATATGGTAGAGATCATCCAAGTTAACGCCACACCTAATACAAAATGTTCTCATCTGTAATGTCTCTTTCCACTACTAAAAAAGCATAAAGTAGCGACGAAATTCAGCAACGGACAAATATAATGACAGAATTAGCGATGGAAATGGTGACGAAAAATTTGTATTAGGAAACATTCAGATTTTTCGACGAACTTGGCGACGAAAAGCTGAATCTGTCGCCAGAGTTCAATACTGGTGACGGAATATCCGTCATTTCCATCGCCACATTAATAAAAAATTAATTTAATTTCAATATGACAACGGAAATTCCATTGCCATGTAAAAATTTGAATTTTTTGAAAAATTGGAGCTAGTGACGAAATTTCCGTCACCAGTTCCGTCGCTGCCCCACTTAAATGAATCCAGCTCTGGTCTGGAATTCATTCGACACCCGCGACCATTTCAAAAGAGAGAGAGGCAAAACCGCTCCTGTTCCACCACCGATGTCACCAACCGGCTACCGGCTTCCTCCGCTACTACCGCTGCCAACTGCCGCCGCCTTCCTCCACCATCGGTCGCCGCTGCCAAGACCCCTGAGCCGGTTGTTTTGAGCACTTTTGAGGTAAATTATCTCAATTAAATGATGAACCTCTATTTGTACCGTATTTTAGCCCGTATTTGACTCGATCTCTCCTATATTTGCATGCTTTATCACGTCAGAGAAAGGTCAAATTGACCTCTTACGCATATATTTCGCTCATATGACGTCTTTCCGTAATTTCAGGAACTTTGTTGAAGGAACTGAAAGATACTTAATATTTGGTAGAAAAGAGCGTTAAAGAGGCGAATCTAAGTCGCGAAGGAGGTCAATTAAGCGTCGCATAGGGTTCCACGGACCAAGCACGGACATCCCGAGGGCAAAAAGCCAGACCGCACCATGCGAGCACGGCACAAAGGCTGGCTAGCCAAGTGGCACGACCTAGTTGTGCCACGTGGCACGACCGTTCCATGTGGCACGGTGTGGCCGTGCCACGTGGCGACATCGTGCCACGTGTGCAGTGTTCGGGTGACTTTGGCAGTGTTTTGGCACGGTGACCCCGTGCCTCTAGGAGCAACCGTGTCGCCCCCATTTCCGCATCGCGACTTAAATTTCCTTCGGGGCTGTTTTTAGAACCATTCAGTTTTCATTCAGTTCTCCTTTTTTCACAGACGCTTTAGGCGATTTTTAGGGTTAACATTTAAGTTTCTGATTTTCATTGCTTTGTATTGAATTCATCGACATTGAAGTTCGATCTACCTTTCAGCAGAATCAATTCAAGTTCGTTTTGCTGATTCCTTCTCTTCTCTTTATTGTTATTTTAGGTTTTTGTGAATTGAATGTTGTTTGGTAGGATTGGGATTATGCGTGTTGATTGTGAAGTGATGTGTGGCTAAATCCTTCAACTTAGGTTGGGATTGACGCCGAATATGTGTAGTTGAATCTTGTACTGGCCCAATCCCTTCTCCCCCTTTGTTTTGCAATTACGAATTCTACTATGCACACCACATGCTCGATGAAATGCTCGAGAGAACATTCATCCTTTTTATTGGGGTTTAGGGGAGCGTTGAGAGACGAAACCTTTACCTAGTGCGCCTTAGTAGACAATTAGGGTTTTAACATGAAAATAGTTAAGATTCTAATTGGGATTTGAGATTGTGAATCTTGTAATCCTTCGACCTTTAGTCCCATGAAAATATGCGACTATGGTTCTAGGATTAGTCTTCGACCCTTGAGAGAGAGAGGAGATGGGCTTAATTGACAATTTATCCATTCGTGAATGCATGTCTGGGAGATGTTTGGTAGGGCTAGCAATTGATTCGCTAGCATAGTCGTGCTGTTAATTCCAACCTAGATGTTTACTCTTCTGCTGTTTATTCCATCTTTTAGTCGTTATTGTTTCCCTTAGTTTAATTCCAAAACCCCAATTGTGATCGCCTAGCTTGAGCAATCTAATTAGTTATAGTAATTGGAATCAAGTTCCCTGTGGAATACGACCCGTACTTGCCGTGTGCTAGCTACAGCTTCACCGTGCACTTGCGGTACATTCTAAGACTAACATTAACCTAGATCTAATTTCTACAAATTTTTGTATTACATTGTTAGAATTTCATAGTTAGTTCATATTTGCGTTGAAATGTGGTATTTGTGTGAGGTTATTACTCTAATTTGTTTCAAGATTTTACTAAATGCAATTTAGGGGTTTAAGTTTGGTAATGAAGATAAAATTTGATGTGTTGGTGGAATGAAATGCTTTAGTTGATAATATTGTTAAAATGTGGTATTTGTGTGAGGTTATTGCTCTAATTTGTTTGAAAATTTTACTCAATGCAATTTAGGGTTTATGTTTATTAATGTGAAGTTAAAATTTGCTATATTGGTGGAATGAGATGCTTGAGTTTGTAGTTTTGTTGAAATGTGATGTTTGTATGAAGTTGTAGCTCTAATTTATTTCAAGATTTTGCCCAATGTAATGTAGGCTTAGATTTGATAATTTCAAGTTGAAATTTGATATGTTGGTGGAATAAAATGCTCAAGTTTGGATAGATTATTAGTTTTTGAAATTCGTAAGAATATAAGTATATTTGTAGAAATTTATAAGTAAACATATGTCATATACAATTGAGTAATTTATGTAATTATTATTATTTAAATTAAAATTAATTCTTATCCAATAACTTACTTTGAAAACTATTGGTTGTGACTTGACTTTTATTATATGAATGAATTTTCAAAATATCTGTTAGCTAACTATTATGATATCTGAGTAAACGGTTGACATGTGCAATTGTTATATATTTGTACTTGCATTTGTTGTTAACTATTTCAAGAATGGATTCCAGTTCCTACCGAGGTAAGTCCTCTACTCGAGGTAAAGGATGAAGGCGTAGGAGCTCCACCGTAAATCCCACCACCATGGACGTTGATCAATCTTCCTCCCAGGTACCTCAGACCCCAGTTCAGCTAGGAGCAACAATGGTTGGTTACATACCAGGTCTTTTGGGATCGATCTCTCCCCCATTTTGGGCTTTCCATCATCAGACCTCGTACATTCCTAACAAGACAACCATGTACGGCCAATTTGCCTATAACATTCTTCCAAACCCCCCTTCTGTCAACACTGTGCAGCCTACTTGTTGGCTCTATTGGAAAATTGTTGACCTCATACTTGTACAAGGCTTTGATGATAACAAACACAAATGTGATGCTCTGTATGGTTGTGCTTGAGTTATGACAGGATCCGGAAAACATTTTTAAAATATCTTGCTTGATTAATAAGTGTTTGAGAACAGTGTATTAGAACAGTTCCCGGAAAGTATATGTGTTTCAGAACATCGTTTCAGAACAGTTCTAGAAACAGTTCTTCAGAGCAGCTAACTGACAAGGACCCAAGGAGCATCAAAAGAACATGGAGTACTTCAGAACAGCTCAAGGAACAATTCTGAGAAGAGGCAAAGCATTTGGAATGACAAGTCAAATCGTATACAAGCTGTCCCGCTGATTAACAAGAGTCATTGGTTTGGTATTTATTTTATTTTATTAGATTCTTGTTAACATGCCAATTAGAAGATCTTGATTTAACATTTACTTTGAATGGTTTTTGAGATATCTCATAACACTGTCTCAGACCAGTTCTGATAATAGGGTTCAGAGTGTCTTTAAGCCAAAACTGAATTTCACGATTTTTTCTTGATTTTTAGGTTGACGCTTTTGAAATATTTGAGATATATTTTCTGTAGTCAAAAAGAGTTATTTTTGGCTTTGAAAATATTGTGAAGAGTTTTTATCCTACTTTTTGGGGTGAATTTTTCACCAAGTAAAACAACTTCTATTTTTAGAATGTGGCTAATAGGTGGAGAAAATTGTGGGCTTGGCTGTTGGAAATTTCTGGTACTCATTTATCCTTGCAGCTCAAGTTGTTAGTGGCACAAGCTCATAAATTTAATAATGTTTTATCCCACATACACTCTCTTATTTAAGAAATTTTTCTACCTCAGCATTGCTCACGGTTTTTCAAGGGGGTTAAACGTGCTTTGTGAGTCATATTTTCACAAAGAAAAACCTTCAAAAAGTCAAGGATTCTTCATTGGCATACTAGGCGCCCAATTGTACCTTACCCTTGCTTGTTTAGAAGCACTTAAAGTGAGGTGTTTATGTCATTTTCTTATTTTCATCAGTGAGGACTGAGTGTGTCCAAGTCTAGGGAGACTTTGGACGTGGTGTAACTTGTCTTGGGGTAGACGGTTACGTGAGTGTTACATTTGTAACGGTGTAGGTTACTTCTGTAACGGATTTCGCCCGTATAGTAGAAGTGTGTTAAAATCCTACAGGGGTAGGTCGTGGTTTTTCACCTTAGTTAGGCCAGAGGTGTTTTCCACTAAAAACACTGTGTATATTTTGTTTACTTTCCGCTGCTATTTCCTCTTCTGATTCACTGCAAACACTCTATCCGAACTGTTCTTGAGGGTGTTTCCAGAAACTCGAAAAAAAAGAGGAAAAATCGGCCAATACAATTCATTCCCTCTCTTGTGTTCGTGTGCTCTCAAAACTATCAGGTGGTATCAGAGCAGGTTCTCATTTAAAGGCTAACACCTTGAGAGATCCTAGAAGATGAGTACACCACAAGGAATGCTTGAAAGTCAATCTGTGACTCGACCACCATACTTTAGTGGTCAACATTATAGTTGGTGGAAGAATTGCATGGAAAACTATGTTCAAGCTGATGATTATGAGTTATGGATGATCATCAAGAATGGTCCACTCATTCCCAAAAAGACAATCGAAGATGGGAGTATGGTTCCCAAGGAGCCTCAAGAATTCAATGCTGAAGATTTTAAGATGATGGAAAAGAATGCAAAGGCCAAAAAGCTCTTGTATTTTGGCCTTGGTCCTGATGAGTACAATCGCATTTCTGAGTGCAAGTCAGCCAAAGAAATTTGGGATGCCCTCCAAGTAGCTCATGAAGGCAAAAATCAAGTGAAGCAGTCGATAATTGAGCTTCTTATGAGAAAGTATAAACTATTTGAAATGGGTGATAAAGAAACGGTGATGGAGACGTACACCCGTTTCACCCACATTACTAATGAACTAAAATCATTGGGAAAGTCCTTCACCACTAAGGAATTGGTGAGGAAAATCCTACAATTTTTGCCACAGGTCATGGGAAGCCAAACTCACGGCCATCCAAGAAGCCAAGGATATGAACAAAATCTCCTTGGACGAGCTTATTGGCAATCTCCAAACTTATGAACTTAGAAGAAGCTCTCAGCTAAAAGAGGAGACCAAGAGAGACCGAGGCCTTGCTCTAAAGGCCTTAGAAGAGGATGGTTCGGACTTTGATGAAGAAGAAATGGTCATGATCACCCGAAAATTCAAGAAGTTCTTCAAGAAGGCCAAAGAGAACTCCAAAAAGAAGAACTTTAGCAAGCCCAGAAGCAATGAACGAGAGCAGTTCACTAGGTGTTTCAAGTGTGGCAAACATGACCACATTGTGAAGAACTGCCCCCTGCTGAAGAAAGAACAGGAGACAGAACAGTTCCGGAAACAAGGCAGAAAACAGTTTGGGAACAGTTCTGCAAGGCGATTCTCAAAGGCAATGCCGGCGGCTTGGGGTGACACTACAGAAGACAATGAGGCCTCCGAAGAAGAAGAAGCTGTTGTAGCACTCATGGCCAGGAGTGAGTCAGATTCGGACGATGAGCAAGTGGATAGTCTTTCCCAACTCAAGGGAAAGGTACGGGGTCTTAACAAAGCAAAACTTGAGGAATTGTTATTCACTTTGATGGATGAAAGTGACGCTATTAATGCTGAAAATTGCATGCTAAAAGATGTCTGTTCTAATTTAAAAAGAGATTTTAGTAAGCTTGAACAAGCAAACGAGATCGTTAAAAGTGAAAAACTCAAAGTGGATGAAAAGACCCTTGTTTTGTATGAAGACCATGATAAGCTTAAAGAAACCTTGAGTGTGAGAGAAAAGGTGTTTAACACTGATCTCTCAAAGCTGGAAAGTCGGTCTCTTCAGCTGAAACAGAGAATAGAGTCCTTGGTCTGTGAGAATAGCCAATTGCTTGAAAGGCTAAAAAGGGTCGAATCTGACCTCACTGCAAATAGGCGCTGGAACAGTTCCTCAGAAGCGCTTAAATGGCTGAATACTCATCATAACCGGAATAAGAAGGGACTAGGTTTTGTGACAAAATGAACTGTTTACCCAGTAAATAGAAAATATGTGGGACTACAAGAAAATATTATTTGTTTTCACTGTAGTAAAACGGGTCATTATCGTTATACTTGTCCCTCAAGAAAGTATGCCGTTGAAAGAAACATGATTTATGTAAAACAAATATGGGTTAGAAAAGATGAGATTTGCATGTCTAAGGGAATGGGACCCAAGTGGATCTGGGTTCCCAAAACTAACCCCTAATTTGTTTTGCAGGCTAAGGTGAGAGGGAACAACCGAGCAAACAACCTAACAAACAACCAACTGTGGTATGTGGATAGTGATTGTTCACGGCATATGACTGGTGAAAAATCAAACTTCCTCTCACTTATAGCCTCTGATGGAGGGAGTGTGGCATTTTGGAAACGGCAAATCAGGGATAATTGTCGGTGTAGGTAAGATAGGTGAGTCACTCTCCCATTCAATTGACAATGTATATCTTGTAGATTATTTACAACATAACTTACTAAGTGTGTCCTAACTGTGTGATAAAGATAACCTAGTGGTGTTTTTTTTAAAACAATGCTTGGTTGTCAATATCAATACAGGAGATGTTGTGTTGAGGGGGAAGCGACACAAAAATGTATATAAAATGTGTATTCTTTCACTTCCTCAAAATAATCCGACTTGTTTAAGTGCTTTAAATGATGATGTTATGCTTTGGCACAAGAGACTAAGGCATGCTAGTCTCTCTCTTTTGAACAAATTGGTGTCCAAAGATCTAGTCGTCGACTTACCTTCTATCAAATACAATGATGGCAAGGTATGTGACGCTTGTGTTAGGGTGAAACAAGTCAGAAATTCTTTTCAATTGAAAAATATTGTTAGCACTACCCAACCTCTCAAAATGTTACATGTCGATTTGTGTGGTCCTATGAGGATCACAAGTAGAGGTGGGAAGAGGTATCTGCTTGTTGTAGTGGATGACTACTCTCGTTTCACTTGGATCTTGTTTTTGGCTTCTAAAGATGAAACATTTGAAAAATTTCTTACATTTCCTAAAAAGATTGAAAAGAGAGTAGGACACTCATTGGTTTACCTAAGGTCTGATCATGGTACAGAATTTGAAAATTCGAGCTTTATTGACTATTGTAATGAGCATGGTGTTGATCATAACTTTTTAGCTCCAAGAACACCCTAGCAAAACGGGGTGGTTGAGCGTAAAAATCGTACTCTAGAAGACATGACTAGAACAATGCTTATTGCTAGTGGACTTCCTACAAACTTTTAGGAAGAAGCTGTGAACAATTCATGCTACATTATAAATAGATGCATGATTAGACCTATTCTTAACAAAACTCCTTATGAACTTCTCAAGGGTAGAAAACCCAATATTATGCATTTGAGAGTATTTGGTTGTAAATGTTTTATGTGTAATAATGGGAAGGATGCCTTAGGAAAGTTCGATCCAAGGAGTGATAAGGCAATATTTCTTTGTTACTCCTCACACAATAAGGCATACAAAGTGTTCAATAAGCGAACCTTGTGTGTTGAGGAGAGTGTGCATGTACTATTTGATGAAACTAACTGTCTAACTGAGAATGATGCACAGGAAGATGATTGCGAACTAGGCTTTGCTAGAAAAGATTTGTTGCTTACACATGAGAAAGGTAAGAGTCCTGATGATGGATCAGGGCCTGGAGTTGTTTCCTTAGAAGGTGGGCAAGGTCTGAACTAGATAGGGGGAAGCACTGTTGAACCCGGTTTGGATCAAAACCAGCCTAATTCTTCTCGAACATGCTGGGAAATAGGCTCTAGAACAGGCTCAGGAACAGGCTCAGAAACAAGCTCCAGAATAAGCTCGGGAACAGTTCCTGAACCTGTTTCGCCGAGTATTCCAGCAAGAGTAGAAAGCGTGTCTGTAGACCCACTTACTCCACGACCATGGAAGTACCAAAGTTCGTACTCTTTTGATCAAATTCTGTCTGACATTAATACAGGAGTGCAAACTAGATCCAAGCTTAACAATTTTTGTGCTTTTTATGCTTTTATCTCTAATATTGAGCCAAAAAATGTTAATGAAGCTCTTGCAGATTCAGATTGGGTCACGACAATGCAAGAAGAGCTTCATCAGTTTGAAAGGAACAAGGTGTGTCACCTTGTACCACGGCCAGAGGATAGATCAATCATTGGCACCAAGTGGGTGTTCCGGAACAAGCTTGATGAGTTCGGAACAGTCACTAGGAACAAGGCTCGGTTGGTGGTTCAAGGCTACAACCAAGAAGAGGGCATTGATTATGAAGAAACCTTTGCACCCGTTGCAAGGATTGAGGCTAGCCGCATTTTGGTAGCTTTTGCGGCTCACATGGAGATAAACCTATATCAGATGGATGTCAAAAGTGCATTCCTGAACGGATACCTTAAAGAAGAGGTGTATGTGATGCAACCCCCTGGTTTTGAAAGCTTTTTGGTTGACAGAAAAAGCACCTCATGTATGGCTCATTTTCTTGGACCATGTTTGGTATCTTGGGCAACCAAGAAACAACACTCAGTTGCCATGTCCACAGTAGAAGCTGAATATGTTGCAGCCGCCTCTTGTTATGCTCAACTGTTGTGGATAAGGCAACAACTCAAAGACTTTTGTATTGACACGGGATGCATTCCTATTTTTTTGTGATAATACAAGCACAATTAATATTTTCAAAAATCCATGTCAACATAAAAGGACTAAACATATTGACATTCGTCATCATTTTTTGAGAGATAATGTTGAAAAGGGCTTGGTTTTAATGAATTTTTGTGCCACTAATAAGCAAATTGCTGATATTTTTACCAAGGCACTGAATAGAGAACAATTTGATAAGAACAAACTTGAATTGGGTTTTATTAAAACAACTTGAGCATGCTTATCCCCCAATGCTTGTCTAGTTAAAAGGTCTTTCAGGTCAAACATCTTGATTCATTGGATGTAGTCAACTTTTGTGTTAGAATTAGCACATGTGTGGATTATAACCTACTGACAATCGTTGAGGTCTGATGATATTGTCCTTATTGTCCTATGCTACCAAACAACCGACAGCAAGAACAAGCGCCAAGAACAGGTATGATCACTGTTTGTCACTTTGTGCGAATCAGGTAGTTTTTTTTCAATTGTTGGACTTCATTTTCTCTTCTACCTTTCCAAGTAAGAAGCGGTTGGGAGACTTAAAATTCCTACCTCTCCTTCTTCTCGGTACCACTTCCCGAATATCCCTCTTCCTCTCCTCTCAAACGTGCTCGAGTCCTCTTCATCTCCAAAGCCCTAGCTCTTCTCTCTCTCAAGCCCAACAACAATGGTGAAAACCCGTGGCAGCCACTCCTCATCCAAGTGACGACCATCATCTTCACGAGCTTCACTCCCAGCGCCAAAGCGGGCTCATATGGCGTCCCCGCTGGCTTCTCCATCTCTGCCTTTGTCGGCGACTGCAGCACCGGCACTGGTCAGAGGTACGGCGGCACCAGTCAGAGGTACGGGGTTCAATTCTCTAGCCCCTTTGCCTATTATCTCTACAATCTTTGGGTTTCTGAAAATTCTAGACTTACGAACAGTGGGGATGGAACTGGGTGATGTTCCTCCCGAATTTGTATAGGTTTTGGTGTTATTTGAGCCTGTTGTGGAACCAACGGTGTCTGAGGGTGTTCTTGAACCTAGTGAGGTTCAAACTGTGTCTGAAGGTGTTCATAAAGTAGTTGCGGCTCAATCAAGGTCTAAACCTGGTCCTGAACCAGGTATAGGCCGAACAAGGCCTGCACTTGTCTTTTTTGATAGATTAGATGACCACTTCGTTAATTTGGATCGGGTGGAAGATCTTGAGGAGACTAACAGTACTGGGTCAGAGTCGACCATTGAGGTTGTTCCCCCCTAAACCTTACAAAAAGACCAAACCTGGCGAGTGGGGACCAAGACAACGGTTTAAGACATTTGCAGGTCGAACTGATCTCCCACTTGTTCACAAACCCAGAACTCGACGTTCTGGATCTTCTTGTGCTTCTCCAGTACCCACTGAAACATCCACTCCACTTCCTTCCCGATTTTGCTCCACAAGATCATCTAGAAAGACTTTGCCACGCACCCGCAAAACTCCCAAACCAGCCGGCACTTCAACACAGAAGCCCTAACAGGTTGAGGAGATTGTTTCCTCCCCTGATGACACAACAGCCAAAGACAAAGAGGAAGCTCCTTCCGAACAGGTGCCCCAACAGGTACCTATAGACACCAAGCCAAATGACAAGCTCATAAATTTAATAATGTTTTATCCCACATACACTCTCTTATTTAAGAAATTTTTCTACCTCAGTATTGCTCACGGTTTTTCAAGGGGATTAAACGTGCTTTGTGAGTCATATTTTTAGAAAGAAAAACCTTCAAAAAGTCGAGGCTTCTTCATTGGCATAATAAGCGCTCAATTGTACCTTACGCTTGCTTATTTAGAAGCATTTAAAGTGAGGTGTTTATGTCATTTTCTTACTTTCATCAGTGAGGATTGAGTGTGTCCAAGTCTAGGGAGACATTGGACATGGTGTAACTTATCTTGGGGTAGACAGTTACGTGAGTGTTACATTTGTAACGGTGTAGGTAACTTCTGTAACGGATTTGGCCCGTATAGTGGAAGTGTGTGAAAATCCTACAGGGGTAGGTTGTGGTTTTTCACTTCAATTGGGCCAAAGGTGTTTTCCACGTAAAAACACTGTGTGTATTTTGTTTACTTTCCGCTGCTATTTCCATTTTTGATTCACTGCAAACCCTATGTCCGAACTGTTCTTGAGGGTGTTTCCAAAAACTCGAAAAAAAAAAAGAGGAAAAATCGACCAACACAATTCACCCCCCTTTTATGTTCGTGTGCTCTCAAAACTATCACTACTCCCCCACCCATTGACCCTAACACAAACCAGTCGCAAGAAAACATTGCAACTGGAGAAAGTGAAGCATAATCCAGTCGTGGGAGCACTTGAACAAAGACTTGGATTGAGCCAGATGGTGACGGGTAAGTCTTCAATTGTTATATATTATGTACTTCAAGTATTTTACTTAACAACTAATCGATTTGATGTGTTTTGTTCAATTATGTTTCTCTCTAACGATGCTGTTGTTAGTAGGATTTCTCTCATATGTCAAAACAAATATGATGGAGCTTGGCCTACTTGGGGTAACGTGCCCAAACCTGTATGGGATTTGTGGTTTGGAGAGTTCAACGTAATTAAAGTCACTACATATTAACACTTTGTGCGACCATGATAAATTACTATTGTATTATTTGATATGTTTGTTGTGTTTGTAATTACAGAAGTGGTTTACTTGGGGTCTGCTCAATAAGGACCGTATGAAAAAAAATGTTGAAAACAGAGGCAATGCACGCCTGAGAGACTTCCTTGGTAAAGCAAGGAAGCACAACAAGAAGCCTATTCAGCTCGATGATGCTCAATGGGAGGGACTCCAACAATACTAGGCAAACGAAGCTTACAAGAAATTACGTGAAACGGTCCAAAAGAATCGACTAGGTACTCCGGAAAGTGGTGGCCCATCTCTGCACACCTGTGGCTCGATCCGCATGCATGAGCATAGGAGGCGTCTGGTAATGAACTTTGCTATGTTTTTCGTTAATTTTAACACTCTATGCCACTTTGAATATGGTTTGGAGGATGTTTCATATAATTTTGTTCGGCACATAGAGGGAAAAATTTGGGACGGATCCCACAATTGTTCAATTATTCAGGCGCGCTCACAAACTCCATGGCAAAGAAGATGCCCCTTAGGTTGACAAGAAATCACAAACAACATATGGAAGCTATTCTCAATTGTCAATCCTTATTAGTAGTTCAAACTGGACTCATATACTTTAATTTCATTAACTGTTATATTTAATCGCACAAGGACACAAGAAGGGAGGCGAATTGTGTCAACCAACTTTTTTCGATGATTTCAGAACACTCGTGAAAACTATTTGGACTGCGTGTTTAGAGTAAACCAGAAACAAAGCTAATTGCGAAAATAATAAAGGAGACACAATATTTTTACATGGAAAACCACCTCCGGCCCAACCGAGGTGTAAAAACCACGACCTACAACTGTAGGATTTCAACACATTTTCACTAGAAGGGCCGAACACATTACACCTGTAACATACGTGACTCAGTCACACGCATAACTTGGTCTACCCCAAGACCCTCGTTACAACAACCACGTCTAATGTCGCCTAAGACTTGGACACTCTCTTATCTCACAGATGGAAAAGAGAAAAAGAAAAACACCTTATTTGAACGGCTCTAAACATGCTGAATCTAAGGTACAATATAATCCCTATTATGCCAATGTTGAAGACTCAATTTAGCACTTGCTTTGAAGGTTTTCTCATAGAAAACTCAGACTCACAAAGATACTTTTTAACTCTTGGAAAACCTTAAGAAAACCTTAAGGGGAAAGGCGGCTTAAATAGGCATGGTGCGTGTGCCGCAGGAGTAGGGGAAAGAAAATTCCAATCCCACTCAACAACTTAGCAGTTGAGCCCCTAACAATCTCTCTACTTGATATTCTTCCCTTAAAGGATAGGATAAAATCTTTTAAAAATCTTTCAATATTATCTTTTAAGGAAAGAACCCTTTTTAGACTCTCCTATTAAAATCTCTCAATATTTTCTTTAAAGGAAGAAATCTTTTTAGACTTAACTAACACAGGAAAAATTTATCCTTATTATTTCAAGAAATTCAACAGTCAAAAAATTATTTTAAAATCTTGAAACTTGTTTTTTGTCTTTGACGTCAAAACACTGCAGACTTGACTTCTCAAAACTGTTCTGAGGTAGTGTTCAGAAGTACTAAAAATCTTTTCAAAGCAAACGCTGAGTCAAGAATCTTCTAATTGGCATATTAACAAAAATCTAAAAATAAAACCAATACTAAGCCTAAGACTCTTGTTATCACATGGATTCCTTGTACATGTATCGACTTTGATGCTCCATGCTCATTCAAACTGCTCCAAGTATTTTCTGAAACCTGCCTCGACACACAACTCAAGCATAACATATTGACTAGTACATTTGAATTGTTATCATCAAAACCTTATACATTAATTGGGTCAACAATTTCCCCCTTTTTGATGATGATAAACCAAATGACCGTTAGACGTCATTTATGATAGGGCAAAATACACTAGTGCCAAAAATAGTTTATTCAATCCACACAAGAGAGAAGCATGAGTGAAGAGATCAACATAGAACTAGGAAAACCAATAGAACCGAAGTCATACTCATCTTCCCCCTTTTGACATCATCGAAAAGGATGAGAAGGCCGGAAGTTGAAATCCAGTGTGAATACAATCTCCACTAGAGCGGTAATGCGGGAAATAACAGCGATACACTCAAGTGTACAGTACAGTAATGATATTAGCCATCCAAGTCATGCACAAACAGTTAACACATGCAACAAGCAAAGGCATAGCATAAATGCATAAACCATCCAAGAACATTCACAAACCACTACCAATCACATACATAACTAAGTGTTGTAAAAACAGTGTTGGAAATAGGGGAAAGAACAGAGTCAGGTAGAGGAAGGTGGATGAGGAAATTTAGTTGTGAGGGCAAGAAGGGCACTCAGCAGATCCTCGTGACGTTTTACATTGAGAGCCTTTTCCTCTGTAAGCACCTGCTTTACTTCAACTATCTCCCCCTTCAATGTGGCCTGGTCCTGCAACAGTATGTCAATTGTTGGAGCGCTGGATGTGGAGGCTTCACTGGGAACAGGGCCAAGGGGTTTTTGGAGCCCCTGTTCTGAAGCTACACTGCCACCTTTTGTTACCTTGAAGCCACACCCAATCAGGGTATTGTTGCCAATTTCATCACTGACTTGGAAGCCTACTTTCTTCTGCAATGAAATCCAAAGCTTCTCAAATACTAACGTTAGCAAGAACTCATACCCCATGTCATGATCCTTGGACTTGTTGGCAATTCTCCCAATATTGCTAATCATGATTGTGAGCAAGTTAATTTGCTCACCCCTATCCAACAAATCTGTGTAACACATGTCCATGGGATCAGCAAGGTTACGTCCCTGAGCTCGGGGAATCACAAACCAAAACAATAATCGATACAATGACATCATTTCCCCCTTTCTCACAGATCGGGACATAGTCAGATGGGGCTTTTGGGCTAGTCTCTGGGTCAATTTCAACAATCGCTCATCACCAATTACAATCTTGTTCTCACGTACATGCACATCAAAACCTTCTGATGACACCCCAAGCAACTCATCAAGCTCCCTAGCATCAAACTGTACTTCATGACCATTAACTGTGCTTGTGACCACTCCATTGGTGACAACACAGTTCGCATAGAACTCAGCCAAGTCTAGAATCAAATACCCTCTCTTAGTATTTGTGAACAAGTCCAACCATCCCTGAGCTTCCAACTTCTCTAAGAACACCCCTGGCCCCTGCTCCTGCAAATATGACACCTTAACCACCTTCCCTCGAATCACAGATTTATAGAGGAAGTGCTTATATCTCTCAGCAAGTGTCATGTTCTTCCTAACTTTCTTTTTCTTTGGTTCATCAGATTCTTCAACCAGTTTTGACACTTGTTCTGGGGCAGCCCATTTCTAGGTAGGTTTCTTGGATGGAACTAATTTGATGGATGTTTTGATGGGTGCTTTGGCAGGTGTTTTGGTGGATGTTTTGCTAGATTTAGGGGCCGATTTTTTTTTCATGACGGAACTTTCAACTCTTTCTTTTGACAAGGGCAGTACAATGGGAGGACCTAAACTTCGAGTTCGATGACGTGGTAGGGGTGCAGCTAGAGGTACGTTGAAGTGGTAGTTTTTTCTTTAGCGTTTAAGGATCAGTTTGGGCATTGTTTGGGGCTTAGTTGGGACAGTTCTTTTGAACTGCAAGATTGGTTCATCCTTATCACTATCCTCAGCATCTTCAATAACAAATTCATTTCCAACATGCTCAACAACAAATTCTTTAGACTGCCCACCTAACTCCGCCTCAAGTCCCCCTAATCTCAACTCGGCCACAACCGGGTCAGATACCACTATCTCCCATCCCGTAATTGGGTGTATCGTGGGTATTACATCAGAATTCAACCCCACTGATTTCAAGTGTAAACTCTTCAAGAACCCAAAAATATATAGAATGAGTAATCGAAAAAAAGGGAGAAGAAGTGTTCGCCATACCCATTGTGACCGCTTATGGTGATGGAGGCGCCGGTCATGCTCCCTCAGTACTCATCCAATTTCCTCCCCTTCTTCTTGATAATTGCTCCTGTAGTGATCTTGGGTAAGAAGTCTTGCGCTTGGAGGATTCTCGATCGCCACGAGTTCTTGCCATCTTGAGGATTTTGGGAGGAATTGGAGTTGGGGTTTAAGTGGGTTTAAGGAAGGAGAGAGAAATCGGGTTCTCTTTGAGAGAGAGAGAGAGATGGACGGATGGGTTATGAAGAGAGAGAGTAGAGGGTTTTAATGTTTGACATGAGTGGCCTGAAAATCGAGGGGTTTATGGAGAGAGAATGTTTGCATGCAGCACATCATTACACATTAGTTAGGCTATAAATTACAGGTTAAGTGTACTGAAAAGAAATTTCGGTTTCCAACATTCTTTTAATAATGCCACTGGATTAGCACATGATACAAACAATGTTCAAGTCTGTTCCTAGAGCCTATTCTTACTGTTAAAAGTTCAGTGTCTTAGGACACGAAGGGTAATATCATTAGACCTCAACGAGTGTCAGCATGTTACATTCCACACATATGCCAATAAAAGCACAAAAAATTGAATGCATCTATTGGAACAATTTATTTGGCCTAAAGACCCTTAACTAGTCAATCATTGGGGGTTAAACAAGCATGCTCAGGTCCTTTTAACCATACCCAATTCAATTCTATTCCTCCCAATTTGCTTATCAATGGCACAAAAATTCATTGAAATTAAGCCATTTTTAACATTGTCTCTCAAGAAATGATAGCATATGTCAATATGCTTAGTCCTTTTATGTTGACATGGATTTTTGGCAATGTTAATTGCACTCGTGTTATCACAAAATATAAGAATGCATCACGTGTCAATAGAAAAGTCCTTGAGTTGTTGCCTTATCCACAACAATTGAGCACAATAAGAAGCAGTCGCTACATACTCAGCTTCTGTTGTGGACGTGGCAGTGGAGTGTTGTTTCTTGGTTGCCCAAGAGACCCAACAGGGTCCAAGAAAATGAGTCATACCTGAGAGGCTTTTTCTATCAACCAAGAATCTAGCATAATTTGCTACCGCATACCCAATGAGATCAAAATTGCACCCTCGAGGATACCATAGAACTAAGTCTGATGTGTGTTTCAAGTATCTCAAAATCCGTTTTACAGCTTTCAAATGTGTTTCTTTAGGATTTGACTGGAAACGGACACACAAACCAACACTGAAAACAATGTCGGATCTACTAGCGGTTAGGTATAGGAGCGACCTTATCATGCCCCTATAGGATTTCTCCTTAACTGATGAACTCCCATCATCCACACCCAACCTTGTTGAATGAGGGATGGGTGTGTCTATGGGCTTAGCCGATTCCATTTCAAACCGCTTAATTAACTCCTTGACATATTTTTGTTGATGTATTATAGTTCCGTTTGAGGTTTGCTTGATTTGCAAGCCTAAGAAAAAATTATGCTCGCCTATCATGCTCATCTCAAACTCACACCTCATCAATTTTGAAAATTCATCACATAAATCACTATTGGTTGCACCAAATATAATGTCATCGACATATACTTGAATAATCAACAGATGTTCCCCCTTTGGTTTTGAGAAACAAGGTATTATCAACCTTATCCCTTTGAAAACTATTATCGATTAGAAATTTTGACAAGCTTTCATACCAAGCTCTAGGTGCTTATTTTAAACCATAAGGAGTTTTGTCAAGTTTAAACACATGGTTAGAGAAGTCATGATTTTCAAAACCAAGGGGTTGGCTTACATACACCTCTTTCTTAAGGTATCCGTTGAGGAATGCACTCTTGACATCTATTTGGTACAACTTTATCTCCATGTGAGCTGCAAAGGCCACCAAATGCAAATAGCCTCGATCCTTACAACAAGTGCAAATGTTTTCTCATAATCGATCCCCTCTTCTTGGTTGTAACCTTGAACCACCATTCTGGCCTTGTTCCGAGTGACTGTTCCGAACTCATCCAGTTTGTTCTTGAACACCCACTTGGTGTCAATTATCGATCTGTCTTTAGGCCTTGGTTCAAGGTGCTAGACTTTATTCCTTTCAAACTGATGAAGTTCCTTTTGCATGGCAATAACTCAGCCAGATTCTGCAAGAGCTTCATGAGCATTCTTTGGCTCAATGATAGATAGAAAAGCATAGAAAGCACAAAAGTTTATGAGTTTAGATCTAGTTTGCACCCCTGTGTTAATGTCAGACATAATTTGGTCAAGGGGGTGCGAACTCTGGTACTTCCAAGGTCGTGGAATAAATGGATCCACAGATACGCTTACCAATCTCTCATGGGTACTTGGTGAAACAAGTCCTGGAACTGTTCTAGCACCTGTTCCCATATCAGTTCGGGAAGAATTGGGTTGAGTGGGCCGATTCTGTTCTAAATCAGGTTCGGCAATGCTTCCCCCTGATTGGTTTGCTCCCTGCTCACCTTCCAAATTATTAGTTCCAAGACTTGGTTCACCTTGAGAAGCCTTACCTTTGTCTACTATTAAGCTTTGAGTGAGTTAGAGGACTTTTCTTACAAGACCAAGTTCAAACTCTTCATCCTATGTATCACGCTCAATTACAGACTTAGTCTCATCAAACAATGCATGCACACTCTCCTCAACACGCAAGGTTCTTTTGTTAGACACTTTGTATGCCTTACTATGTGAGGAGTACCCTAAGAATATGGCTTTATAACTTCTAGGGTCGAACTTTCCCAAAGGTTCCTTCCCATTATTGTGCACATAGCATTTGCAACCTAACACCCTCAAGTGCATAATATTGGGTTTTCATCCTTTGAAAAGTTCATAATGAGTCTTGTTAAGTATAGGTTTGATCATGCATCTATTAATAATATAGCACAATGTGTTCAATGCTTCTGCCCAAAAGTTTCTAGGAAGACCACTAGGGACTAGCATAGTCCTAGCTGTGTCTTCTAGAGTTCGATTTTTATCCTCTACCACCCCGTTCTGTTGAGGTGTTCTGGGGGTTGAAAAATTGTGATCAACATCGTGTTCATTGCAATATTTAATGAAGCTAGAGTTTTCAAACTCTTTGCCATGGTCAGACCTAAGACTCACCAATGAATGTCCTACTCTTTTTTCAATTTTCTTAAGAAGCACAAGAAACTTTTCAAATGATTCGCCTTTCGATGCTAAGAATAGAGTCCAAGTGAAAAGAGAGTTATCATCCACTATAACAAATACATACCTCTTCCCTCCTCTACTTATGATCCTCATAGGACCGCACAAATCAACATATAGTAGTTCAAGAGGTCGAGAAGTGCTAACACAATTCTTTGACTTGAAAGAAGTCCTAACTTGCTTTCCTCTAGCACAAGCGTCACACACCTTATCATCATTGTACTTGATGAAAGGTAGTCCGACTACTAGGTCCTTGGAAACGAGTTTATTCAAAAGAGAAAGGCTTGCATGTCGTAGCCTCTTGTGCCAAAGCTTAACATCATTATCAAGAGCACTCAAACAAGTCAAATGATTTTGGGAAAGTGAAAGAACACACGCTTTATACACCTTGTTGTATCACTTCCCCCTCAACACAACATCACCAGATTTGATATTGGTAATCAAGCATTGATCCGAAGAGAACCCAACATGATTACCTCTATCATACAATTGAGACACACTCAGCAAATTATGTTGTACACCATTGACCAAGTACACATTGTCAACAGAATGAAAGAGTGATTTACCTATCTTACCTATACCAATAATTTTCCCAAACTTGTCATTTCCAAATGCAACTCTCCCTCCATCAAAGGCTGTAACTGAAAGGAAGTTTGATTTTCTCCCGTCATGTGCCTTGAGCAACCACTATCCACGAACCATAGTTGGTTGCCTCCTCTCACTTTAGCCTGCAAAATAGCTAAGTGTCAGTCTTGGGAACCCAGATCCACTTAGGTCCCATTTTCTTTGACATGGAGATTAACTCATCTTTTCTAATCCACATTTGTTTAACAAACAATAAGTTTCTCTCCGCGGCCCTTTTTCTCAAAGGACAAGCATAGCGATAATGACCAGTTTTTCCATAGTGAAAACATATTATATTTTCTTGAAGTCCAACATATTTTTTGTTTACTAGTCTAGTGACACACCTATTCACCCATCCTAGCCCCCTTTTGTTTTGGCTATGGTGAGTGTTAAGCCAGTCAAGCGCTTCTAAAGAACTGTTCCAGCGCCTGTTCTGAGCGAGGTCAGATTTGGCCTTGTGAGCCTTTTCAAGCAGCTGGTTGTTTTCATTCACCAACGACTCTAGTCTAAGTTTCAGGTCTAGGGACTCATTTTTTAATCTAGAAACATCAGTGTTAAACACTTCCTCTCTTGTGTTCATAAGGCCCTTAAGCGTGTCAAGCTCTTCACATAGGGCAAGGGCCTTTTCTTCTGCCTTAAGTTTCTCACATTTGAGGATTTCATTGACATGTTCAAGTTCTAATTTGCTTCGTTCAAGCATTCTAACATCCTTTTTCAATTCGGAGCAAACATCTTTGAGCATGCAATTTTCAGCAGTTATTGTCTCACATTCATCCATTACGGTAAATAATAATTCTGCAGCTTTAGCTTTGCGAAGACCACATACCTTATCCTTGAGTTGGGACAAGCTTTCGATCGATTTAAGATCCGATTCGGACTCACTTCTGACCATAAGGGCTTCTACAATCTCTTCCTCTTGAGAGTCCTCTTTTTCCTCTGAAGTTTCACCCCAGGCTGCCACCATTGCCGTAGTGAAACGCCTCGAGGAGCCGCTCTGTTGCGACCTCTTGCCACAGTTTCGGAACTGTTTCAACCCCTGTTCTTCCTTCTGCATGGGGCAGTTCTTCACAATGTGATCGGGTTTTCCACATCTGAAGCACCCCAAACGTTGATCATGATCACTATTTAGTGGCTTGCTGGTACTTCCTTTCTTGATGTTCCCTCCGGCCTTCTTGAAGAATTTCTTAAACTTTCGAGTTACCATGGCTATCTCTTCAATATCCAAGTCTGAATCATCACTCTCCAAAGCCTTTAGAGCAAGGCCTCGGTCTTTCCTCGTTTCTTCCTTCACCTGAGAGCTTCTCCTCAATTCGTATGTTTGAAGACTCCCAATGAGCTCTTCCAAGGAGATCTCGTTCATCTTCTTTGCTTCCTGGATGGCTGTAACTTTCGTTTCCCACGATTGAGGTAAAAACCGTAAGATCTTCCTTACCAATTCTTCGTTGGTAAAGGATTTTCCCAATGATTTTAGCTCATTAGTGATGTGGGTAAAACGAGTGTAAATATCCATCACAGTCTCTTTGTCGCTCATTTCGAACAACTCATATTTCCTCATTAACAGTTCAATCCTTGACTGTTTGACCTGGTTGGTTCCTTCATGGGCTATGCGGAGGGCATTCCATATCTCCTTTGCGGACTCACATTCTGAGATATGAGTGTACTCGCCTGGTCCAAGGCCAAAGTACAGCAGCTTCTTGGCCCTAGCGTTTTTCTCCATCTTTTTGAAGCCATCCGAGTCGAACTCGTTTGACTTCTTAGGAACGGTCTTGCCATCTTCTGTGGTCTTCATTGGAATGTGGGGACCATTCTCAATGATCATCCACAGCTCATAGAAATCAGCCTGATTGTAATTCTCCATACGATTCTTCCACCAATTGTAATGTTGTCCATTGAAGTATGGTGATCGAGTCATATATTGACCCTCCAAGATTCCTTGTGGTGCACTCATTTTTTCAGGATCTCTCAAGGTGTTAACCTAGGTTTGAGAACTCTGCCCTGATACCATTTTTTAGATTTAATCGTACAAGGACACAAGAGGGGGGGTCAATTGTGCCCACCAACTTTTTTCGATTATTTCAGAACACTCGTGAAAACTGTTTGGACTGCGTGTTTGGAGTGAAGCAAAAACAAAGCTAATTGCGGAAATAATAAATGAGACACTATATTTTTATGTGGAAAACTACCTCTAACCCAACCGTGTAAAAACCACGACCTACCACTGTAGGATTTCAACACACTTTCACTAGACGGACCGAACACATTACAACTGTAACACACGTGACTCAGTCACACATGTAACTTGGTCTACCCCAAGACCTTCGTTACGAACACCACGTAAATTAGTCTATCCCGAGACCGTCGCTACAACAACCACATCTAATGTCTCCCAAGACTTGGACATTCTCTTATCTCACTGATGGAAAAGAGAAAAAGAAAAATACCTTACTTGAATGCTTCTAGACATGCTAAATCTAAGGTACAATACAATCCCTATTATGCCAATGTTGAAGACTCAATTTAGCACTTACTTTGAAGGTTTTCTCACAGAAAATTCAGACTCACGAAGACACTTTTTAACCCTTGGAAAACCTTAAGAAAACCATGAGGGGAGAAGCAGCTTAAATAGGCATGGTGCATGTGCCGCAAGAGTAGGGGGAAGAAAATTCCAATCCCACTCAACAACTTAGCAGTCGAGCCCCTAACAATCTATCCACTTGATATTCTTCCCTTAAAGGATAGGATAAAATCTTTCAATATTATCTTTTAAGGAAAGAACCCTTTTTAGACGCTACTACTAAAATCTCTCAATATTTTCTTTAAAGGAATAAATCTTTTTGGACCCAATTGACACAGAAAAAATTTATCCTCATTATTTCAAGAAATTCGACAGCCAAAAAATCATTTTAAAATCTTGAAACTTGTTTTTTGTCTTTGACATCAAAACATGGCAGACCTGACTTCTCAGAACTGTTCTGAGGTAGTGTTTAGACGGACTAAAATATCTTTTCAAAGCAAACACTAAGTCAAGAACCTTCTAATTGGCATATTAACAAGAATCTAAAAATAAAACCAATACTAAGCCTAAGACTCTTGTAATCAGCTGGGCTCCTTGCACATGTATCAACTTTGATGCTCCATGTTCATTTAAACTACTCCAAGTATTTTCCGAAACCTGTCTCAACACACAACTCAAGCATAACATATTGACTAGTACATTTGGATTGTTATCATCAAAACCTTATACATTAATTGGGTCAATAGTAACATATATGATTTTTTGCATATGTTGTGATATTGTAAGATCTTTTGAATGCGAATTTCAAAACGCAATCAACTCCCAGGAGGCCTGGGATGGAACTTCTCAAAATCCATCCCAACCACTTCCAAATCCAAATGAGTTGTGGATGAATACATACAAGAACAAAAAAGGTCGTATTTATGGCATGGGTAATGAGGTTGTCAACATCAAGGAATCCTATCACTCAGTCCCACTCAGCGAGCTGGTACAGTTTCAATATTAAAGTTTCAATGAACATTGTTGTACGATAAGTTTGTTTAATTGATATACTAATGTTAGGTACTTCACATAAGTGGTTGTCAGCAGGTACAGGTTATATGTCATCCCAACAAGAGTTGAATGATTTAATGGATGCAGTAACTAACTTGGGGGGTGAGCTAACTTCACAAGCTAAAAGTTACTGGTTGCTTATGGAGAAATGTAACCAACTGGAGGAATCCAATAAACTGTTCACCCAAAGCAACCAGCATCTAAGCCAACAAATAATGAGCATCGATCAGCGATTGCAAGCATTTTTTCAAATACAACAAGCTTCTGGCTCAGGACCTCAACCATCTGTTCCTCAGCAGCCACAACATAACGAGGATGAGGATCAAGAAGATAATGATCCTAACTTTGGTGATTGAGTGCGCTGCGGTTTGATGGTTCTCCTCATTGGTTCTTTACGAAGTACACAGCTTGGTGCTCTTGGTGTTTGCTTCTCCCTACTTCTCCCTCTTCTTCTTGGTGCTTGTTTGCTTCTCCTTCAACAATGGCTAGCTGCTTAATTCATTCCCCTCCTCTTGGTGCTTGTTTCTCCTCTTCTTCTAACTTAATTTCACTTTAATTAACTAGCAACTTGTGGTTTGTTTGGGATTTGTGGTTTGTGATATATACCTTTTATTTGGGGCTTATTTGTGAATTGAAAACAATTGGTTTCAAGTATTGCTTTGTATGTGATATTCCACATGTTTGTGTTTTAGAAATTGTTGAGAACGCTTCGAATGAAGTCGTACTCAAAGCCATTGGATGTTCATGGAGTGAATACTCTTTGTACATTTCTTACAGGGATTTAAATTTATGTACTGAAGGATACAATCAAAAACAAGCATTTTTATTTAAAGAAAATTACAAATCTAGCGACAGGCTGGCGACAGAATATGATTTTTTTTTTTAAGTAAAAGCTAGCGACGAAATAAGAGTCTGTCACCATTAGCGACGAAATTTCCGTCGTTATTTTCGTCGCTGACTTCCCCACCTTTTCATCACCCGTCAAAATTTAGTTTGTCGCTGCATCAATTCTATCGCCAAGTACACAACGATGAGCAAAAATCCGACAATCCTTTTCCATCGCCGATTCCGTCGTTGAATACAAAACTTCGTCGCTAATCTGCCTTTGTCCATTGCTGATTCCATCGTTATTTGGACTTTTTTTGTAGTGTTCCTTAAATCATGCCTTGGGATGCAATTAGTATAGGCTCCCCATAGGAAATGTTGGACCTTCGATATTACTAGAGTTGTCCACAAAGTTGGCTAAATTTTGTCAAAAGTATCAAAGTTCACCATGAGTCCAAGCATATAAGCCAGCTTCACCATCAAAATACTGTCTGAGGAATAACCCCAAACTAGCAACTCCTTTAGCCTATTAGTACTGAGGGGGGTAGCCAAAATGAGCTTTTTATCCCTTTCATTAAATAGTCTATTAATTGCCTCCGGTTTTCATTATGATTCATGAGTTCCCATACCAAAGTTTCAGTTGCATCACCTCTCGATGAAGTTACCAATTTGTCGTCCTTATCTAGTAGCCAACTATCCTCTCGGATGTTATTTGCGCCACATCTCCCACTCTCCAAATCAAACCTTCCTTTAACAAACTCTTTACTTCTCAAATTCCCCTCCATGCATAACTCAAAGCCAAACCCAAAGACGCCTTTAGAAATTCACAGCTTCAGTAATACTTAGCGTTTAGAGTCCGAGCTAACAAGGATTCTAGACATTTGATTACACGTCATTCTTTTTTAACGACGAGAGCATTATTGAATACATCAAGTTTTCTAAACCCATTTCGCCTAAACACTTCGCTATGCATAAAGATTCCCATAACTTCCAATGCGTGCCCTTCTCTTTCGTGCCTCCTGCCCACCAAAAACGAGCCAAAGATGCATGAAATTCGTCAACGAGAGTAAGAGGTACCTTGTAGATGCTCATGAGATAAGTCGATACAGCTTGCTCTGCTTCTTTGATTATCACTTCTTTTCCAACTCTTGAGCGAAGCTTCTCCCTCCACCCCTTTAACTTTTCCCACATGCGATCTTTCACTTCCTTGATAATTTCTTTCTTTGACCTCCCAGAAATGATAGGAGCTCCTATATGCTTTTCATGCTTCTCAATGACGCTTATTTGCAAACTACCTGCTAGCTCCTTTCTTCTTTTCCTTGGCACTCCTTGACTAAAAGAGACCTTTAATTTCTCAAAGTTAACCTTCTACCCCAATGCCCCTTCATCTAGGTTAAGAATCTCAGCTAGCTTCAGCATCTATTTCGGTTAGCTCTTGCAAAAAGACTGTTTTCATCGGCAAAGAAAAGATGAGAGATGGCTAGCCCTTTCCTACTTGCTTTAGCTCCATGAATGCTTTTTCTCCTCTACCACACTCTTAAGCAAACCTGAAAAAGCTTATGCCACCAAGATGAATAGATAAAGAAATCAAGGGTTACCCTTCTTGATTCTACTACGAGGAATGACACCTCCCTTTATCTGCCCATGAATAATATAGCCGTAAGACACACTAGAAACTAGGTTCATTACTTCTTATGTCCAGATGTCATTAAAACCCAACTTAAGTAAAATTTGACTGAGAAAAGGCCATTTCGCCCTATCATAAGCCTTGCCCATATCCAATTTTATCACCATTGAGCCCTTCCCACCCTTTTGCCTGTTTTTTTATGGAGTGAAAGACTTCTAGTGCTACCAAAACATGGTCAATTATGAGTCTGTCAAGTATGAATGTACTCTAATTCTCAAAGACAATTTTTGGTAAGAAAATTTTCAATCTATTAGCCAACACCATAGAAGCAATTTTATAAATGACATTGCAAAAACTGATGGGTCGAAATTTTATAATGGATTCGAGTTTTTCCACTTTGGGCAACAAGCGTGTGATTAATGGGCTCAGGTTCAATGCTACCGTCAAAAAACATTTTAACATAAAGACACACATCATCCCTAACAACATTCCAATATTTTGAAAGAAAGCGCACGCATACCATCGGGCCTGGTGGCCATGTGTGGAAGCATATGAAACATGGGTGAGTGAATCTCCCCGTTATTTTAGGGTACGAGTAGATTTTAGTTCATGTCCTCCGTAACCATCTTCCTGACACCCGCAAGGGCCATATCCATATCGCAGGGAGCACCAGTGTAGAAAAGATCTCGAAAATAATTGGTAACAATCCGGTCGGTAAATTAGGATTACCTGAGCGCGAAAGCTCGGTTGCCTGGATCTTACGCTTGCTTGACTGCTACCCACGAAATGGTGGCTACTAAAGTCTCCAGTGAACCACACTCCAAACCCGAACCTCTAGGATGGTTAGGCAGTGAGAGGGAAGGACAGAGAGAATTAGGGAATAGCTCTTGTTTGCTGTGTTTCTATGTCTCATACACATACACACACCTCCTTTTTATAGTTACATAATCCTATAACGGATATCAGATTTAATGGCAGATTAATACATAATTAATCCTCTTGTAACTGCCAGATTAATGGGGCAATTTAATCCTGTGTGACCGTTATAGGTCAACAGCTCCCCCTCGGTTACACAGACCTTAAATCTCATATCTCTCTGCCAACATATTCCCTCACGCTTCATACTGGGAATGGAGCGTGCGACCAAAACTGAACACATCAGTGCTACATCAAGTCACCATCTAACTGACGTAACACCTCCAAGAAGACCAATACCCCGAATCATTCAAAAGTATCACTAACGGCATACACTGTCCCTATATGTCTGATATATCAAATGATTATATACTGAATATAATCACCCAGGCTTGATATGGTGATAGGAAATGATTCTTCCTTAGACAATTAAAATAATTCATCTTAGTATAACTGCTTTCCTAATGTGTTCCGCTGGACCGTATACATCTTGGCCCTTGGATAACATATTAAGGTAGCAACATCATACTTAGACTTCATATTATAACTCTAAGTCTAAGGGTATTGCTAATGAGGGTCACACAGTGACAAGGTCAGGGAACACACTTGTTACCCATCAAATAGGTCGACATATAGCACACACAGTATGAAGGCGTGTTATGGCATAGCTCCAACTAAGTTACATTGGGCATGTCACTCTTCTATGCCATGCGAATCGTAAGTCTGGCTTTTACACAAAAAACCAACCTGAGTTACTAGATTAACATACACAATGTTAATCACAACACTCAATATTTGGCTATAAGGCTTCAATATGAAAACTTATTTCATATTCGACTCCCTCGAGTCTCATCTTAGTCTCACTAAGGCAACTATATTCTTCCATTCATACACACCTGGTATGAGCAATCAATACTGCACGCCTAGTGCCAATATGATTCAGTCTCATCCTGCCTGCTACTCAAGCGTCAGGGCGATTGCCTGTGTGACAAGGTCAATCTGAAGTCTGGTGACATTACAATATGCCTTATAATGTACTCAAATATTTATGAATATCTGAAAAGACACATCATTCTTTGTTTCATAAATATTCAATACAAGAGTACATATGTCCATCATACACTTAGATACATCTAAGAATTAAACGTTATGAATTCCTGAACTCAACAAATGAGCCTTGAACGCATCATTAGGAATAGGTTTAGTCAAGGGAACATAATCACCTTGTTAGTCTATATATACCTCATGGCATTACTTTTTAATCTCTATGGTAACAAGATACACAATCTTTCCATAGTTAAAATTACCGTGCAGTTTTTTTTATCCTTACTGCACCATAACATGGCTCCCCCACTTATGGTGAAGACATGTCCCAAGGCTCAACCTAGACTCATCCGGGTCACCACCTCAACCAATATTTCAGTATCCTCTTAACTTGAGGTCTCATCCTTGATAGCAAAAGACTAAGTCAGTAATACCACGAAGGTAGCGCTTGATTCTCTAGACGACTTGCCAACCAGCAAGTCTTGGGTTACTTTGATAACAACTTATCAAACTAACCGCAAAGCAATGTCAGGTCATGTACACAACATGACTTACATTAAGCTTCCTACGACACTAGCGTAGGGACATCGCCCATCGTCTCCATTATATCATCTGTATTATGCAATTGAACAAGACTCAAGGTTAGACTCTTTTCAACTGGAGTGTCTACGGTTTAGGGATTGTAAATCCAAAATACGTTCCAAGATATTTGGATACATGCTCCTTCGGACGGATTTGGATTACTTCCACTGCTAGGACATACCTAGCTTCACCGATGCCCTTCAACCCAAAATATAAGATGACTACCTTTAGTAGCTCATTTTGAACATCTCAAAGTCCACACGGACAACCAGGGCTAAGAGTATAAGAGTCTAAGCTCATCGATTAAACCATATACCCAACGTGTTATCTTAAAACCTCATAGAAGACTTACGCCAGGGTGTTGGTGGATCAATAAGTTCTCAAACCTCGATCTTGCCATTGAGGTCATCTCATCCCTCATGGGATGCATTCACTCTATGTGAGTTGGTGAATAAATCACCTCTTGATAAGAGGTAGGTACCTCATCCTCCAAGGAAGCGCATAGGAAAACGCCTTCTTCCATGCCCACTCCTTTGGATTCTGTGACCTTCATAATTTGTCTGCCTAATTGAGAAATCCCTCCCCCTTTCTCTAAGAGGTATGGGACCAGGAATCCCTCCCCCTTTCTCTAAGAGATATGGATTCCTAAGCACGGAAAGAACTAACCATTATCCATTGGATGTGCGGGATCCTAAACGTGTAGACGAACTGCATGTTTAGGAACTAGAGAGTGAGGGTAAACCTCATTCTCAGGTTAACTCTCCTAAAAATTTGGAGATTGAGGACGAATCTCATTCTCCTAGACAGACAAACCTTCACTATTGTACCATCCTCGGTGCCGAAGTAAGAATGCAAATCCTCCCCCTCACCGATAGATGGTTGAAGGTCTTCTTGTAACGCATACAATTGAGGCCTTTTTAAATTCCACCAAATGCTAAGGAACTCATCCCTAACAAAATCGACATTATGGAATCCTTCACAGAGAAGTTATTTATGATCTCAATTGGTTCGAAGAGTTCTAATACTCTATTCCAAAAAGAGTCATGTCATCACTATAAAGTATATGAACACATCAAATACCTAATGGCAGTGAGATGATAGGTACACATACCTATATTATGACTGAATCATCGTTCCATGATGTGCTTTTACATTCATGGACCCGCAAATGTAGTGAGTGAATGGACTCCAAGGGACTTGATGTCCTCGAAACCTTACAAAAAGATTTCATACTTGCTTTACGAGCTGGACTCACATCTGGCAACTTAAGCCTAGTGAGTTCATGTTAAAAGACTATCTTTAGCAAGTTTGTTAACTCTACCTTGACCCTCATGGTCAAGTCGAGCATGCCTAAGACAAATTAAAAAAAATAAGGCAAAGATGGAAGATGCCTTGTTTCGTCCATAACATTGAAAACACCTTTTAATGTGTCATGGACAAACTAATTGCCATTGAAACTTAAGACATCTTATCCAAAATTAACGAGAAAGCTAATCTCATAAATAAAAGACTCAAGGGAACATGGCACCCCAAGTGCATAAAGAGCATCGTGAAGAAGTAAGGAATTCTCCTTACGGAGATATGTCCTTAACGTTAAGGACACCTTCTTCACGGTCGTTACCAAAAATGAAAATTCGTGGACCCGCAGCGTAGTGATGAAATTTCGCGACATCAACTCGTTCCAAAATATGTGCTTGGTTGCTCCCATGTTTACAATCCACTGAGGATCATAATGGGCAACTAATGCTTGGGAGCACACATATTATATAGGAGCAAATGTGAAAGAAAGTACCTTAATTGACTTAGGACAATCCCTAGCGTAAGGTCCCTAATTTCCATATTTATAGCACTCACACATGCTATTTAACCTCTCTATATTTCCCTTAGCCTTTTTCCCTTATGCAATACCAACTTTAAATCAAGAATTTTATGAGGAAATTAATCTAAATGAACCTGATGTTAAACTAATCCCACATATACTCAACTGTGGGATAAGTTTTGGTTCCCTCACTAGATCGTCATTGATGCAATACAAAAAGTATAGCATATTAATCGATCCATTCTCGAACCATTGTTGTTATGCATTTAAATTTTCTCGATACTGCTCATTAACAGTACCATCTTTGTCATTCAAGGAGACTTAGAACCCGACAAATGTGCTAACACTTCACACTTACTCAGAAGAAACTGAATCTTCTGACATTTTTTTTTTTATCATAGTCAGTGCTATCAAGTTCTTCATTGGTAAACAAATTACCAACCACATGTTAATTGTCATATCTGAAAGTATATATTAAGAGATGGACAGTAGGCATATTTTCTAATAATTAAATTATAAAAAAACTTCATCATTCATGTCGCATGATCGAAAATTTCGCTAAACTCATCATCATCACATACAAACACGAATTAGAAATTTCTATAATTTAATTATCTCACTTTTCCATAAAACAAAATTTATGAATAAAGTTAAACTAATTAACAGAGATATCACAAAGATGTTCAGTTTAATCATGCAAAACAAATTTACATGAAACTGTACCATTATATAAAACGAATTTATATAACTACTAATATGTCATATAATACTCTATCAATGACATATCAACCAGGAAATTCATATTATTATATAAAACATACTATATAATAAAATGAGTCTATATTGCGAAATATATTCAATTAATAACATGTTACAAAAGAAATACGTTATAACCCAAGGAACATTATGTAAGACACATTTATATAATTATAGGTGACATGAAACTTATTCAAATGTCACTCGCAAATTATAAAACACATTCATAATTTTATAAATTTAGATTTTATGAAACGAATTCATAAAATACAATTAAATTACATAATTAATAGGAACATGAAACAAATTCATATCCGCTAATTTTGGGCTAGAATAAGTGCCAAAACAACTAGCAAATATGTTACAACTCATGTAGTTCGTATATATATAAAACACATTTATATAGAGCTAGTTATTGGTGATTAACATGAAACATATTCATTTAATCGAACGCAACAAAATTGTAACATGAAATAAACTCAAATATTAATCGCAGTTTATATAGAACAAATTCATATAATATAATTTAAATGAAACGAATTCAAAGTAAAAATCGGAATTTATATGAAACATATTCATATGATATTGCAAATTTAATTTCATGAAACGAATTCATAAAATATTCAATTACCCTATATAATAACATGAGACTTATTCATGTATAGCAAAATCTATCATTTTATTAACCAGGGCAATGACAGTATAATTCACTAACTCACAATTATGCATGTTTTTGCATCAAATCATGAAACATATTCATGTAATTTCAATCCAATTGATTATTTATCAGTTACTTGGCATGAAAATTTCAAGTTGATAAACATATAAAATGAATTTATATGCAACATTAAACATATTAATGTTTTTATAACGAATTCATGCATTCAGAATTGAAACTGATTCAAAATTTGGATTTAACGAATGAATTAACTGCATGAAACTTTATCAACTTGTACACATCACATAATGTGAGGATTAGGAATAATGTTTGTTAATCAAGTTGGTTAATAAAAATTATGCTAATCTACTAACATATGTTTTTTTTTTTTATTTAGGAAAGCATGGGCTATCAAACATAGGGTAAGGCTTGGCCATCCCCATCCATACACCTATTCTACTACTCCCCATGCCCTATTGTT